>WBNH01004850.1:757738-1001227 GCA_013401255.1 Urocolius indicus
GCGGCGCGGCGCGGCGGGGCCGGCACGTGTCACGGCCGGGCTGCCCCGCGGGGCTCCGCGCGCCCGCCCGGGGGCGGAGGGAGCCGTGACCCTGCGGGCTTTGCGGGCAGCCGAGGGTGAGGGGGGTGGGTCAGCGGCGCCCGCCGCGGCTCCCTGGCCAAGAGGTTACTGCCCTAAACGCCCCGTGTCCCGGCAAGGCTCGGGGGTAAGTGGGCCTGGCTGCGTGTCGTGGGGGCCTGGCTGCCGCCCGGCTGGCGGGGAGGTGGCAGCACGTGTGTGAAGGGACAGCAAGAGCTCGCGAGGGAGCGGCGTTCTAGAGGGGTTCGCGAGCAGCGCTTGCCCGCGAGCTCGACAAAACCAGCGCAGATTCTCTCCCTTCTGTGCCTGTTCTTCAGGGAAGAATTTGAAATCTAACGAGCTGTCCTTAAATTAGGATGTAACTTGCTCGGGCTTTCTCCTAACGCTGGCGCAGAGGGAAACTTAAGGTGAGGGCATGGCGTGCTCATGGAGGCTAAGGTGCTCTGCCGTGTGCGGCATGCTGGGTGACAAACACTTTTCTGTTTCTGAAGATTCTTTGTAATGTTCCTGTGGCGTATCTGGGTAAGATGGAGCACTGTGACTTTGTTGTTGCGTGTGTTTCAAAAACAAATACTATGTGTATTTGTGAGTGCATCTAGAAGAGATCTTCCCTTTTCTATCTATCCATCCATCTTGAAAATAGCCAAGTAGCTTCATTTTCTGGGCTTGGGCCAGAGTGTGAGTGACCGAGCTCTTTTTGCTGTTGTGTTGTCTCCTGATGCCTTTGTCCCAGGTGGGCGTTCACTCACAGATAATCTGATTGTTTTGAGGTGTTTATCCTCCCCTCACTTTTGAAGCTGAAATACTTTCTTTAAGCCATTACTCAGCAGAGCTATAATCAGTGAGGCAAGTCAATTTCTGTAATGGTCAGAGCAGGGAAAATGACTTAACTTTGTTTTGAGCTGTACCAAGGGCTGTCTCTGACTGCAAGCTTTTGTCCACAGTCCAAAACTCCCTTCCCAGTGAGTTGATTAAACTGATATCTTCCTGTCAAAACTTTTGGGTTTTATTTTGTGAGGTTTTTTTACCTATCAGGAATTTTTTACCAGCTGTAGTCTTGTGATGTGTGTGCAAGGGATTGTGCTATATCTAACAGAAAAGAAACCTGTAAGAAAAACATTCCTTCTTAGCCATCATACTGCTGCTGTTCAAACTTTGATGACTTCTCTGTAGATGTGGTGAAACCGAGCCACTCAGAGGAGCACATTTGTTCACAAGGAGATACTAAAAACTCACTGCTGGAGCAGTGCTTGATCCCTCAAATTAGCTTTACTCTGCAGTGGCTATTCATACAAGCTTTTTGAACAAGCCTTATAAAGTGTATATAAAAGTCCCCTTGTTCTTTTCAGCCTCAGAGGGAATATCTGCCTGTGCAGTGTTGCATCTCAGAGCCTTCTCAGTAACTGAGTGGCTGATGCAGTGACAGCGGTGTTGGAAGGGTGCAGGAATCCTAATCTATTTGTGTGTTGTCTTGGACTGTCTTTCTCTTGGGGCAAAGTCTGTCTGTTAATCAGTTCTTTTTCATCATCTTTGGGGTTTGGGATTTTTGTTGTTGTTGTTGTTTCACTTGTTTTGTTTTTTTTCCAGTTCTCATGTCTGTAAAAGCAGCTTTCATTTCTTCATCACTGAGCACCAGGAGCAGTGGATTCTGCTAGCAGGTCTTCCTGGTTTGCTTGTTACTTTGGGGTTAAAGCAGTGGCTAGAACTTCACTGGGAAGAAGAAAGGGTGTTATGTTGTGCTGAACTTACTGTTGGCTGCCTGTAGAGTATGTGGCCCCGCAGGTGGCATCACTTCTAGCACCTCTTTTACGTGACAGTGGCTCTGCGCAGCACTGGGGTCCAGCAGCGTTAATTGTGGTCCAGGTTATGAAGATTGGCGTGCTTGTGCTGGTGTCAGTGGGAGCCCCACTGGTGGCCTCTAGAGCCCTGTGTCATGGGCTCTTCTCAAGCCCTAACGTGTAACAGCTCAGCGTCAACAATTCTTGATCTGCTTCTCCTTGTTCTGCAACAGTACCAGAAATGATTGTTCTTGTCTGCTTGCCTTGATTCTTCAGGTACTTTTAGAGTTCAGATAAACTGAAGAGTGTGAAGAAGGCTATTTTTGCATCCTGAACATATGTTAAAATAAAAGGTGATATACTCCATGAATACTCATCCCTCTCTTTGTAGCTCTAAACTAAAAGAAATTGTTTTAATGCAAGGTGTTTGCTGCTGGATCAGGAGTTCCTCTCTTCAGTGCCTGAAGGCTATCATGTCCAGGAGTAGTGACCAAAAGAATAACTCTGTATTAACAGTGACATGTCATAGTGCAGGTAGGGACCAATATAATGACCGTTATTTCTGAATATTTTGGAGATTTATTTGAAGACTTCTTTTTTTCCATTCTCTTTTTCCCTGTTATGATGCAGTCATTAAAGTGCTGTCTCTCGAGGTCTCGCTGCGGGATTGAAGGGTGCTGTGTAGCCATTAAATTTCATATTTGGAAAATCAGGAGTAGTATGTTTGCTTTTTGTGAGCCAATGACAGCCTTCACAGTTCTGTGTTAGGGTTCTCCTGCGGAGTGGTGAGGTGCTGGGGACCTGCAGGCAGCTGTTGCTGCCCGTGGTAGGAGGCAGCCTCAGGGTTATTCACACCGTGGTGGAGGCACGGTGTTTGTGTCACCAGGGCAGCAATGCCAGCCCTGTGGTGTTGGTGACCTAAAGCCCAGCCACCAACCCAAATGAAAAATATGTGGTAACAAAGAATGAAATCACAGGAACGTGTCTCTGTTACAACTTAATTTTCTCTACACGTCTTGTTTCAGGCATATCTTTTCCTTCTCCAACTAATGTGTCTCCGTCTTATTCAAGTTTTCTTATTTAATAGGGAGGAGAGCGGATATGACTCCAAATATCAGGTGAAGGTGAGAACTGATAAGGAAAGAAGATTGCAAAAGCTTTCCATGGCAGCAGCACCAGCTTTTTTTGATATAGATGACTCCAGACAGACAGAAGGAACAGGAAGATTTGATTAGGCTGAGCTGTATTAAAACCTTAGAGTGCTTTTTAAATACAGTAAAAGCAATTTTATAATGCTGTCTTAAAACAAAACAACCCCAAGCCATTCCTTGTTCCCACTGAAAACCTACCAGATATCATGATACTTCAAGTGGACTTCTCCTTCCCCCTTTTTAATTGTACCTTCAATTATGGGAGATACTCAGATCCTTAAATAATACATTTCTGTATTTCACAGCAGGAAGACCTAAAACAGTCTGTCACTTATTCCAGGAATTAAGAAATGGTGTCACTGGCTTTCTGTTTGTTAATCTCTCTTTTGCCCTCTCCTGTTTTCAACATGCAGGGTTCAAAGGGCTGCAGTTACTTGGGTTAACGTACACATCTGTGCTGGCTGACGAGTCAGAAACAGACCATGTATAGGTGTGTTGTTGCCAATTTTATCTTTTTAGGTTCTGTTCCCTGTAAGAGGTGGCATGGAGGGAGGCTATTGGAAGAGCGTGTGTGCTGTTGGTTCCTGAACCAGGCATTGCCCTGGTGCTGTTTTTTTCTAGTTGTCACAAACCATACAACCATTAGAAGGGCAAAAAGATGTTGGATGGAAACATTGATGCAGAGCTGAAACTGAAGCAAAAGAAAGAGCATGAGAGTAGAAGTCGTATTTGTGGGTTTTCTAGTAAGAGGTTTTCACGTGTTGGGCAAGAGCATGGGCCAAAAATAGGAAGATCAGAATTGTTTCGCTTAGAAACATGGGAACTGCCTTCCTGGACCAGACTGTCAGGCTGCCTAATCTGGTACAGCAGCCACAAACGTGTTACAGGCTTTAGAAAAACTTGCAAGAACCTGCCCGTGGTTGGTGCGTGCCTTAGACTGTGATGTAAAGGCTTATGTTTCGTCATCATTTTTTTCCTGTTTGCCTGGTGTTACCTCTGGCATCACAGTCTTCTCAGACACTCCGAGTAGCTGTTTCAGAGCTCGGCAGTGCGTCTGGGCTGTTACCATCAGTTTCCTTCAGCAGTGGCTCTCATTTGTGCAGTATTGGTGTCTTTTGGTTTGTGATCTCCTGCGATTTTCAATAACCAGACGCAGCACAGTCATCTGAAGCAACGATCTCTTCTGCCAGCTTTGCCATTTTGCCGTATGGCTGCTTTGCAGTCTCTGCACAGTGATTGGGGGGGAAGTTCTATCCTGATGATTGAAACTCGGCTTGTTCTCAGGCCATACTTGCTGGCACTGGAAGTAAAAGTACACTCAGAGGTGGTCTCTGGAGTCCCAATGGTTGGTTGGGAATTTGTCTAGGTTTTATTGCTTAGATTATTCAAATTTATTCAGCTTTTGAAGCTAAAAATACTTTCCAGTACAGCAGAGCTTTCAGATCCTAGTGGCTGCTGGAATGCTTTGCTTCCAGGTGGCTAGTCTTAAAATTCCAATACGTGCCATTTCTAATTCTTTTATCTTGAAAATTTTCTCTTTTTTTCCCCCTAAAAAACTGCCTTGTTTTGTCATCAAGCCAAAGCCTCTATCCACTTCTGCCAAAGTGTGGCTAACGTGAGGGTTTCGTAAGACCTGTCAAGGCTGTCAGACTTGTTTGAGAAAGTTGTTCTTCATGAATAACCTTCTCCTTATTTACGTCTTTACTTGGTTTTCTTTTGTCCGCTGGCCACTCATCGAATGCACAGGGAGCTTTATCAGTTGGCCTTGAGTTGCACGGTAATTTTATCAAAGACTTTCTGAAAGCACAAACATTGAATACCCTTCTTCTGTTTCTTTATAAGATACTTTGTTGCTTCATAATCTTGAAGCACAAGATGGGGACAGGGGAAGGTTTGTCTTGTGTTTTCCAGGTGGTGACAGAAGGTCAGTGAGTCATAGGGTATTTCCTGTTTGGGGTCTTATGGGAGGGGGATTGAAGGTTTTGGTGTTGTTTTCCTTCTCTGAGTAGTTTTTATTTTCCCACGGTACTGTAGCTGACATATGGACATCACCCACTTTGGTCAAGGTTTTGCTGCCAGCCTTAACTTACCCTTATATACTGTAGGTGTAAATTCAGCCACGTACTAGAACCTGGAGAGTACAGCCTCCTCTGGACAGATGAGGAGTTCTTAAGTCTTCCAAGACCCATGTCAAAGCCCTGCAAGAAAACTCACATCAACTTGAAAACCAAGTTCTGGACTTGTTGTTTTGAAAAAAAAAATCCAATATGACTCACTGGAGGTTCTAAGCACATGCATGCTTCCTATCATTTTTGTTTCTTAGGGGAATAAAAGGTTCAGCTTTACAGAAGTGAGGTAGCTCAGTGTCATTTAATGTGGCAATTTTCAAAATCTGTTAAGTGGTGTCTTGTGGCCAAAGCTATGTTTTGGGCAAAACATACTAGCAAGCTGAAATTTATCCAAACTGGAAAACGTGTTTTCAAGTATGTTAAATATCCTTATGGGGTATTTGCGATGGGAACGTTACTTAAAGGTGCTTGAAAATACAGCTGAACTGAAAAGGGCAGACTAGCTTCTTTTATTTCTTCATGTTAAGAATGACATAAAAGAAAACCAGTTGAACAGTTACTTAATTTTTTTAACAGACCTTCACTGTGACGCTGGTATGTGGATTGCTTGCCAGTCCCAAATTCAGTTAAAGAGCCGTGTTGTGAAATGGGATCTGCAAGGTTACACCTAGTGCTGTTTGTGTTTCTGATTGTTTTGAAACTAAAAATTAAACTGTCTCTGCATTAGATATGTTGGATAATAGGTTGTGCAATACCTTATGGCAGTGTGAGGATCCTAAAGGATTTACTTGTGACGTTTAGACCCTTTCCAAAGGTTAGTAAGAGTGATTAGTTGTTCTCCTGCAGCTGATTATATGTGGCAGCTTTTGCTGGTTTTAAGACTGGTGCAATGTGAATAATAATACATTGATGAAAGGATGTACAAATATCAGATGAGTTAAAAAGCTGTCAGCACTGTTTATAATCCCCCTTCTCTTTTAGGGAGAAGGAACAATAGTAGCTGTTGTAATTTGTAAAATAATTCTCCTTTGCATCACTGCGATAATACTCTGCATGGCTCTTTGTTTGTTTTAGTCTAAATGGGGGAATGACTGGCTGAGTCAAAATGTTATGCACCAGGCAGGGAATTTGTACTGAGGGCAACTGCTTCCTTTGGCCTGTTAGAAGTAACAACTCTTAACCTGTTTTGAAGTGTTTACATAATGGGTATCGAGTGATTAGTCACTGTATTTCACATCCCGAAGAAGTAGACGTGCATGCTTTTGAGTATTTCTGTGAGGAAGTGTGGAGAATAATTAAGATGCCGTGCATTAATCATTCACGCGTTTCTATCAATATACTGTTCTGGTGATCAGTCGACCTTCTCCAGATTTACTTGGGAGGAATGAAGCATCCATTTTGGATGGATCCTATGCATCTACTTTCCACAAATGTACTGGAGCCGCACAGGAATGCAGTAAGATAAGCTAATTTATTGTTGCCTGATAATATAATCAAAGTGGGTGGTGATACCATGTCCCATGCCCTGATTGAGTGGTGACCTGGGCAATAAGAAAGGTGTCTGTTTGACCTGAGGCCTTTTGTCTGCTGGGGCTGCATGGGTTGAGGACATGGAGGACATTAAGCCGGCCAGGAAGGGACAGGGCAATGCAGTGCTGTCATCTTGGTCTTGAAGGACTGAGAGCCTGTTTCTGTGCCTGCCGAGAGCTAATACCTCTTCATCAGCTTTACCTGTGCAGTACCAGTTTTCAGATGAGATTTTTCAAGTGTAATGTGGTCACGTAGCTATGTGTGTTTGTGCTGTTCTCTCTCATTGTTCTTCCACATGCTTGTGCCCTCCTAAAAGAGATCAGTTCTCTATCACTGAAGTATTTAGAGCCACATTTTTTTTTCCCCTCTTGTGTTGTGAGGATGAATCCATCCTACACATTTTTTTGTCTTTGGGAAATTGTAGCTCACGTGTACCCTTTGAGAAGGTTGTATGGTAAATAATCAGTAAACTAGGACTCGCACACCTCCTGTGAAAACAGAGGTACTTAGTTAATTCATGTAGTGACATCCAGGCACGTGAAAGGAATACAAATGTGTCTTTGTATTCCTGGTGCTGCTAGTCTGGGCTCCTTTGTAGTACGGGGGCGACCGATGAGAAATCTGCGTGGTGTGTTGTGCGGACTCACAAATCGATGAGCACAGCCTGGTGAGAAGGTGCTGTGGAGGAGGAGAGCCTAATTGCCGTCCCTGCATCAGCAGCATCTAGGAAGCATCCTGGGAATTGCTGGCCCTACGCTGAGAGCAGCTGATCACATGAGCCTGAATTTTCAGTTCAGTTCATTAGTCAGCCATTTTGGTCAACACCCTGCTTACTGCGCACAACCAATCCAATCGGCACTCGCTGCCCTGGCTTAGCTGGGAAGAAAGGCACCAGCAGTTTGATTTCAGCAAACCTGGATTTCTGTCTCCGCATTGTTCCTCCGTTTTCGCTTGCGTAGTCATCAGAGGGAGCCATTATTTTCCTCCTTCTTCTGTTTGGGGTTTTTTTTTCTTTCTTTTTTATATTTTTTTTACCTTTTTGTTCCCCTTCTGCCTTTGATGCAGAAGCCAGGTTTTTTGTGCTTGTTTAGGATCAGTAGCCTCCAGCATAGCTGAAGACAACGACAGTTGGTGGAAAGGAGGGAGGAAGAGACAAGTGTGAAGGAGCAGCGTTTTTACCTTGCTTTATATATGAAAAGGCCAGAGCAGTCTCTGTGATCCTGAGCATATCTGTCCTTTCATAGCAAGGTATTTATTTTCTTCTTCAGAAAGCTTTTCTTTTTAGTTCCTATTTTTTCTCTCCCCATTTTTTCTCTCCCCGGTTGTTGTACCAGCTGAGTCATCATGTCTGCTCTGACGCCTCAAAGCGACATGCCAACCCCCACCACAGACAAGATCACTCAGGCTGCCATGGAGACCATCTATCTTTGCAAATTCCGAGTGTCGATGGATGGAGAGTGGCTCTGCTTGCGCGAGCTGGATGACATCTCGCTGACACCCGACCCAGAGCCTACCCATGAAGGTACAGTCCGATTCTCTGCCTCGGGATCCCTGCAGCTGTCGCATTGTTACAGCCTCCGCACAAGTTGGGAGGGGGGGGAGGTCTGTGGGACAAGAGGCTCTTGTCCTGTCTGGAGAACCTGGACACTGTTTGATATATTAAAAAGCCATATTGGTGCTTCAGATTGCCCTCCGAATTTGGTGCTTCTGTTGTGATCCATCCATTTGAGAGAGACAGATTTGTGCTTAATTGCTGTTCTTAAAGATGTATCTGGGAAGATCAGGTTTGTATGTCTCGGGAAGGAAGATAATGTGCGCTCCTTTTGTCATAATTTTACTCATAAAACAAGGCTTATAGCACTCTTAGTTGTCAGTTTTGGCCCACGGAGCCTACTGTCAAAACACAGATGTGTGTCTGTGTACGGTCAGTGGGTAGTTTTTGGAAAGCCCCGAGTGATTACGTAGTTATGTCTACTGTCAGGTGATAATACCATCACAAGCCTTACAGCTCACTTCTGTTGAGCATGCTGTTGTTTATAATGTCTTGGAAGCCCGAAAAGTGGAGGTGATCTTGTTTTCTTCCTGAGAAAGGATTTGTGATCCGAGCTGATGGCGAAAACAGTTTAATACCAGGTCACGTAAAATGAGGACTGAAAGCTTTGTGAGTACTAAAAACACAAGAGAACATCCACACCTTGCTCTACCAGTGAAAAAAGGGAAGAAGGACATACAGTGAACTTCTGCAGGAATTTTTCGTAGTAGCCAGTGCTCTCGTGGTCACCAGCATTGCCAAGTTCTGAGTGTCCCTTGCTGGATGCCAACCATCTTTTGGTCTTACAGTGAGGAGCTTCCATCTTTTCAAGCCTGACCCTTTTCCAGTAACTACTGAAGTGCAACTCCAAGTAGTCTCCCTTGAGCCTTTGGATACTGGTTTATCAAGTCAGTGATATCTTACTGTATCGATGTCTTGCTGGATGAGGCAACTTATCCCGTGGTGGGGATTTGAGCTTTAAAAGTAGTTCTCAGGTGATCATTTAATTTCCATTTGACAGCTACTTTCAGTGGTAGCAGCCCTTGGGTTTGGATTTGCTTGCCAAACAGTCAACTCAGTGAGATACTAGACAGAGGTTTCCAGTGCAGAGACTAAGGATCCCTCTGAAGGGTGTTTCCCAGGGTTTCAGAGAGGTGCTGTAGGCTCAGAGGAAAGCAGAGCTGGAGCAGTGAATTCAGCCAGCTTCCAACTCCCACACTCTTGTACGTGGCACAGGCTTATCCAGACCTTGCTTGGTCTTAGATGTTTTTGGATTTCAGTGTTATGGGTTTTAATTTTAACAGACCATTCTAGTGTAGGTGGATTGATTTTTATTTTTTTAATATATATTTTCTCTCTCTGTTTCATAAATAGTAACTACTCTTTTGACTTGTCATTCTGTAGCCAGTAAATGACCTTCCAGCCTCTGTAGGGCTCTCCTCATAGTGTAACTTGGAAGCCCTTCCAGTCACACTCTAGATCTTGTTTCTGCTCTCTTCACCCTCATCCTCTGAGCAAACTCATGGGGAAGGTACGCTTGGAGGATTCCAGTGTCTGTAATAGAGCTTTTCTGAGTTGCCTTTCTGAAATATGCTGGATATGTGTCCTTACAGTGTGCAGATTGCATTCTGCCTGCCTGTGTAAACAATTCAAATGCCAATACCCGACTAATGCTTCCCCAAACTAGAAAAACAATTGTTTTTAAAGCTGTAATTGTAGTGACCCTCTTGCAAGTATCTGAAAGCATTACAAAATAGTATTTGCTCATTTCATTGCCATATTCTTTATTTCATATGTCAAAAACCAGGAGTAAAATGAGAGCTGTATCATAATAACCTTCTGGAGGTATTTATACAATCATAAGTTAAGGTGGGAAGGAGGAAAGGCTCCTCAAGGGGTGGTTTGGACCCAAGTCCTGTTTATAACAGAGACATAAGGTCAGGAAAAAGTGTTCATGGCAGAAAAGCTGACACAGCATTATCCCCAGCGTTCCAACTGGCACTACTGTGTCAGCACTGCCGCGGTGTCCTCTCCTACACATGGGCTGAAGCGATGGGATGGTGGGGCTTGCAGGCACCAAATGCTTGTGTGAGAGGAAAAGCAAGAATACAATAATACAATGCAGTAGCAAATCCAACAGCATGCTGAAATAAGGATTTGAAGCTACCAGTTGCTGTCTCTCAGCTCTTGCTGCTTCCTGAGAGCTTTTTGCCTCTGCCTCCTCTTTGCTATGCCTCCAACCCACAAGCAGTCATCCTGCCTTCTTCCTCCTCCTCATCGTGCACCCCTCGTGCTGCTGACGAACACAAACTCTGCTCCTAGTCTTGCACCATAGCTGCCTGCACCCAGGCTTGCATCCCAGAGCTGCTAGCCAGCCCAGGGTGTCAGAGTGAGAAGAGGGAGACAGTGGTTCTGGGCAGCAAGGAAGTAAGAAGACAAAGAGCTGAGAACAGCAGAGCACACAGGATGGGGAAGGTTTAAAATGCAATAGGAAAAGAAAATTTTAGTGTGGAGAATGTTGACTGCTGTAGACTTCTGCTGGACTGCTCTCATGTAATGCCCTGTGCTGACTCCGTTGTTAGATTGCATGAGAGCAGCAGTCTCAGCTTCAGCTCTTCTGGATTCTTTTTCAGCTGAGTTGGCTTTCAGGCCTGACGTCTTCAAAGTTTTTGTTGTACAATTTGCTATAATGTGAGTTTCCACTGGTGGGTTTTTTTGGGTTGGTGTTTTTTGTTTTGGGTTGGTGGGTTTTTTTGTGTGACTACACCAAAGGTAGGGGAAAAAATAAAATATCTGAAGAAACTGAATTTCACTAAAGAAGATGCTGCAGTACTTGGGGTTTTCTTCTGTCCAGTGGAAATAGTTTGTTAATAGTGGTTAGTTTTTGTGGATTTTTTTTAAGCATATTACTTAGGAACAACAGTTTAAACATACAGGATGAGGCTAAAGTGAGACCCCTTGCTCAGGTTTGTTATTCCTCACTGAAATACTGTGTTTTAATTCCAATGGGAGAGAGGCATCAAAAGAGTTTTAATGGTGCCAGATAGTAGAATCAGGATGCTGGAGGGAACTGGAGTCCAGTGCCTGTGCTTTCTGGTTGTGTTCCAAAGGCTCCCCCGAGCAGAGAGGCAGAAACTATAGCTGGTGCTTATTATTTCTGAGGCCAGACCTGCTGTCAGCCCTTTCCTTGGGAGCCTGTTTGCCACAGCCTTCTCTGGAATAATCTCACTTGAGGCCAGTTTCGTGATAGGAGCCAGAGGGAGGGAGCTAGTAATGTAAAGGCAAAATTATAACCACAGTCTTACTCACTGATGTTTAAAAACATTAGGCATCCTCCTGTGGTGATGAGATTCCCCAGTAAAACAAGGCCCAGTTCTGCTACTTCTTAAGCCAAAGGCAATGCGCTTTGGGAAACATATTCTGGTCTGACATGGAACAAGGTAAATGCCACAGAGTTGGAGTTTCAGAGTGTAACTCTGAGCAAAACTTAAATTTTACTCAATTTAAGAGTAGCATGTTACAGAAGGGTAGATGCATTGGTGTAGTGACTGAGTTTCTTGCAACTGTGTGTTCAGTATAACACGTAACGTGGATACTTAATTTAATAATAGAAGCAATTCATTTTCAAGTGCTTGTTTTGAACCATTCTGTGTGTCTGAGAATAAGCTGGTTTTGCTATATACAGTACATCGGCTTGGCTTAGGAAAAGGAATTTTCTTGTGGTTCTTAAGTAGCTAATCAGGATTTTACTGTGCTATGCAGGCATCAAATGTGAGACTAGTAGCTATCAAGCTCTCATTTGTTTGCAGTATGTATAATGATCACTGCAGAGGCTGAGGTGCAACAAACATCTTGATTGTATTTCCGTGGCGTGTTCAAGAGTGTAAGGGATAGAACAACGATCTCGGCCTTTGGGAGAAGTCATGAACTGCCAGATGGCCTCGCATTAAAGTTCTACTTGGAATAATTATGAGGAGCTTCATGTTAGAGCAATGGAAATTTTGATCCTTAGAGGATCAGCCTGTAATTGAGAACAGAAAGAATACATGTGATAAGTCTGTGGTCTGAATTCACTTGGAACTGTCAAGAACTACAATATCCCTGTAGTTAAAAAGTCCTGTTCTGTTTGCACCAAAGTGCAGAATTGGAGTGATGTGTTTATCAAATGGTGAATTATCATTTCCATAGTTTAATTTTTGGTGGCTAATGTCAGGATCTTTTCTTATTTTTGTCCAGTAATTTAAAAGTTTTCGCTTCAGATACATGTTTTTGTGTAAAATGCCCTGAGTAGAGGTTGTTACAGCTCTTCTGAAAAACTAAAGGCTCTTCTCAATGCTCAAGTACCTCTTGCCCATTAATCTATTTTACAGTTTATTGAATCATCTTTTCTCTCCATTTTCTCTTCAAGTATTTTTCCATGTTTCTTTTCATACTTTAAAATGGTTTAAGGAAGCAGCATGACCTTTTTAGTTATATTTTTATTTTACAGTTTGGCAGCCTTCTTGGCACTTAAGTTTGCTTGGTGCAAGGGAGAATGTCCTTAATTTTGGCAGGGAGCTACAGGGATATTTGATTGTGAGGGAGCCGTATGAGGCTGTGCTGCTGGGGAAACTGCTCTCCTGGTATTAAGTCACGTCTGTCTGCTGAGAGCAAAGCACACGTAGGAAGAAACCTTGGTAACTGTTAACTTTTAGTCTAGATGTTCACTGGTAATGTGAAATAGGAAAAGTAAACTGCTGGGAGAGGTGAAATTGCTCTATAGATTGTCCTGTTCCTGTCCTGACAAACCAGATGTCCGGTAAGTATTGTCCTAAAAGGAGCAGCCATCGACAGGAACTGCATGAGATTATGGGCTTGTTAGAAAAGTAGCTCTTAAAATATATGTGGTGGCAGAAACCGCTCAAGGGCTGCCCCTGTAGACCAGATTTACTAGAACAAATATAAAGTCAGTAATATACAAGGTAAATTAATTACAGTGTGTAAATAGTCATAAATCTTTCAAACAACTGTTGGGTCACGTAATCCAGACAGCATGTACTGAAAAGTAACAGGATCAAGATGGTCATCTCCCCAGGGAGGGAGGAGACGTCCTGCTTACTGTATTTACACTGAATTCCATCATGAGCTGTGAAGGGCAAGTCACTGAGGGAAGATGGATGCTTGACCCTGAACTGAAGGGAAGTTGAGGTTTTAGGAAGCTCTTCTGGACAAAGATGACAAAGTGCCAGCCCTCACGCTGATTTGAAACAGTTGAGAGACAAAGGAAGCGAGCCAGTGGCCTGTAAGGCTAGGGTGAGACCTATATCAGGGCTGCTCTAATTCTGGTTTATGTTGTAAACTTTAAACCCGAGTAAATATTTTCAGTGTTGTCATTAAGAAGTTACAATTGAGAGTTGTTTTCTTTGCACTTTTAAGCTTGTTCAGTTTAAATGAAGTCAGATCTGGGAAATAAGAGGCAGGTTTATTTCCCTTGGAGATAATGAACCACAAGTGTTGCAGAGAAACTCCTTTGGTGTCAACCGAGATGGGAAGTGAAAGATGGGGGAAAATTAAAGGTAGGCATTTAAAAAAACCCAAAAAAAATAGTTTTTTTGCTTTGTGCAAACCATCAAGTACCAAACTAAAGTGTTAACTTTCCCATAGCAGTTATGCATATGTTTCCCTCTGGAAAGACACTGGTTATGAAGAAACACACCACGCAATTCCACACCATTGCATCACAGAAACTCCTGATGGTTGTCCTGTGGAGACAGGAATAAAACTTTGAGTGTGATTACAGTATTCATGTATGTGATGTACATTTGCTATTTATTTGTCCCATATGTGCAATGGAGAGTGGGCTTGGAATTCCCAAGTCCTTTGTAGATTTTACTTCTTCCTTCCTTCTTGTCTCCCCCCAGCTTGTTGCAGATCTGTGACTGCTATTTCTTTTGGCAAGCCTTAACTTATGTCAGATGTCTATTGAGTGATGACAATAGCCTTTAAAGAAAATGTACTCTCATAACAGTTTTACATTCACAATATTGCAGTGAAACATCGCCATTGATGACTAAAGCACAGGTGCTGTAGTGTGAGGTAAAGCACTTCTGAGCAGTTGGGTACTGGATAAGGACCCCTAAGTGAGAGATGAAAGAGGATAAGTGTGGGATAATGTGGGGATTGAGTTGCTGTGCATGATGTGGTCAGAGGAAGTAGACAAAATTGTGATCTGTAGGGAACAGACAATGGCAAGGTCAGCAGTGTCAGCAAAGTACAGCTGCAGGTGACAGGAGAGCAGAGGCTCCCCAGGCAGCAGCAGCGTCCAAACACTCTGTATTCTCCTCTTTGTTTCCGTGCTCTGGAAGTAGGCACATGCTGGGGCAGTGGGACCTGCACGAGGGAATGTGTGTGATAAGCAGTTTTAGTATCCATTACTCCAACTGTCTTGTTTTGAAAACGGCTTTCCCAGACAGAAGTTGAAGGGTGAAATGAACAGACTTATATTTTCTTCTTGATGCAAGGCTCTCTCTCTCTAAATAGACATTTAGAAATGGTATTTTTATGGTTTTAAGGTTTATTTTTTTCTTAAGCTCCTTTGTAAGTTCTGCATAGACTGTTCCTGTCATTGCAGGCTGTCTGGTTGCTTCCTCAAGTTTTGGGTTGCAAGGTGTTCAAATGTGATGCTGGAAGTCTGTTTTCTTTGTCAGTGCTTCACGGTCTACCCAATTTCCAAATCTAATCTTAAAAACAACAATTACATACTTCTAACGATATTAACAGTGTTTACTGAATTTTCTTTCTTGACGACTTAAAATATTTATTATTAAATGTATTATTTATTATTCTTACAGCAACAAATATGAGACAATGCAATTTAAAGCGATGCAATAATGTGACTATAGGTTTCTGTTTCATGATAAAAGTACTATTTGTCATACACTGAATGAGAGTGTGCTAGCCTCAATGAAAAAAAAAATGTCTTGAATAAAATTAGTTGGGCATGTTCAGTATTTCTCAGTAAGCTCTTCCAACTTTCCCTTATGTTGTGGGATGCTTTGGTCCAAAAAAAAAAACCCCAGCAAGTGGTTAAAGCAGCAGACTAGAAGTTAAAATCATAAAATTATCCCATGAGCAATCTTCTGAAGGATATGTGTCAAGTGTTTCTTCCATTTGCATCACTATCTAGAACATGGACGGTACTTTTTAGGGCATAATGAGGTGTAACTGGCAAGGAAACTATCAGTTACTGTTACACTGATGGCGCTGCAGAATTTCACTTCCAGTTAAACTTTAAAATGCCTTTGAGTGCAAAGTGCTGCTGTAACTCCTGTCACTCTTGACTCAGGCAGGGTTAATGAGGCATGGTGCAGTGGTCTGAGCTTTCCTTTCTGCAGGAAAAAGAAAGAGCTCCTGACGTGCTACAAATATTAGGATTTAGACAGAAGGATGTTCGAGGAAGAGGGATGGAGAGAAAGCCATCCATGTCACTTGATATTTTCATTTCCAGTTTGGTTTGATTTGATTTGGTTGTCATCCCGATTCCTGTGTTTGTGTTTGGTCTTAACTTGTCAGCACTTTTGTAGGTAATTTTTAAAAATGTCAGTTGTTTTTTCCTCCTTCCTCATAACTCTTTTCTAGTCATGTCAAATCACCAGGCAGAAGCAGAGGGGATTTAACACAAGAACTTTGACTGAATGAGTCTGATTGTCTTTTCCTGTTATTGACATTCAGTTGATGATGTATTTAGTATTTATCTTTACTGGCTGTTGTAAACAAGCTTAAAAAAATAACCCCTTTCCCTTATTCGTAAACACAGGGTTAGAGTTTTGTTTGTTTATAATTCAAGAGTTAATATAAGTATCTATAAGAAAACTAACCAGTTTGGGTTAAGCCTTTCAGAGCAGCCAAAGCAGTATAACTGATGCGTCACCACTGTTGAATACCTTCTGTATCAAGTTCAGTTTTCACTTCCCAAAATTGGTGCTGGGATTTTTTTTCTTTGCTGATTTATTGGCATCTCAGATTCTCCTTATGTATTCATCAGGAACTTCTGTACTTAAAAAAAAAAAATCCAAACAATCAAAACCAAAAGCAGCCAAGTCTTGACCTATTTCATTTGTCTTTGGAGGAACTTGATTCTCTTATTGTGCTTGGAAACTGTAAAAAGGATGTGTGGATTCAGTGCTTTGTGCTGAACATCTTATCTTTACACATAAGAAAATGCCATAGCTATATAAGAAGTTTGGAGCATTCCATCCTTCTAGTTGCACTCACAAAGGATTTACTAATAAAAATGAAGAGGATGTGGACAGAAAACGGATGCCCCAGGAAGCAAGGTGTATTGGGGACCTGCATTTTTGCTACTAGGCTTGCTGCGTGTTGTGGGGGTCTGCTTGTGGACGGTATCCTGGTATGGGCTAAGATGCTGTGTCTGAGGTGGTGATGTTCACGGCACATCATTTCTCGATGAAGACATTCCATGATACACTCTGATGAAGGCAGTTTGAAGGGAATACGTAGGGGTTTGTGCAGCTCAGGAGTATGGGAACATCTCAGCAACTATTAGAGGGCACATGTTTGGTGTTTGTTTGCTTTATTTAAAATACAACGGGGATACTTCTGCTGTGTATTTGGGACCTTTTGCAAGTTTCTGCTTGTGAGACACCCAAAAATTCCTGTGCTGTTTTTATCCCCATCCTGCCCACAGTGCGAGAAGCCACAATCTTGACTTCCCCTTCCTGTTCTCAGCTTTTGCATGTAGCATGTTTTCTCAGCACTATGTGGCCGTTTGACAGCTCGCTGCTCAGTGGTGTTGCTGTTGCACTTGAACCATTTCACTGCTGTGTTGAGAGCTGCCAAGAGTCATAGGAGCATTGTATTGCAGCCTTCAGCTGGAGAAGAGTTAAGAGATGCGGTGGTAGTCCAGAATATTCATAAAGATTTCCACTCCCAAACCTATTTTAGGCTAATAATGTCAACCTTTAAAAAAACAAACCAAGACACACAACAAAACCCCCAACAAAACAACTCCCTCTGTGTTTAATATCTGCATGAAATAATTTTTATGCTAGTATGTTCTCCCAGGATTTATTTTATTTGCATGGGGAAGTGTATCTGCTGGCAGCATCCCCTGCTTTTGCATGAGTTGCTTGAAATTGCAGTGTAACTGTTAGGTATTGCCTATGTCTGTGAGAAATACTAAAGCAAAAATAAGAATATGAGCAAATTCAGGAAGATCAAGTTAGGACAGAAAGTTTTTCATAGAATCATAGAATGGTAGGGGTTGGAAGGGACCTCCAGAGATTATCTAGTCCAACTCCCCTGCAGAAGCAGGTTCACCTAGATCAGGTCACATAGGAATGTGTCCAGGCGGGTCTTGAAGACTTCCAAGGAAGGAGACTCCACACCCTCCCTGGGCAGCCTGTGCTAAGGCTCCGTCACCCTCACAGTGAAGTAGTTTGTCCTTATGTTTAAATGGAATTTCTTGCGTTCTAGCTTCATCCCTGTTTGTTTTCTTACAACCATTCCCTATTCATTAATCGCTACCTCTCTTTTTAAGCATTCTTATAAGCATAAACAAAGCCATAACACAGAGAGCGTCCTAAGGAGAAAATGGAGAAGAGTCACTTTGAAAAACTTTATTGGTAAAATAATGCATGGGGTTTGCTTTGATTAATCTCTTAGCGATAGTAAGTACTCTGATTCCTTTGTCAAGAGCTTGTTTGTGTATTTATTCCAGTGTGATATTCAGTTCATACTAATGATATTCAGTTCATACTAATCTTCCCGGGAAACTAGCTGGAATGAGGTAATTGTTGTATGAAGACTTAGTCTTTCTCATACTGTTTTCTAAACATGGTACACATCAAGTACAAACTTGGATATTTTTCCACAATAAAAGTATTGAGTTTGTCTTAGACGTACCATGATAAGGATTATGGAAACTATCAAGTGACAGGTTTTGTGATGATGATGATGATGTTATGATTTTTAGTTTGTGTATGTTTTTGTTAAGGTTTTTTTCCCCACTGTTCTTCAGTGGAAATTCCAGACAAGTGGGAAAAACTGTGCAATATATAACTTGAAATGAAATCTGTGCAAACTGCAGCTAGATGCACGAAGAAATGAACAAAAATATCTAAGTGCTAATGAAATGTGTGCTTTTGCCTCTAAAGCTGCACAAATCCCATAATGCCCTTGTGCCAATATAAATTCATGCCATTCCTGCAAACGTTTCTTGCTAGGAGGAGGACAGGATTATTGCCTGTTGGGTTATAATAGAATATTTGTGACTCAACTGGACATTGACATGAATCACTTGCTAACAGTTAAAAGAAACCAACCCTTAACTCTTTACCATGAGGTGGGTGGCAGTTGTCCAGAGGGAGCCAGCACAGTTGCTTGGGGTTTTCTGCATGTTCTGTGAAACTTAGCCCAGCTGTTAGGGAAGGTGGGAATGGGACCACCTGGACTGTGCTGACCTAACACAGTCACAGTTGCCTTTGGACTTTAGCCTTTTCACAGGACTCTTAGGGGCTGCCAGTAGCTTGGATGTCCTGGGTGTTTTTTGGAAATGGAGCTGAGCAAAGAACGAGGGTTAAAGAAGAAGAGAGGTTAAGTATTTGGAGAGTATGTGGTGCGTGGAGGGGAGAATTTGAAGTGACAAAATTCAAGTATGAAAGAGCAAGTGAGGCCTGGTAATTTTCCATCCCTGCTACCAAACTAATAGCAAATGTTTATTTTTAAATATTAAATGTTCTTCACAGTTCACAATTTAGATCAAGGAGAAAACCCAGACCCTCAGTGTTAGATAAAAGACCATTCAGCAATGGTGTCTGTCATCAATCTCAGTGTGTGGGTAAGGGGTTTGGGATGATCAGAATCTGGTTCTGATCTTTTCACATGAGGGAAAGCACTATTAAATAAATCATTGCATGTGCGTCTAAGTTCTCATCTGAGGCATTTCCAGAAATGCTAGACATAAAAATGAAAATACTAGCCATATTAGCTTGTTTGTATAGTGCTGCAACATAAACCTTTTTCTACAAATACTGAATCTCTCAGTCACACTAATATTTGTATTTGAAGTCCTAAGGGGAAAAAAGAGGGGAAAAGGTGAAAGTCACAGAATCTGATTTGTGGCACTCCAAGATGAGAGAGCAATAGAGTCCAGGAAAGCATCAGAGGTGTCAGTCCATCACTGTGAGCTACAGAAAGTCTCTTGAACCCACAGAAAGCTGTCCCACCTGTAATACAAGACCAAAAGCCCTAAATGTAGCTAGTGGGAGAAGCTGGTGGTGGGGAGGGAGCATGATCAGGGGTTTATTCTTGCAGTGGCAAGGAAATTCTCAAGCTAAACTCTCTGTTGCTCCCAGTAAGCAGAGGTAGGTGACTCTGATTGTGTACATTTATCTTCTTCACCCCTCACCCGGGGAAACCCTGCTGAATCAAAAGCAGTTGGTCACTTCAATCTGGATATATCGGCAGGACCCAAATAATGGTTTTTGGCTTTTCTCAGTATTGCAGACAAGGCATAATGGCTTCAGACTGAAATAGTGTGGATTTAAATTAGGTATTAGGAAGAAGTTATTCCCTGTGTGGGTGGTGAGAGGTTGTCCAGAGAGGCTGTGGCTGCCCCATCCTTGAGGGGCAAGGTTGGATGAGGCTGGGGAAAAAACTAGTCTAGTGGAATGTATCCCTGCATACAGCACAGGATTGGAACAAGGTCATCTCTAAGGTCCCCTGCAACACAAACCATTCTGTAATTGTATTGCAGTAATGCTTAGCCATAGGCAAAGAAATGAATTTCTGATTTATTAAGAAAACTGATGGCTAAAAATGAGCTACATTAATAAAACAGTTTTTAAGGATACGAAGACTGTTGATCAGTGATATTACAGCACTGAGAGCTTCTGGGGGATCAGTTGAATTGTTGTTCGTACTGAAATTTAGACTTCATTTTTTTCCTTTCAATGCAGTGCTGTGAATATGCTGTTTGCTAGCGCTGGCTCCTGCAGCAGGAGGCTGGCCGTAGCTTTTCTGTGGGAGGGGGGCGGTCCTAGTAGTGAGTGTACTTTGCTCAGGACTTTAGCACTGTTGGTCGGTGAAGTGGAATACAGCCTTTCTTGTGCTTCGGATGTTCAGCTGATTGTAGATTACCCCAGGGGAGAGTGACACGTAAGTAGGGAGCTGAAAATCTTGAGGGCTTCATCTGGCTTTGTTTTCTGGGTTTGAAACTAGGGAATTAGTAGGCGTGCTGATGAAACAAGTTTTCCTTGTCCTGCCAGCACCTCTTCCAGGATAACCACCATCTCCCACAACTGTCAGGGATTTTACCTGATCGAGGCCTTAGTGAACTGTCATCAGAATGACAGCATAAAGCCCCTGATCCCCATCCAGGCTCAGCTGGGGCACCTCTGCAAGATTTGTCATTCAGAGTGACAATCCTAAACGAATTAAAGCCCTACTTAACTGTATTTTACATGTCCTCAGCATGTCGTTTTCCTGAAACATACTTGTTTTTCCTGTGTGGCTGTCAGTGGGGTTCTTCTTGGGGCTGGGTAGGAGGAAATTGATGCAAATGCCACCATTGCATAAATATCCAGAGTTTGGTGCTTTGATCTTAGAAACAAAATAATGCTTTTCTTGTTTTCCTTTTCAGGATATGTTTTACAGAAATATTGTTTGTCTTAATGCAGAAACAAAGCTTCTAAAGCTTTGCTCAAGCCTATCTTAATTTGACTCTCAAGGCAAAAACCGCTCTGTTGTATTGCTTTGTGTAGACTAATAAACCCTTTTGACTTGCAAATCTTGTGCCACTATGAACTAAGTCTTGTATTATGCAAATCTCCCTTTCAGTTATCCTTTTCTTATACCCTGATTTTGAATCTTTCCTTTAGATCATG
Source organism: Urocolius indicus (assembly GCA_013401255.1). Lineage (NCBI taxonomy): Eukaryota > Metazoa > Chordata > Aves > Coliiformes > Coliidae > Urocolius > Urocolius indicus. Next base: position 778,760 of record WBNH01004850.1, read on the forward strand.
GCTTGCATGACATTTTCTTTCTTTTCCTTTCTTTTTGCTGTTTGCAAAGACTCTTGGGAGGATTTGACAGATGTGGTGGAGCAATTGCGCGATGATACTGAAGGTGCGTTCCACACCAACATCGTTCAGCTGTTATTTCCACTAATTACTGGCTTTTTGCCTTATTATTTTGAACTTGAGCGTAAAATGCAGTCTTCCTTTCCAGTGCCAATCGCTGTGGCTTTCTGAAGGTGCTTGTCTGGTTAAACCAGGTTGGCAGCCAGAACGTGCCGTGCAAGTTGCACTCTGCACGGATGTTTGCTTTCTGCTGCTGGCGTGCTAAAGAAAATAAATGTCTTCAGTCACTCAAGTGTGTATGTATTGCTCTTGCAATTGTATTAATTGACATTTGAGATGGAAAGCTCTTCTTCTAAATTTTATCAGCCCCTCATGGGTCCCAGGGGATTGGTTTTGGTTTCTGAATGGTTACTGATCTCTTGTTGAAAATACGTGCATGTATTGTTCCTTAAATAATGTTTCAAAATTTTGGGGTATTTTGACTTGAAGTGGAGGGAGAAAAAGTGTATCAACAAGGGGCTAGTTTACTTATATTGAAGGCTGTCTGAGGCAATTATTTTCCTGAGCCTGATGGAAACATATAGCCAGATGTAAACAAATACAAACATATATTGCAGCAATATATGGCAGCTAAATGAAAATATTTCAGGAATCACCCCAAAGCTTCAGATTTTCTGAAATATTTCTGTTCATCAACTTGAGACTTTGGAAAAGTGACTCTAAAACTTTGCATTGCAAAATTTGCATTTGTATTGCGAATTTTGATTAAAACTTGTCAAGTACTAAATGAGTTTTTTTTTTTATAGTGCTTCTTGATTCTTAAAAATGGCACAAGGGTGAAATAGTTGGATCCTCAGTTCAGCATGCACTCGAGTAAATTTGTCATGTGATGACTAACTACAGCTGTTCATGCTTGAGTTGAAAGTGTTTGCAGCACTGAAGGCTAGTATACCTTCTGGAAGCAAGGGACTGGGAAGGGAATTTTCCTTTTATGTCTGAGAAGTTGAAGTGCTCATCTCTGTGAAGAAGGATGGTTAGGAGTATTTTCCTGTACAGGCCAAATGGTTTTTAAATGCCAGTCTCAATTTAGGAGCTAGGGCTAGGGTTCTTGATAGCTAGAAAACTTAGAAGCATAAATCCTGCTGTCCTCATCTTGATAATCCCAAAGGAGTGAGGCCAGCAGATGCATTTTGTCTCTTTTTGCCAATTTGTGCAGTGGCTGCTTTTAGAGGTGTCAGGGATTGCCGACTCCACCGCGGCTGTTCTCTTACCAGTGTTTTATTCAGTTTTGGTCTAATTCTCACTAGTAGGATGTTAACCAAAAGCTGCATGTTTTTGTTTATAGCTCAGACAGGCAATTGAAATGTGAAACTAAGCATTATGGACTAGATTAATTAAATAAGGGGTAAGTTATGAGCAACACCGTGAAGGATACATCTGTCTTAAAATACATGGTTGCGATTGTTACTAGAATAGTCACTGAGAGTTAAGGATGGAATAGTAATGTAGCTGTGTTTGAGGCTCACATAGGAAAAACCTTCCATTGCAATAATAATAAAATAACATACAAAATAAGCATGTTTCTGGATAATTTGTTTTGGAAGCAAATGTTTCACCGCTAATGAATGTCATATAATTTGAATGAACTACAAGGTGCCATTTCTTCCATACACCGAAGCAGCCTTTCTAAATTTCACATTGCTTTTGTTTGTAGTTGTGATTTAAGATGAATTCAGTACATGGAGAGCCTTGCTGAAATAGTAGTTAATTGACATTACTTTGAGCAGATTTGTTCACGTGTACAATGTTCCATGACTACCTGCATTTGATCGAAGTTCTAGCTTTATTTTAGTTTCTTCTTAATTATTTTAGGGTCATTCAGTACAAGAAATGATAACATTTCTTGTAATCAGGTGAGAAATACTTAGACCACAGTCACAGCTTAACTCTTTGAGATTCAGTATTGCATTGATTTGTTCCTTGACTTCCAGGTTCCTAAGTACATATTTTACCTTTTAAACAAATGACAAGATTCCTGAAGTTCTTGTTTGCTTTTGAAAACATCTTCATGGAAGCTTTTCAGGAGCCCTTTGCTTTTCATGCTGTTTTTACATAAATGGTTGTGGCACAGTTTTACCTCTGCAGAAACCTGGAAGTTTGGTGTTCTAAGCAAACGGTCAGATGAGCTGCTTATTTTACCCTGTCACTCTAGTGGGATGCAAGTCCAGTTCAGTCATGACCACTTATATCGCACCTGCAGGGCTCCTGGTTAGAAAACATGTCTACTCCATAGAAACTGCAATATTTAAATAGCAAAGTGTCTTGAGATTTTAAGATTAGTTCGACTGAAATCCAGACCACCTCGAAAGGCAAGGTTTAAGGGCCAAGATTTTACTTTTTGAGGTTTATGACATGGCATTTATAACAAAACATAGGTTGAATTTTTGCAGTTAGAGGCAAAAAGAGAAAGCTGGAGAAGGTACTGACTCAAACTGAGAATCTCAGTTGCACATCAGGGTCAGACTTGTCAAAGCACAAAGTGTCTGCATCTATTTAAAGGGAGCTGCATAGTCGTACCGTGTAAAAGTCATCCTTTTCTTTTGGATTCAGATTTAAAGGTATATATGTTGCAGCGCATATAACAGTGGTTTGAATTACTTAGGATTTATTTTTTTAATAAATCTTGGAGATTTTTTTCCAGTTTAATACTATGTAGCTGTTAATCAGTTTGCAAGATGAGACTTTTTGATAAGCTGCATGTGCAAAACACCATTATTCACAATGACTAATGAAGCAAAAGCCTGTAATTAGTTACTGCAGTGAAAACATTTTTCAGTTTTTCAGACTGTGACTGCACATTTTAGTCTTAAATGAAAGCATAGCCTTGCTTTTTTTTCCCGAGTACTGTCATCAGCCCTGATGTTCATTAGCTCTTAAAAGTGTTGAGTCTCGTTGTCTTGAATATGTTTCATAAACCTTTCTGTTATGCTTGTTTGTGTGTGTTTTTTTTGTTTTTTTTTAAATTAGGGTAATATTGCCCTCAGTTGACACACAGCAGTCACAGACCTCTCAAACTGGTGGAAAATCAAAAATACACCCTTGACCTCAGTAGAGATCTGTGTGAGGCAGCAGCTCTCAGTACTCTTCAGAAATGTGTGTCGTTTCCTGTATGTGATGGAGTAGGACCCTAATTCTGAGCAATGTTTTTGTACTCTACCACAATTCAAATTAGCTAATAACCCTAGCCACAGTAACATTTTCCATATACTTGTACAGTTTCTTTAATTTTTATTAGCAATGGATTTGCCACTTCAGTAGAGTCATTTTGGATGCCCACTGTGCTGCTGATGACGTCATTGAGCTGCTTGGGCAACGGATGCAGGACCACTATGTACTGTGACAGTGCTTTAGATTGGAGATTGGGAAAAACTCCTTCCCCAAAAGGGTTGTCCTGCGCTGGCACAGACTGCCCAGGGCCCTGGCAGAGTCCCTATTCCTAGAGGGATTCCAAAGCTGTGTAGCTGTTGAGCTGAGCAACATGGTTTAGTGGTGGCCGTGGCAGTGCTGGGTTAATGGTTGGACTCAATGAGCTTAAAGGTCTTTCCCAAGCTCAGCAATTCTGTGCCACTGCAGGAAATTGGCCAGTGAGGAAATACCTCGATTTGAAGGGAGAGGAGGTCTCTGCATCTTTCTGAATGTTGCTATTCCACTGATAGGGAGAAAGAAAAAGATGTTGTGATTGTTAAAAAGTTTTCAGTCAACTCTTAAAAATTTTAGATATGTTTGGGAGGCAAACACGAAGGTTTTCATAATAGTCTGATCTTAGTACTGCATATGTACAAGAGTTTCTCTTCAAAGCCTGGCCAGGCAAATAATCACGTTCAACCCAGACTTCAAAATGTATTTAAATTGCAAACAAAATGTTTATTTTACTACAGCACCATATTCTTTTGAAGGTACATATAAAAATTGCCTCAGATAATTCAAACCTCCTACAAAATTCTGCTCCTTTATCTGTCTTGCTGAGAGTTGTGGGTATACTGCAGATGAAGTTGTGCTACCAGAAGTACTGAGGGAACAGATGAGCAGATTGGTATTTTTTTACCAGATAACTGTGTTCTGAGTGGATTTTGAATTGTGGTACCAAAGCAACGCACAATTTTGTGACAACAGGTGTCTGCAGTAGAAGCAAATGCTGTAGTGATGTTCATACACTCTTAAATGACTGCTGTGATGGGGGTGGTGTTCATTAGTAGACAGAAGAAAAGATACAATAATTTTTTTAAATGGCATGTACAAAAATTAGTTTTTGCATCTTTGTGTGATATTGTATCTGACTTGTCTTTCCTGAGTGTCTGCCTTCTTAGTAATGGTGGCTGTTTGCTGCTACTTTGCAAATCACAAAGTGAATTGCAAATCACAAGACAGGGAACCTGCTCAAACAATGTGCAAATCTATCAGCTTAAAATAGTAGTAGTTTTGCAAAGGCAGTAAAAATCACCCACTAAATGACATTTTTTTCTCCTGTCCAGTGCTGCTCTGAGGATTGCATTCAGAAATTAGTACTTTGAAGTTTTCTAAACTATGGCAATAAATTGTGAATGCCTAATCTCGGTCTTTGTCTGAGATGTGAGCCAAGCCAATTGGTGCTCAAAGAGCATGCAGTTAGCAAAGCAAAACTCTCAGGGGGTTTTGATCACCGTGTCCCTCAGCAGTAGAAGATTGGGTGGAGACATGGGAAAAACTGGACTTGTTTGCCAGTTCTCTGAACAAGAAAGCATTTGTCCATGGCAACAGATGTGTTCTGGAGTGCAGCTGGACTCGTGGTTGTCTATCAATGGCAATTCCAGCTGGTGTTGCTCAGCCCCATTTGTATGCTTCTCTTCTCCATCAGACATCTTCCCTCATCAGCTGCTCAGAGCCATAGCTGCCAGGATGCTTCCAGTGAAATTCAGTGGAGGAGACTCAGAGAAGAAAGGTGATAAGTGAGGTCTTGTCCTGACCTGTCTTTGGAAACCTGAAAACAGTGCAGCTGTGGTATCCGGTTTGAATGGTGGCAGCTGCCCTGACACATTGCTCCCCCTATGCCATGTGTTTTTTCACTGTGATTTGTATGTGAATGGTGTAAGTGCTATTGCCACGGTGCTATGTCTGAACGTTTCTTAAAGTCATCAGCAACATCTCTGAAGACAGCCTGTCCTCTGGCAGACAGACACCCAAAACTAAGCAGCAATAATGAGACTTCACCAGCCTGGGTGCCAGTTGGCCTTGGAGCTGTGGGAACCTGTCCATGGCACGCTTCAGAGGCAGATTCAGCTAATCCACTTTTGTTCCCAGATTTCACAAGTGTTCTCTTTTAACTTCCTCTCACAATTTTCCAGCTTCTTTGAGTGAGGATATTTGTGTCTACGCTTCACTAGTTGCTTTTCATCTCCTAACCCTGAGATGCCTTTCAGCATCTCCTTCTGTCTAGCATAAGTTGGTTGGATTCAGCCATAGGCTGCTGAAATTAAGTATTACTCTTATCAGCTACACACTGTTGGGCCTACAGTGCTTTTCAGCCTGCAGGAGACAGCAAAATCTGGAAGTGGGCACAATGTGATTTGTCATGATTCTGTGGTTCTGTAGAGTTTTGCTCCCTCCTGTCTTTTTGGCTAATGGGTGCTAACAATGTGTCATTGCAGTAACAATACATTTGAGACAACGAGTTTGTATTTGAGCAACTGAGCTTGTCAGTGTCAGCATCCTGATGAAGTGGGATGATGACTTGCATCAACAGGACATGTCCCATAGGAGACTGCAGTAGCCTCAGAAAAGTATATCCTTGGCCTCTTTTGGCTAAGGTATTGCACGTTAAATTGCAATAAATCATTCTCCGCAGTTCTGCTGACAAGAAGATGAAAACTATTAACAACCCATACAGCTCAAGTCCTCCTGCTTAGGAGATCTGATGTTTACTCAGTGGTTAACCTGCTGAATACAAACCCAAACTTCTGCCAGGCATCACTTAAGGACTGGATCTACTGAGGATGAAGCTTGCCTCTTTCCCTTCTCCTTCATGATCAGGGATGTTTTAAGAGATGTATCTCAGCTGCCCTTATGTTGAAGAGATGGAGCCTGTGAACAATGGAAGAGAGATTGAGAACACTGTGACAGTGGAGAGCATGGCTGGGTGGCGCTGGGTGGTGGTACTCCACAGAGCCAGCAGGAACAGCCTTTCTTCCACTGCTTAGATGTCTAGGTCTGTTTTGACTTCTTTCATCAAACTTGCTATGTGTTCCCCTGCATTTTAAGTAGAAACACACCTCCTTTTGTTGTAATTGAAGATTTTCAGGCTGATATTTGCTTAACTTGTTTGCTAGAGACAGGCATGCTTTGTCAGTACTGCAGATAAAACATGTACCATGTGGTTAGTTATGTAGTCTTTAAATGTCCTCTGGTCATGTTTCTGCTGCTGAGAGTAGTAAATTCACTTGTGAAGCTGGCAGTCTAGTTCAAGGGTCCATGGCTGTTTACAGCAGCCCTAGAAGAAATGGTGCCTTATGGAGATGAAACTATGTGTGTTGAAGAACTTTAGCTCAATAATTGGGTGTGAGATTGCAAGTGGAAAAGACATAAACAGTACACTTGAGACTGATGTAACATCATTTTAAGCAGCCAGAATTTCTCTCTGTTGTTGTGTATCTTCAGCTCTAACCCTTGAGCACACTTTCTTTGTTATAGACGTAGGAGAATCTCACTCTACTTAAGGGACAGTACCATTGTAAATGAGTGAGTTTGAGATGTGGGAAGTTCAGTGATGGTGTTTGGGAAGAGAGGCACTCTGTGAAAGGCTAAGTGTTGACATGGGCACATTAGGTCAGGGAGCAGGAGGCTTGCAAGCAGGGTGTAGTTCGGAAAATTGATGTCGGTATTAGTTTCTTGCAACAAGAAGCAACTCGCAAGGATAAAGGTCTGAATATTTATTATATAGAGGAAGAAGAATGTAGTCTTGGAAGATCTGTGCATGTTGAAACTTCAAGCTAGCTGTCAGAGGAGCCAGGAAGATCAGCTTCTTGTCAGCAGTAAAAGCAGTAGTGTTGCTAAAAGGAACAAAGATAGGTGGGAATTTGCTCCATGTTGCATCAGAGTTCAAAGCAAAAGTCTCAAGGAGGAAGGATAGAGACAAACATTGCTGGATTAAGTGTGAGTGGGATCGTGGATATTTTTACATGGAAGAACAAATTACGAGTGTTCTTACCAGTTTATAGCTGCTGGATGTAGCTGGGGATTTGAGTTGGAACAAGTGACATCTGTAGCAACCAGTAACATACTGTCAATATGCAAAGGACAATGTTAACAACTGTCTCCAAACTTCTCTTCCTTGAAAATGGAAAGCTTTTGTAGTTATTTGAGGTATCGAAGTTCCTAAAATGTGATATATATCACCTATTCCCATGTCATTGTACCTTTAGCCACAGGGTGCTCATTAATTTTGGTTTTTATCAAGAAAAGGCCTGAACAGAGTGCCTCACATGAAACTGTCACTGCCACTAAAAATGTCTTCAAAGATGAGGAACAGAAAGACAGAGATATGTGATATATTATTACATTAAAACCAAGTTTTGTTACTCTACAATATCTTTCTTCTTTTTTTAATAGATCCTAATTATCTCATGGCTAATGAACGCATGAACCTGATGAACATGGCGAAACTGAGTATCAAGGGATTGATTGAATCAGCACTTAATCTGGGCAGGACGCTGGACTCTGACTATGCACCTCTTCAGCAGTTCTTTGTTGTGATGGAACATTGCCTTAAACATGGCTTGAAAGGTAACCTTGCTCGAGAGGAGCCCTCCTCGGCTGTTTATCGTACCGTAGGAGCTAGAAAGAGCAATCATGTTTTAGAAAACCTAGTTTTGTAGTCTACAGTGGACTAAAGAAAGGCTGAGCAGGGTCACTGCTTTGATCACAGTTGACATGATAGGCCACAGGAAAGGAAAAAATCCTGCTGAAGGTCTAACACTGAAGGTGAACAGTTCCCATCTGGTGCAGGTGCTTGCCATTTTGAACACAGCTTCTCAGATGGCTCAAGTATAACTAAGTGATCAGTGATAAAATTAGCTCCTCAGCGAACTTGTGACTCCCTTTTATTGTGCACTTCCTCGTGCTTTAGGGGTGCAACAGTCCTCTTGATAGAAGAGGAACTGCAACATGGAGGTCCTTTCTCAATAGTTTTATCAAAACTTAGGATTTTAGCTCCATTCAGCTCACGTTGTGTAAGCTGCTTTCTAGAAGAGCAAGCAGAACATGCATTTAACTGTGTAATGTGGAGTCACAACTAAAATTGCCAACTACCAGACTACTTTTCTTGATGTGCTGCCCTTGAGTGACATTATCTTGAGATGAAAAGCAGAGGCTATTATATGCCCTCTCAGCAGACGTAATTGTGTCCAGCAGTGCTTCATTAGTAGTCATGTTCAGCACTACATGTGGCAGAAATGATTCCCCACATGCTGGTTAGGATGACATTGTGCAATGGCCAAGTGCTCATATTTTTCAGCTTCTTTCTTTCTCCATTTGCCAGTGTCCCTACTGCTGGTCATAAGTTTGAAGTTTTCAAGAGTTCTCAGTCTTCTCACCGCTGCTATGAAGTAGCAGGAAGAGCTATGAAAAGAGAAGATTGATTTCCAGCTTTAATACCTAGGGAGCCTTAGAAAACTTTTCTGAAGGAGGAGGGGCTGCACAGGGACACCTCCAGCAGGGATAATGAAAAGAGCGAGTTCAAACTGATGTGGTTCTTTCCTTGTAATGTGCTAGTCAGTGGGAGTCACTGTGCGCACATTGAGCATAAATTAAAGACAGTGCAACATCCTAGTAGAAACTTTGGCCTCTAGCAGTGAATCTGAGTTGCTGGATGTCACTGGATGACGTTATTTGGGATGTATGGAATATTTTTCTGGCATCTGTGTTGAGCTCTTCTTGTCTTATTTGGATAATGCCAGTAGTTGCTATACTTGGGCATAAAAAGTCAATTTTTGTTCTTGCCTAGCAGCAGTCCCAGAATAATCTCTCTGGCAGGTTTTGTCTACTGTTCATTGACTTCTTCTTCCATTTGAGAATATGTTCAGTCAGCATGGGTGTAATGGGCTCATTTCATATCTCTTTTTCTTTTCTAGCCAAAAAGACTTTTCTTGGGCAAAATAAGTCCTTTTGGGGACCTCTAGAGCTAGTAGAAAAACTTGTTCCTGAGGCTGCAGAGATTACAGCAAGTGTTAAGGATCTTCCGGGCCTGAAGTAAGTACAGTCTTTTACTGCACAGGTACATAATATGTTTTTTTTTATCGTAAGAAGAATCCTGAAGAGGAGAAGGAAGGGCAAACATAACCTTCAGAAATACATCTGCCACTTTCTGCTGATAAAAATGGATCATTACTCTTTTATTCTTAATCAAAGATCTGCAGAAGGAGAGGGTAGGATATATTCTTTCTGTATTAAGTGCACTGTGTCTTACAGACAACCTGCATTTATTGCTAGCACTAAACAAGTGACCATGTGTCTAAGGATCAGAAAGAACCTTTACTGACTCTTATTTCTGAAGTCAAACTGAAGAGGAAGGGAATTGGAAGCAAGGTGATGACAGGTTAAATAGTTTTGAGACTTACTGAGATTATTTTTCTTTTAAATAAATTCAGGTAAATTTGTAAAGTTTCTGTAAAAAGGAAGGTCAGTCATGAAGTTGGAGAAGGTACTAGCTTTAAGTTAGAGGGGAGAAAAGACCACTCAAAGCATATATTGCTTTTGAAAAATTTCTTAATCACTTTAAGCATCACACTCAGGGTTGCTTATTCCATGCTGAAAAGAAACTGTAAGAAGCCTTCAGCCTGAAAAATAGAAAAAAAAAAAGATGTAAGGAAGCTTTGGTATGAACAGCAAGGCTAAGGATGAAATCTTTGCTGAAAGAATAGGTGAATAGATTTAATAACAGTTTATTTTGGGTTGATATTCAATGATGTACATATGGAGATCTGTGCGGGACTCCTGGAACAGCTTATGGGACCAGTGTGGAGTGCCAGCAGTGTTATGATAGAGCTCCTGTAACCTTTACCTCTTGTACAAGAATATTCAAACGTTAAACAGCTTGGGGGAAATAAAAAAATACCAAAACCCAAACTTCAGTTATTCTTTATGAACAGATTTGAAATAAGTTTCTAAAGCTTTCATCCATGCTAACCCTTAGGAAGTGTTGTATATTAAGAAGGTCTAGAATGGGGACTAATGAAGATGACTTGCATGGGCAGTTGCTGCTTAAACGAGTGAAGGTTAGAAAATGAAGTGTCCTGCATGCTGTTTGGTATAAGAGAGCTGACTGACTACTGGAGATGGCCAAGAAATTTCCTTCTACTTGGAATACTGCTCCATGTGGGGGATGTATACCTTCCTTTGGAGCAGCTGGTGCTGGCTCCTGGCCAGCATGCCAGGGTGGATGAGCCAAAGCTGTGATGCAGCATAGCAGTTACTGTATTTTTAAAGCTGCGTGCTTCAGATTGCCAGGAGAAACAGAGGAGGAAGGACCGTGACTATAGCCCATTGCATCCTGTCAGTGTGTTAATGCGCAAAATAGTTGAAGTACTGAATTTGTGTTTTCAGTTGTCTTTGGTGGTTCTTACCCAACTGAAACCTACCTGAAGGAGCAGTGCTTGAGCATCTCTGCTGAACTGAAGTATACTTGTGTTCTTCTCACTTTGCCTTATGCAAAAATGATCTTGAGTTGTAAGGGAATGTATTGAAACTGCTGATCTGTGTCTAAATAGTAGCATCTGGTAGGGGTAAAGTCAGGGAAATATTTTTCGTGTAACAACAGATACATAATTAGTGATGAGAGAATGCATAATACTGATTGCCGAGATAAACTTGTCTGAAGCTTTGTGCACTCAAATATCTTGTATTTGTCCCTTTTTGCTTTTGTCTGCTTTGAAATACAGAAACCTCAAACAGAATGACATTGTTAGAGCTGCTGTGAGTTGCAGCGTGTCTGTTACCTGTTTTGTTTCTGGCCTCTGCAGGACACCTGTGGGTAGAGGAAGAGCTTGGCTTCGCCTGGCTCTAATGCAGAAGAAACTTTCAGAATACATGAAAGCCTTGATTAACAGAAAGGATCTTCTCAGGTGAGCTTTGTGCTTGCTCTCAGATTAAGTTTACCGATGGTAAAGTATATGTGTTGTTTGGGTTTTTTTAAAGTGATAATCTTTGTGAAACTGAGAGCTTCATCGGAGGGGACTTCAGCCATGCTATTTGCTGACAGGGTTACATAGCTGAGCACACACAGTCTAGGAGGTTCCTTCAGTGCATTGATGACAACTTCCTAACACAGGTGGTTGAGAAGCCAATGAGGAGGGATGTGCTGTTGGACCCTGTACTAATAAAGGTCTGGTTGGGAATGTGAAGGTTGGGAGAAGCCTTGGATGCAGTGACCATGAGATGGTAGAGTTCAGGATCTTGTGTGAAAGAAGGGCAGCAAGCAGGATTGTTACCTTCAACTTTAGGAGAGTCCTGCACCTGGAGAACAACAACCTCATGTACCAGTGATGATCTGGGGATGATCTTCTGGAGGTGATATACTGGAGAGCAGGTCTGTGGAGAGAGACCTGGGAGTTCTGGTGGGCAGCAAAGTAAACATGATCTAGCAATGTGCTCTTATGGCCAAGAAGGCCAGTGGCATCCTGGGGAGCATCAAGAAGAGTGTGGCCTGCAGGTCAAGGAAGGTTCTCCACCTCTTCTCTGCCCTGGTGAGGCCTCATCTGGAGTCCTGTGTCTAGCTCTGGCTTCTCCAGCTCAAGAGATTGTTTCTCTTAGGAGGAAAAGTTGTAAGGCCTGGGACTGCTTAACCTGGAGAAGAAAAGACTGAGAAGGGACCTCATCAACACTTCTCAACACCCACCCTTTAGATATTTATAATACGGGGCCAATCTTTTTTCTGTGGTGGCCAATGACAGGGCAAGGAATAACAGACACAAGCTGGAGCACAAAAAGTTTCACTTGAACATGAGGAGAAACTTCTTTCCTGTGAGGGTGAGGGAGCCCTGGCACAGGCTGCCCAGAGAGGTTGTTGGAGTCACCCTCTGGAGGTTTCCAAACCCACCTGGATGTGTTTCTGTCCAACCTGGTGAACTGATAGGACTGGATGATGCCTGGAGGTCCCTACCACCCCACCCCACCACCCCCCCCCACCCTTTCTAGGCTTCTGTAAACACAAAACTGACTTAGAGTTAGAAGGGAAAAGTTGGTAATGTCCATTGGACAATGTGGTGGTGACTTGTGTAACTAACTGTAAAACAGAGTAGCAGAAGCCTGCTACTTAAAAAGTTCAGATATTAAGCCCCACTCTTAAATCTCTAGTGTGCCATAACAATACTCAAGAATTGTCCCTGCTTTCTGTCACCTTTCACTAGTCAGGAACATGATCTCCTCATTACTGGGTCTTTGCCTCACCTGAAGACTGAGATTTATTCAGTCACAGCGATGGTACATAGGGGTACAGTTGTGTGTGGACTGTGTGCCGCTGCCTGGGTGTTTGTTAAGACTGAGCTGGCATTATGCTGTCATATAAAACAGCAGGGATCCCATACTAGCTGGCATAACTTTAACTGGCTTTTAAAGATGCAACCCTTGTCTTCTCTTGCCGTGTATCCTGCAGCGAATTTTATGAGCCTAATGCACTGATGATGGAGGAAGAAGGTGCGATCATTGCTGGCCTCCTTGTAGGCTTGAATGTCATTGATGCAAACTTCTGCATGAAAGGAGAAGACCTGGACTCGCAGGTACTGGATATTCAGTTAATGGTTTGATTGTTTGGGGTTTTTTTTCCTCATTTGAATTGAAAGATCTTTCCATTGTAGAGAACTTTGATCAATTGGGATACAAGCTTGTTGCTAGACGTCATAGAAGACTAATATAAAATGATTGTGGTCTTTAGTTAAATGAAGTTGCTGAGATAAGGGACTCAGTGGTTTGGTTTTCTCTTTGCTCTTACACCTTCTGTGCTCTGCATGAAGGGTACTGTGGAGTGAACTACAGTAAATGAAAAAGGAGACAAAAATGGGGAAGAATTTAGTCAAAATGAGGAGAGAAACAGAAGTTTCAATGTGCTCATACTGTGTGACGAGATCACTGTAGCTGTTAAAAGAGGATGAGCTTGCATAAGCAGTATGTAGAGATACAGCTGGTGGTAATGTTTTGTCCTTGTGTCCTAAGACTTGCTTGCTAACTTGACTGCTTATCCCAGTATATTTTTTACTTGAAATGTGCCATGTTTTCATTAATTTTTGGATAGGTGACTGGTAGAATGAGTCCTTGATATAATAAAACATTTACCAGTGTTCTGACTGAGTGATTCCAGACTTTCACAACTAGAGGCAGTATTTAATCTTAGAAAAATATTGTAATTTAATGTAAAATGCAAAGTTTTCTTTTCTAGGTTGGAGTTATTGACTTCTCAATGTATTTGAAAGATGGAAACAGCACAAAAGGCAGTGAAGGGTAGGTACATGCACAACTGACCTGATTCTCAAAAGTCCTTGTAACTTGTATTCAGCTGTTCTGGGTCGCCCTGCAAGTTGTTACTTAAACTTAAAGCCTCTTAGACTGAATTGCTCTTCTATGGTAAACCACTATATATAAATAAGATACTGACATTTTTGGGAGAGAGCAGAAAGGAAAGTCTCCCAGAAATTCTGAGTGCTCTTCCTTAACTGGCAAACTGAAGATAACAGTATTTTACAAGTGACCCTCTGCTCAGTTAGGTCTGCCATTCTTTAAAGCCTTTTCACCAGGTGTATAGCTGGCAGGATCATAGTGGGTTTTTGGCACCAAAACCTCCTTAGAAAAAGATAATCTCAAATTGGAAAAGATCCTAACTGTAGGAATAACCTGAAGAACTTGTGCCAGCATACACAAATGGAGCTGTGCAACATTCAGAGCAAGCAATTGAAAAACGCTGCGTGGGCACAGCGACACAGGGATCAAGTGTTATGGTTCTCTGAGGCTCTTCAAGAGGACTTCTTCCTGCTAAGGAAGTTCTGCTAGTTGGAATTCAGGTATATATTTTGTAATCTAAGCCTCAGGATCAGGTGTTTTGATTGCATTTATGTTATGTGCTGTTTTATGTTCAGAACAATCTTTCCTTTAGGTAGGCCTTCCTGCTGGAAACGCCTGCAAAACATGCATTTGTTGGCAGCTTGCCTTGGGCAGAATTTACCACGATGACTCTCCAATATAAATGTGCAAAGCCATTTATTTTTCTCTGAAATACTACTGTAGTCTTTAAAATCTTATCTGCCGTAGTCGTTTTGTTTTTTCTGTGTCACAAAATGCCTGAATGTCATCCAATTGAATGACCGGTTGCAGCTTGTGAGACGGTGCCTGATGAAGAAGACATAGAGGAACTTGACTTTGCGATTTCTTGTGCATCACAAGGGCACGTTGGGACCCAGAGTCCTGGTGCCACCCGGATAGACAGGCTGTATCACCATGGCTCCTCTTACACCTTTAACACTACTTCTTTGATCTTTGAATCCAAATGGTTGAGCTGATTGATATTTCTTTTCTCCAGAGATGGTCAGATAACTGCTATTTTGGACCAGAAAAACTACGTAGAAGAACTCAACAGACATTTAAGGTAAGGCATGATTTATATATTCTTTATTATTTAGCATAGCAAAATAGAAACCAGGATTTTAAAAAAGTAATTACTGCAAGATGTTTTTCTCTTCAACAGTGCTACAGTAAACAACCTGCAAGCCAAGGTGGATGCCTTAGAAAAATCCAATACCAAGCTGACCGAAGAGGTAAGTGTAGTAGAAAATCTCCTGATGTCTTGGCCTCTTGGAATCGAGGATTAAAGGCAAGGGAGGAGTTATTGTCAGATTTCTGGTGGATGTAATGATGAATGAATGATTGACCTGCCAAGGAATCACACAGACTGTTGCCACTAACTAAGTGTGAGGTGGAAAACTAACCGAGTGTTCATGTTAAAACCCAAAAGCTGCTGAAAGCACTTTATCCCTCTGAAGTCTTCAAATGCTTTCTGATTTTTGGGAAATGTCTTGGAATAAACTGTACAATGGGTGCCATACAGCTGATGTGGGCCATGAAGTGTCCAGACATGCGAAGAAATTTTAAAATGTTGGTTTATTTTGACAGGTGCAGAAGTTTACCTCAGTGTAAAGGTGGTAGTAGGAATGTTCCAATAACTTTTTCTCTAGACTGTCACAATTTGCAAGAAATAAAGGAAAAGCTACCAATATGGATAAAATGTTGTTCAGTCTGAGCATGAAAAATGGGTCATAGGTATACTTGGTGTTTTAAAATTGGTCTTACAGTTAGTTAATAATGGCATAAATGTAATAAAATCTTTTGGAGTCAGTTCCCTGACAATCATAGAATGGAGGTTGGAAGGGACCTCCAGAGATCATCTAGTCCAACCCGCCTGCAGAAGCAGGTTCACCTAGATCAGGTCGCATAGGAACATGTCCAGGCGGGTCTTGAAGACCTCCAAGGAAGGAAACTCCACAACCCCTCTCGGCAGCCTGTGCCAGGGCTCCCTCACCTGAACAGTGAAATAGTTTTTTCTTATGTTTAAGTGGAACTTTTTGTGGTCCAGCTTCATCCCATTACTCCTTGTCCTGTTGCTAGGTACAGTACCTCTATCTGTGTGTCACTTAGCTCAGCAGAATGATGTTGGCTGGGCTGTCTCTGTGCTCTTGTAGTGTAAATAGGAAACACAAATGAGTTTCAGCTTGTTCACACTTGTTAGAAGAGGTCTGTGTGTCTACTTATTGAACATTGCCCAGCAGGAATGTACTCCAAACGATGCAAAGCTTTAGCAATAAAAATGAGCGTATCCACTGTTGCACTTAAGGAGTAAGGAATGTTTTTTTACAATATTTTTTTAATTTCACCAAGGGTGGTCTCCAGTAGAAGCTGCTTTTCTCAGTGTCACAGTAACAAGTGGCTTTTGATTCAGTACTTACAGAGTATGAGTGTTGTGCCCCTTAATGCATGGTACCCATGAGATTAATTGCAACACCGACTGAAGTATTTTTGCATTCTTCATCATTTACTTGCCTGCATATTAGTGAAGTCTGCATGCTGTTCAAAGGTAATTTCAGTGCCACTGGAACATGCTGTGCTGACCAGGGCTCTTTGCAGGATGTAGTTAATGAACTGCGTCACATGTCACATCAATTTGTGTGTTTGGTTTGAGCTGTACCCAAGAAACTCACTTTTATCAGGGGAGTTTCTGTTTGGGGTTGTCACATCACAACATCACTGATCTCTTGGAATGTCACTGAGCTTTTCTTGTGTGCAAGGCTTATGTAAGTTATGATCTATAAAACCAGAGTATTTTTCTGAAGGTATTTCGGCCTTTGACCACACTCTCCAAGTAATCTGCTAGTCTGCAGTGATGTCTTTGCTGTGAGTTCCTTGGAGGCAGATATCTTGTCTTGCAAGGGTTGTGTGTGCCACTGATGCTTCATTTCCAGCCAAATCTTTCTCCTCGGATGAGGTTCTCCTCACACTTCTCCTGCCCAAATGCTTGAGCATCTTACATCTCAGATACTGTACTTCAGTGTTCCCAAACTACTGAAGCTTTACCAAACCCATACAAGTATTTCTTCTCTGATAATATATTTCAGTTCCTAGAAGTCAACAAAACTTAGCTGCCACATGCTTACATTTTTCTTTGTTATTATCTTTGGCAAGGGAAGAGGAAATGAGTGAGGATTTCTGTTGAGTTGTGCTGGTCATGTGTATGCTGAGTTCAGCAGGTAGAGACCTGAACTTTACTGAAAGTCAGGAAACAAAATAGTTTGGGAAGTCTCAGTTTTAGTCAATACTGGAAATCCATCACACTGTCATGAATTATGCTTTTTCAGATAATCTTTCTTCATAGTAGGGCTTGAGTTGTCTTTTGTCACACAAGACATTTTTTGTCTTGCTTTGAGTGTAAAAAATGAGAACAGAAAACGTGTCTGGAGAGGAGAAAAAAAATGAGTATGTTTCTGATCTGTTAGTGTCGTTCTGCTTTGTTCACAGCTTGCAGT
This sequence comes from Urocolius indicus, assembly GCA_013401255.1. NCBI lineage: Eukaryota > Metazoa > Chordata > Aves > Coliiformes > Coliidae > Urocolius > Urocolius indicus. The sequence goes on from WBNH01004850.1 coordinate 795,904, forward strand.
TGCAAACAACAGGATTATTACACTGCAAGAAGAGATGGAACGGGTTAAAGAAGAAAGCTCTTACATCTTAGAGTCCAATCGTAAGGTTGGTGTGGGGATGTGTGAGTGATTATGGAACCTTTGGGGCAATCCCAGCCCAAATTCAACCAAGAAGTCGGTGTTTGGAAGAGACACTATTTCCTGATGTATCTCACACAGAAACTGCAGTAGAGGAGAGTGACTGCAGGTGGGTCCTCGGCAGAGGGAACAGATGGACCCTGGCCACGGTAAATCCTGCCTGGCCATAGCTGATGAGACTGTGAGCGTGCACAGAGCCCAGAGCTAACACAGCGTATTCCTGCCATGCTGGGCACGGGGGTTGGAAGGGACAGGAGGAAGGATCACTTACTGAGGGGGTGGCAGAAAAAATTGGACATAGGAGGTCTGTTTTTTGGCCTGAAGTGCTACTGGTTTTGGAACTCAGGGAGCAGGATCTGTAATATTTTTTATTGATTTATTGAAAGAGCTTTTAACTGTGGCAGAATCTGATTTTAGTTTTAAAAGCCATAAGATCTTTTCCTGAGGTTTTGCAAGCACACTTAGTGTATTGTGAAAGGTCTGAACACAGACAGCCTCTTCATTTAATTTGTCTGTTGGAGTGCCCTGTGCACTTGAGGAAGCAGGGAGCTAGAGTCATTTGACACAGAAGCTGCATGTTGAGTTGACTGAACACAGCTCTGAGTTCTAATAGTTGCAGAATTTGTTGTCAAAGTAGTGGGAAAAGCAAATCATCAGCAAATGTGAGAGTCAGTAGTATATAATGACAAGTTAATTTGGTTTCTTCCTTAACGTAGGTCACTAAAGACAGAACTGCTGATGGACAAGCACTGACTGAGGCACGAAAACAGTTAAAGGAGGAGACTCAGCTGCGGCTGGTAAGGACTATATGAGCTTGAAGCTCACCACAAATAGCTTTCTCATGTAATAAATCCATGTCAGACAATCACTTTGGAAAATGTTTGGCTGAGGGATTTTCTTTTCTCCTTTCCTGCTTGCTTCAACTTGTTCTGAGACAGTCTTGTCAGAAGTTATGTTAATTTTATGGTTATATTGATCATCTTGAGATCTCCTTCTGCAAGTGGTGTTTATCTGATGGATGGTGAGGAAAGCTGGCTGGTAGTGCTGACTGGTCCTTGTGTTGCAGGATGTGGAGAAAGAGCTGGAGGTGCAGATCGGGATGAGACAGGAGATGGAGCTAGCCATGAAGATGCTGGAGAAAGACGTTTGTGAGAAACAAGATGCACTGGTGGCACTCAGACAGCAGCTGGATGATCTCAGGGCCCTAAAACATGAACTGTCTTTCAAGCTGCAGGTAGGGAAATAATTAAATCACATGCAGTGTGAATTCTAGGTAAAAGGGATAGCTCTTGTTCTTTTTTTCATATCTATTTAAAAGGTGGGCAAGGGTTACAGGCTGTGTAGCAAGTGCAGCATTAATAGGTTTTACACAGGAAGCTTTAGTGGTTGTGGTGTTGCTCTTTTTTGGAGTCCAGATGTAGGCTGACCTGAATGGCAAGATGTCTGTCCTTGCAATACTGACCTGGCATTTGCTTTTGGAGAATCATCTCTTACCTCTGAAGAGCTTCTGCCCCTTTTGTTTCAGCTGCAGGATTTTTCATGGCTTATTTTGGTTTCACTGTGACTTAAAATAAACTACGTACTTTTTCCAGAGTTCAGACATGGGAGTGAAACAGAAGAGTGAATTAAACAGCCGTTTGGAAGAAAAAACAAATCAGATGGCTGCCACCATCAAACAGCTTGAACAAAGGTAAAAAATGAAACTTCTACAATTATGAAATCATGTGTGCATTCAAGTGGTTTCATCCCATTGACCCTAAATGGACCGGGCAAGAGTCCCAGGGCTCTGCTTTGCCACTGCTCAACAGAGCTATACGAGGAGAGCCGTGGTTTTGTGAGGCGCTGTTAGGAGAAGTCTTGCATGCTCAGGAGGGCTGCTGTCAGAAAAGAATCTACTACTAAACTAGCAGTTAACACAGCAGCTTTAGGTCAGCTGTGCTTCTGTGTGTTATCTAGTCATTACAGGTCAACTGCTATCTCTGACAGCACTGATAAAAACTGGTAAATGTGAGCTTGGAGAAGTGCTTGTCTGTTAATAACAGCATGAGAGAGGGAGCAGGATGGCCCAGTGTGCAGCAGAGCCAGGCTCAGAGACACTTGGTTACTCCAGATCTCTCTGGTGCCCCAAATTGAGCCATTCTCATGGTCTTGTATTGTCTAAGGGAGAAGGGGCATGTGTCTGTTGCTGAAAGATAATGACAATAGCCCATAGGTATAACATCCATTTAGACTGGTACAAGGTCCATCCCAATGGCTGCGTTGCTCTCATGTTACTAACTCTCATCAATTTAGGAGGCCCTCTAGCATCCAAGTCAGATGGATTTGAGAAGGAGCAATGCTCCGTTATCCCCTTTGTCTTGTTCTTGAGGCCAGCCCTTAACTGTGCTTTGGTCAGAGGTTCTGAACTTCAGCCCTTGCCAGTTGCCTTGACTGTCATGCAAGCTCTGAGGGCATCAGGGGAAAGCATAGTTCTCAGCAACATCTCTGACCTTCTCATTAAATGAGTCCCATTGCATTTAATTAATGCTCTCATTTTAGGGTTTCTATTCTGAATGATTATTTAGAAAAAGGTCATTTTATTTGTAGAAGATTGGTATTTTAAGATGTCTTATGGTATCTATTCATCTAATTGATTCGTTCTTTTTCTCTTGCTGTTCTTATTTTTCCCTTTTCTCATCATCCTCATTTTGACTTACCTATACAGTGAAAAGGATTTGGTGAAACAGGCAAAAACCTTAAATAGTGCAGCAAACAAACTGATCCAGAAGCATCATTAGACATTTTTATGTCTGGTCACCTCACAGCTCTGACATCAGAACTCATTTATGAGGGGAGAACTTGATAATTGCTAAAAGCAACTGTTAAAATGTTAATTGTCACCTAAAATTGATGTGGAATTTGCTGAATTTTTAAAATCAATGGGTTTTTCTTCAGCAATTTAGAGTCGGGCATAAAAATCCCTAACTTTGCCATTTAAACTGTGTTAAAGAGTACTCTGAGCTGGCCAATGAACACGCCAGAGATGTGTAAGGAGTGGGGAATCTGTGGCTCTGTACATCCTGGTGATGCACATCGTATACAGCAGCACGAGTCTTTGCCAGTTGCAGATAGCCAACATCAGTCTGGCCAGCTCTGGAAAGCCCAACTAGTTTTCTGTGTTACCCTTTTTGTGAAGTAGACAAGAAAAAAAAAAAAAGCATCCCTGGAAGTTGTTGAAAGTAGTTGTGTGCGTTCCCCAAGCCCTGGCCCCCTCGCTTCTGCCCTGTGGCTGCAGCCCCAGGTCCCAGAGGGACTCGGTAGCTCGTCACCGGGAAGACCAACCCTCTTGTAACTGAGGCTGCTTGCAAGGATTTTGCCTTAGGGACTTGGTGGGAGGGTGGGGGCTTATCCTTATTCCTTTAAACTTCATGTGTCCAGAATTAGTAGCTAGGTGTCTTAGAGTGGTAAGTTCAGTGGAAACCTCCTTATCTTTGCATTGCCTTCTACCTCTGCCACCAGCCCCTCGAGATACATGTTGCGGTTCTTCCTGACCGAAGGAAGCTGAGGAGAGGTGTTTTGATAGGTCTCTCCTCTTCCTAGAAAGGAAGTTATATGTTTTACAAAACATAATCTGATCTTTATACTCGAATGTTTAAAAGGAACAAACTAATGAAAACAAACAAAAAAAAAAAAAAGGAAGAAAGGAATAAAACGTGCAGTGGTGGGGAGTAGAAATGGTAATTGGTACTTGACCATTTCTTGTCTCAATAAGTTAGTGGTTCAAAAGGAAGAGTTGCCTTTCACCATTACAGTTCTGAAGTTTCTGTTGCTCAACACCAATGGAATTTGCTGATGAAAGAACAGCTAAAGCTTGAAAACCGCTTTCAATAGGAAAATTCATTGCCAATTTAAAAACCCCAGTGCAAAACTTTAGATAACAGTAGCTTGGACTATTATAAACTCATTATAAACTATTATAAACTAATATCCTCTTCCCTGGGGCCGCAGAAGTTCGCCTTGCAGGCTTGTTACAGACTTCAGGTTATAAGTGCTCCTAGAGAGGTTCTTTTTTCCTTTCAGAAAGATCACATTTAGAGGGGGTTTTTGTGTTGAATAAAAGGAAATTTCGCTCTGGTGAGATGCCTGTAAAAATTCTTCAGTGCGAGTTCTCCCTTTGTCCTGTGGGATGCTGCTCCTTGGGGCAACAGGTGGCAAACGTGACTGAAACACAAGTGGGGAAAGAACACCTCTTGGTTCTCGTGTAAGGCTGCTGTAGGCAGGCATGTGCCACCACTTTGTTTGCCTAAGGGACTCCCACACACAAGAAGGCTGGGAGACCCGTCCTGAGCCTCTCTGCAAGGCCCAGGACTATACTGTCAACTTAACCTTCAGTAATCTTGTACTAGAAACTCTTTAAGTACCTGGAGAAAAACAATAAGAAAAAGATGGAAGCTTTCATCAAGGTATCCAAATAGCTAGTTAGAACAGTTAACTCCCCTGCCCTCCCCAGATCTCTTCAGCAGAAACAGGGGGTTGAGCTGGCTTTGCTGTCCCAATGAGGCTAAAACAAGCCAGAATGAAGGATCTGGCCGTTTCTGATGTCAGGCCCGAAGTGGAAACACTTTGTTGTGCTAAGGCCTGTGTGCCCGAGCCAGCGTGTCAGTCCGGGGAAGAGAGCAGGAAAGCGCACTAACTCTCAGCATAGCAGCTAACCTATGTCGCAAGTTCCAGTTACACGTGTAAAGCTGAAATGTAACGTACGTTTAAAATCAAATTGGACTTAAAAATTCCGTGTACTTGAGGTTTGCTTCGAATCTGGATAAAAGTGATGTTTTATGTTTTTCATCTAATTGCTGTAAACAGTAGTAATAGAATAAAAACGATTGAAAATCAGAGCTTCTGCCTGGTTCACCTATGTTTTGCTTTTCTTTAAAATATTTTCCTCCTTTCCATTGCTTCTACCATTCCTTTGATTTGCCTTGACCTTTTCACTGGGTTTTTTATTTGTTGGTTAAACTCGGTCTTCCTCCCCACCATGGCTTTTGTTTTTTATCACAAGTTCATGTGGCTCAAATCCAGATTGCGACAGGCAGAGAAGGACCGTCAGTTGGCCCAGCAGGACAACCGGCTCTTCAAGCAGGAGTTTGGGGACAAAATCAACAGCCTCCAGCTAGAAGTGGAAGAGCTCTCCAGGCAACGGTGAAGAGATGCTTTTCTAATCTTAATTTCTGGGCCGTTCTTAACATGTCTGGGAGGAAACAGGCAGGGTGATGGCAAAACCAAACAGAGGTGGGAGGGGGAGAGAGATCTAAGTGGAGTGTTAGAGGCCAGGCAGGCAGTAACTGTGGGGAGGTGAACTGTCTTTTAAAGTTACAACTTGAAAAATTGGATTGGAAGAAAATGCACAGACTGGTTTAGGTTGGAAGAGACTTTAAAGCTCATCTTGTTCCAACTCCCACTGCCATGGGCAGGGATGCTATCCAGTATACGGGGTTGCTCCCAGTCCCATCCAACCTGCTCTTGAACACTTCCAGGGATGGGACAGCCACAGTTTCTCTGGACAACCTGTGCCAGCGTCTCACCACCCTCATAGGAAAGAGTTTCTTCCTCCAATTCTGGGCTCCTCAGATCAAGAGGGACAGGGAACTTCTGGAGAGAGTCCAGAGCAGGGACACCAAGATGATCAGGGGACTGGAGTATCTGCCTTATGAGGAAAGGCTGCGGGAACTGGGGCTGTTTAGTCTGGAGAAAAGGAGACTAAGGGGACCTCATTATAATTTACAAATATGTCAGGAGGTTGGGACACCACTTTTTTCTATAGTATCTAGCAACAAGGGGTAATGGAAAGAAGCTGGAACACAAGAAGTTTCGTTTAGACATAAGGAAAAACAATTTCACTGTTCAGGTGAGGGAGCCCTGGCACAGGCTGCCCAGGGAGGGTGTGGAGTCTCCTTCCTTGGAGGTTTTCAAAGCCAGTGGGGACCCGTTCCTGTGTGACCTGATCTAGGTGGACCTGCTTCTGGCAGGGAGGTTGGACTAGATGATCTCCAAAGGTCCCTTCCAACCCCTACCATTTTGTGATCTGTGATCTCTCACCTAAATCTACCGTTGTTCAGTTTAGAGTTGTTCAGTCTTATGTGGTGGTTGGGATAGGAGGCTGCAGAATATCTCTTGGGTGAAAATGAAGCATCAGGATATTTCTCTGAGCACAGAAATGTCCATGAGCTTTCCATGCTGCTGTTAGAATTGTTGGACATCTGCTGATAACCATCTTGTGTGAAGGCTGGCAGCATGAGAGATGCAGGAGAACAAGGATCACCACGAGCTGCAAAACCTTTTTGGGAGGCTTGCTAGATGCCCAGTCTGCAGGGAGATCCATTGCAGGTCAGCCTGCTCTAGCGAATGAGCCTTTGCTGGATGTGTGCTCTGAAGCATGATCAGATCTCTGGCAGCAACGTAGATCTCTCCCAAGTCTATTGTGCGAGATATTCCACTCCAGTAGCATAATTTGGACTTTAAAGCAAACACTGAAGGCCAAGCATTTGCTGCTCGGCAGCAGGGATGCAGCAGCTGTCTTTGCCCAGAGCCAGTGCTGAAGAGCCTGGAGCAGGGGAAGTGACCCTGGTCATCAGCCTCATGAACAATGCTGGGATTATTTTTGTATTTTATTTTCATTTGAAACTGGTCTCAGTTTCGCTGGGAGGCAACCAAAGAGTTGGAAGCAAAATGCTGAGGACTTGGCAAGAGTGATCACATTTTCCTCTGCAGTGTCATCAGTTTACCGGTATCGGGGAAAACAGAGAAACCCTCTTATCTTAAAATAGAAGAGCGTCTCCCCTTTGCAGTCATGGAGCATCTTCACTTGGTTGCAAGGTCACTGCAAGGAACTGTGTGGAAGCATTGCTGGGTGCATTGGTTTGTGTGTGTGTGTGTGTTCCCTCGTGGCACAGCTTTATGTTTCCTTTTTCAAAACCTCAGAGCAGCTCCCCAGAAAAGCAGCAAACAGCTTTTGTCAGAAATGGCTGCGAGGTCCTGCGTGTGCACGGATGGGCTTGGCAGTATTCTCAGGTGGGAAGGGAGAATGCATCTTCACTGCACGTCCACCTCACCCTGAGTCAGTTGAGCTCAGTGTAGCTGCCTGGGGAGGATGTTTGCAAATTGATCAGTTTTTGCATTGGTTGAGCTTTTTCTGATGCCCTCCTCGCTCGAGCTAAGTGAATATGATGGTATGAAAGCGCCTGAGAGGCTGCACTGCTTCATCTAACAGAGTTTGTGAAGCAGGGAGTTACTGGGGGGTGCTGCAGTGGGTGGTAGGTTATCTTGAGTTGTGTTCCTTTAAGAGGAAATGGGCTTTTTCTGTTTGTGTTGGTTTTAAACCAAGTTACAAACAAGGATTACCTCAGCTGGTTTGTTTTTAAGTGTCAGCATGGGCCAGTAATTCAGTTCTGGATCCAAGCCTCCACCTGCTTTCCTCACTTCAGTTAGGCTGAGTAACTATTGAGCCTGTAGTCACGAGGTCTTTTAAAACTGTTGGAGTGGTATGGAGACTAAAGAGGGTAATAATGGATAATGTAGGATTTCACAGCAGTGAGGATTCTGAATGTGTTATAATACAAGTCTTGCCACTGCTTTTACCCATAGATACTCAACTTCTGGGCTTTGATTTTTGGAGACAGGGTCGTTCCCTATGGCAGCTGTTTTACTTGTGATGATGTCGGTGAACAGAACCCTAGAATCTCAGAATGGTGATGGTTGGAAGAGACCTCTAGAGATCATGCAGTCCAACCACCTGCTAAAGCAGATCCACCTCCATCAAGGGGCACAAGAACACATCCAGGAGGGTTTGGAAGCCTCCAGAGAAAGAGCCTCCATGCTGGCACACACCTCGGCAGCAGCACTGTGCAGCAGTCCCAAAGGAGCTCGTGTCATGCCTTCCCTGCAGGCCAGGCTAGACCAGGGAATGGACTCTGATTGCAGCAGATGCTTCCTGCTTGGAGCCCACAGGACTCTCCTCTCCTATTCCAGCCCTTGCCCTCACCAGCTCATAAGCTGTTGCTCACCCAGTGTTGTAGCAGGGTGCTCCTGGTGAGGAGCCCTCAGCATCAGCCCTCACTTGGCCCACAAGCACTGAGCCTCACTTCCAGGCCAGGTGTAATAGGAATTACCCCAGCTCTCGGGGAGGAGCAGGCCATCCTCACTGTGTGAGTGGCTTTGGGAAAGGGCCAAGGGAGTTGGCACTGGTTTCAGAGTCTGTCCTGTAGCAGCTGACATGCTGAAAGATGTCTTTGTGAGCACTGATCACCAGGTCTGGAAGAGATCAGTAACTAAGTATTTTTTAAGAACTTGCAAACATAGTCAACAGGTTTATTTCACAGAATCTCAAGGGCTGGAAGGGACCTCAAAAGATCATCTAGTCCAACCCTCCTGCCAGAGCAGGACCACCTAGAGTAGGTCACACAGGAACTCATCCAAGTGGGTTTTGAATGTCTCCAGAGAAGGAGACTCCACAACCCATCTGTGCGGCCTGTTCCAGTGCTCCCTCACCTGAGCAGTGAAGTTTTTCCTTCTGTTTCTTTGGAACCTCTTATGTTCCAGCTTGTAGCCATTGCTCCTTGTCCTATCATTGGACATTATTTCCCACAAAATCATACTAGAATTAGACAAAGAACTTTCAGATTTCCTATCTGACACATTACAGCTTAACACACGCTGAGACAACTTTTTATTCAACAAAGCAGTTTTCAGCTCTTGAGTTGGGTTTCAGTCGCTTTGTTGTAATGAGCAAGGTAAATAGTTCCTTAGCTCTCCATGTCAAGTGTTAAAGCCCACAGCCTGTATTCACAATTCCATCTCCCTATTTCAGGAGCCACCTTGAACTGGAACTGAAGCGAGAAAGAGACAGATGGTCCCACAGCCAGCAACACAACCAAGAAAACAAAAAAAGCACAAGGAATTGGCTACGACAGGTAATGTGGCTTTTATTCTTGCTTGTGCTTCAAGGACACTTTTTGTTTGCTCATTTGCTTTTCTCGAGCTTTATTCAGCAATAAATATGCATTATTCCTGTGCTGCAACAAAATGAGCTTTGAGACATTCTTTACACACCCTGAATAGGCAGTTTATTGAGGAGCCTCACGAAAATATTCCAAGCATGATAGCACAACACTGGTTTCCTTTTCCAAGCTGGGGACCTGACAGAATCTTGGCAGCAGTTACAGTTTTCCTTCACTAGTTTAATAAAACCAAGGATAGTACAGCAGGAGAGATCCTGTATATGTTACAAACTTGCTGGGTTTTTTTTGCATCCAAACAGGAAATTCTCCCAAAAAAGGTAAAGAGAAAAATTTGGAAGACAAAATTGTCTCTTGAGGGCATCACAGATCACTTCCAATGTTCTTTTAGTGCTACACATTAATGAATTCAGTGTTTTTTAATGCAAAGTGCTGTGTTCATCTTGAGAGTAACACTTGTGGTCCTCAAGTGAAACCCCCTTTTTAGCAGGAAATGTGCCTTTGAATGTGAAAATCTGCTCTGCAGCTTCTGTAAAACGAAACTATCACTTTTGCTGGGAATTGATAGTAAAAATGGGGAACAAAACTTGCAACTATGAGAAATGTGAAGCTGTCACGTGTGCTGCTGCACTTTACAGTTGTCTCACCAGGCTCTCTGGGCTGCTCAAACGATTTAGATGTTTCTTTTTTTTAACCAGAATTACAAATAATCTCAGTGAACTTCTTTCCTCATCATGAGTCACTTACTGAAAAGTCCTGTTTGCCGTAGCAGAATGGCTGTTAATTCAGCAGAAGGAATCGGGCACTAAGTGTGGTACAGTTGGCCAGTAAAAATGAAAGCAAGAAACTTGAAAGCAGAAGCTGCTTATCTCTCTGGAAGGCAGAACAGCTGCTTAGCTGACACTGTGGGTTGGGACCAGGTTGCTGCGAGGGGTTATCCATGGCAGGCGAGCGCTGCACGAGTGGGTGCTCCCACTGGGAACAAATGGGCCAGCGTCTCAAGAAGCCAGTGCAGCAGGGACTTGTCTTCTGTCTCAAAACTTGTAGGTGGCACTTGGTCTGGGGGAAGTTTGCATTTGCACAACTGTAAGAGCTCTGCTGGGCTCGTTGTGGTGGCTTGAGAGCGGTGCCTGTGTGGGTGACTTTACCAGCACTTCGCATGCAAGTGGGAGGCTGGTGGTCAGGTGTTCCATACATAGATGGCTCAGGCAATGCCCCAGGTCTTAGCTGGGGGAAAGGGAGGGGAGGGTTGATTTCCTTTCCTGGTTGAGAGGCTCTGTCTTGCTGATCAGTCTTTAAAAAGCTTGTTCAGCCCATCTGCCTTTTCAACCTCTGCTCTTAAAAAATACAAAAGGGTGCCTGTGAAGTTTCTTGTACCTCCTTCTAAAAGGAGATCATGGGGTGTGTTTAAGGGTCCGTCTATGAAATGTGAAGTCAGCTTGTTTTTCACAGCACAAGGAGAGCAGGTAGAGCTGCTCTTAGGGCAGTGGGTTGGTGGCTGTATGCTTTCACGTGTCTGAGAACACGTCTGTGCCAAGGAGGGACTGATGGTGTGCCCAAAATAGTAACAAGAAGTCACCCTTTGCAATGTGGCAGAGGTGAAACTGGAGCCTCTGTGTACTGCAACTGATGGGTGAATGTTTCCTTCTGACAGGATGGGAAGCTCAAAATCCAGGAAGAAAATGCTAAACTGAAACAGCCACTGAGAGAGGAAAACAATGTCCTGCCACACAAGTATGAAAGGAAGGAAATCTCACTTTTGCCTTTTCCTTTTCCAAGTCCCGCTTCTGCTCCTCTTAATTCCTTTGCTGATGGGAAGTTTGGAATAGTGCAACTTCCCTTTCTAAGAAAGATTTTCACCTTATACCCTTTGCAGGATTCTCTCTGCTGCTTTTTCATAGTTCTCAAAGGGAAGAAGGAGGTTCTGCTGCTTGCCATCAGCATCTCTGGATCTGAAAAGCTCCACCTCCCATTTACCTTTGATTTAATTTCTATATAAATTTCTTGGGTACTAATTTTTCTTACTTATTGAACCTTCAAGAGCCAAATGCAGCAAAGACTTGGGCCTTTGGTACTCGGGTCCAAAGGAAGTACCTTTGTTGGTGAGGGAAAGCAGAAAAGTTGGTGGATTGGTGGCGTTTGGAGCTAATAAACAGCGGCTTCTGGACAAAAACAGAAGCTGTTGGAGAAAGAGGACTTGAAATAGTGTTTCAAGAAGATGGTTGGGTAAAAACGTAGTCCAGGTAACATGTTTCTAAGCTGAGTATTACAGAGGAGGATTCATGTTGTAGGGTTTGTTTAGTGTTTGCAAGCTGAGTTTCAGATGTGATTTTTTAACTGTGAAAACGGGGTTTAAAAGCCACAGAAAACTGCTCTGTGGTGAGCACTTTGCTCGGGAATGGTAACAGCCCACTGGAAGTACTCTGAACAGCAGCAGTGCTCTGACACAAGTTGCTGAATGCCAGTGTGAAGCTAATCGGACAAGTATTGTCTTAAAAATAGCGTAAGCTCAGTTAGTATCTGCGTGACCAGATAGTAAAACCCTTCCAGGCCTCAGAGGTGTTCTGCCCCTGCCTCACCCTGAGCGTGTCAGCAGTGTGAGCTGCCCGTTGGCCTGGAGGGCTGCACCGTGTGTTATCCCTGCCTCGCCACACAAATTCTACAGGATCAAACATTTTACAGTAATACCTTTAAAGATCATTTGAAACTGTTTGTACCTCTTAAACAGTCTTTCCTGTGTTTGTGCTCCTCCACTCTTCTGAAAGCATTTTACAAATGTTTCTGTTGCCCTTCCCATTCGGCCAGCAGTGCTGTCTGTCTGAGCAGCACCAGGCCCGTCCTGCCCGACAAAGCTCAGGGACGCCTCCTCTCTCACACCAGCCGGCTCAGCAGTGTGGTTTTCAAGGAACAAAACCAGAAATCAGTATGGGTAGGATTTTAACAACGAGATGAGGGAATTCTCTGATAATGCAGATGCTTTTCTGAAGTGATGTGGTGGCTTAAGCGCCAGCTCCAGGTGACAGTGTTCTTCTCTCGTAGGTTACCGAGCGGCACACAGGAAGAGCAGGTTGGTGATTCTTTTCCTGGCAGTTGAAATACTGAAGGGCAGAGTACTGAGCAAGCTCCCAGGTCCCTGCAGCATCTTCCCTGCCCAAATACTCTGAACTTTGTCCCTCGGGTTTTGCCGCAGTGAGGATTTGTCTGTAGAGTCCATAGTGAGAATGTAAGAAAAGCACTGTTTATCTCACTAGAAAGGCTTTTAGAGGGCAGTGCTGCACCTGCCTGACTTCATTTCACCTCCTCAAGACAACCATGTTGGTTTTTAAACTCACATTAACCTTTTTTATTATTCCTTCACCCCATGCTTTTCAATGAAACATAACATGAAGCATAATATAACGTAGCATTTGTGAAAAGAGCAGTGTCACAGCTCCTTGGTTATGGTTTTGCCAGTTGCTCTATATGCTAGGGTGAAGGGGTCTTGTGGTCAGTTGGTTCTTGTGGTTTCATGCTTGTCTAATTGAGCAGAATCCATTCTTTCTCGGCAGAGCACCCGGCAAAGCAGGACTATGCCCCTGACTGTCAAGGGGCTGCTGCAACACTTGCCTTGTGTCCTGCCTGCTGGGAGTTTCTGCATCTCTCAGCTCTTTTACACAGTAAATAAGATGTTTAGTTCCCAGCTCATTGTTGGGCCAGCAGCCTTGCTCTCAGCCTGGGAAGGGAGCTGTGTGCGTGCAAGCAGCTGTGCTGCATGTCCCTCTACCACAGGGCAGCCAGACCCCCGCAGCCCATCCTGTGGGTGCATGGTGCTCCTGAGCTACCAGCCTGGGACATCTTCCTCCCCGTTGCAAGATGCAGATCAGCTGCAGAGCTCTAATGTGAGTGTCATGCAAAGAAGTCTGTAAAGCAGAATGTCTTGGTTTTCCCTGGGATTTAGGAAGAGCTGCTGAGACCTGGAAGCACTGAGATTTGCCAGCTCTGCCAGGAGGAAAGCAGCCGAAGCAGGAAAAAGGTAAGTGAGGACTTGTGTTGTCCCCTGCATCATCTGCTGAGTGCACGTTTCCTTTTGGTTATTTTCAAGTGGCAGAGATTTCCTGCTGGAGACCTGGGACCAAGAAATGAGCCTTTTTCTGAAGTCCACTTTACCCTTGAACCTTTTGAAGAGTGGTTGCTTTTGGGTTCCCCACTGTTTTAAGTGTTTTGGTTGTTAGACCCCTTAGCAGCTTCTTCTGTTTCTAGCCAAGTGAGTTTTTCTCTGGGATCAGACAGAAATGTGAAGAAGAGATGTTAACACTTGTTATTTCTCCACTTAAGCCACATTGCCTTTTGCCTCTTATTTTTATTCTTTCTTGTGGCTAAGCCCCTCCTTGCTTTCCTCACTGCTTTACAGTCTGAGTCTAGAGGGGTTACAGGTTACTGAAAAGGGTGTTCAGTGGGAGTGCAGCCTACGCTCAGATACTTTCCTCCTCTCATGCTGAGGAGCAGTTGGCAAGGAAATGAGTCGAAGATAAAGCTGTTGTCAGTGCCGCAGGTGCTGTGGGCACCAGTGCAGGGACATCAGGGGCAGCTAGAAGGTGGTGCTGGGTTGTATTTCTCCTGGTTGATCTGCCAAGGCAGCTGTGTGCAGACAGGAGCAGGAGGAGCCCTTCCAGGCAATGCTGAAGTGGCTGGCTGCCTGGCACAAAGCGTACAGGGCTCCCACCTTGTTGCATATAGCTCTGGGGCAATGTTGTCTGGCCAAGTGATGGGTGAGGAGGGAGTTATTGCTCCTCTGGGCAGGAGCTGCCATAAAATCATAGAATTGTTTTGGTTAGAAAAGACCTTCAAGTTCATCAAGTCCAACCACTAACCACGCACTGCCCAGCCCAGCACTAAACCACATCCCTCAGCTCCTCACCTACATATCTTATAAACATCTCCAGGGATGGTGACTCCACCACCTCCCTGGGCAGCCTGTTCCAGTGTCTTAACAACCCAGCTCCCTTAACAACTCTCAGCTGCAGCTGTGGGTTGGGTTCTGCCTGGCACAGACAGGTCTGGCAGTCAGTGGTTTTGCTACTCCCAAGCCAGGCTGCCCTAAGTGGCACCATGATGCTTAGGACAGGCAGTGAAGGGGAACCTCTTCTGGTACACATGTGGGAACTCTGTGCAGGATTTCTTGTCTTTCCCCTTTCCCTGTGTTAATCTTGAGAAAACCCACGAGTTCAAAGCAAATGCCAGAGATTTACATACAACTTGGATACGTTTTCAGATGCATGTGCACATTTAAATACTCATTTTGGGCAAGGCTTGCTGCAGTGTATTTATATGGCCATAAAATACAGGTGTGCCTCTTGTGACAAAATGCTGTACTAGCCTGAGACAATTAAAACTTGAATGGTTCATTATTGGTCACTCTTAACCTGCTTTCCCACAAGCCTTCGCCCACTCTCATTTGAGCTGCAGAGCTTTGTTACAAACCACTCATGATGACAGGAGCAAACTTGGGGTCTTCCACAGAGACAAGGGGGCAGTTTTGGAGCCTCTTTCTCTAGCCCTGCAGAGGGTTTGGGTTGAATGAATGGTAATGAGAGAAAATAAAGTTTCTTTGAGTCTTGATAATCTCTTCAATTTCTCTGTCCTCTTCCTGCATTCCAGAACATCTGCAAGAACTGTGGTGGCATCTTCTGTGAAGCTTGTTCGATGAATGAGCTGCCCCTCCCATCCAGCATCAACCCCGAGCACGTCTGCAACCCCTGTCACCAGCAGCTCATCCAGCAGTATTCGAGCAGCCCCTTGTAGGGGACAGTTGCACAGAGAGCTGACAGCAAAGAAAGTTGTAGCTGCTGATGATTTCTGGAGTTGTTCAGGGACAATGTGACAAGAAGACACTTGCCTGTGCTCTTTGGAGGTCAGGGAGGAAGCAGCTTCATGGTGTTCACATTCTCTCGTGAATAAAATGATAGTCTGAGCCTTCCCCCTACAGAAATCTGCCTGCTCTCAGCTTGTGCTGGGGAGAACTGCTTTGGGAGTGCCACAAGAAGCAGCCTCGAGGTTTGCCCCGGTAGCCTCGGGGCACAGCAAGAAAAGTCTCCCCCAAAAAGGAGCTCTATATGTGCATAGGCAAGCTGAGGACATTCTTGTCCTCAGCACGTGGTGTGAAAGCTGTGCTGAGCTGCTGAGCAGAGGCTTTGTGAAGGCACAACAGGAGCACTTTCAAGTCCTCATGTCTGGCTGCACTCGAAATACCATTTCCCCTTTCCCGCTTGCCTTTGACAATCTGGCTGCCCTGTGCTGCATCGGTGCCGCTGCGACACTGACACGTCGGATGCCAAGAAACACGCTGGAGCTTTGTTTCTGGGGCTCAGCCCGTGGGCTTGCTGTGCACGTCATGCCGAAAAATCCAACACAGATGTGACAATTCTCCTGTATTTGTGGGGTGGGGTGTGTAGGTGGTCTTGAGGCGTGCACAATAAGAGAGCTGACATCCTGCACTTATCTGGCACAGGAGTGCCGTAAGGCATCTCTGAGCTTCCTTGTGGAACCCCTGGCTGTGACCTGGGGAGCACACCCTGGCGGCCACAGCCAGAGAGTAACCCTTCTTCTGATCTTGATGCAGCAACGGGAGGAATTGGATTCACATACCAGATCCTCACGACACAGAAGGTTTAGGGCCACTTTGATCCACCTTTTACCTTGGTGCATGTGGAAAAGTCATCGTAACAAACCTGACCTTTCCCTTTTTTCCTTGGTTAGACCAAAATGAAGGTGAGATGACATCGGAATCTTGTCACTTGCTAGAAATCCTACTCGGAAACATAATTTAAAGAGGTTTCTCAGTTCACACTATGTCTGTCACTCGTTGCTTTGAGGAATGTTTCTCCCAAAAGCGGGGTTGGCTCCCTGATGAAGTTCACAGGATGTCATAGTAGCAGTTGGTCTGCTTTATACTGGAAACCTACTTCAGTCCTAAGACCACAGAATGTTTTGTAGTTCATAGAAGACTGATGTATTTATATGTGACAAATGCATTTAAGTTTTGTATGGATTTTGTTCAGGGTTAGTGTTCTGCTTCCTCAGAGAGGAGTTTCTATTGCTTAGATTGATTGGAACCCTCTTAAAAAGCGTGTCAGAGCTGAGGTTATTGACATGGTTGGTGCTAGTTTGTACCAGGAATTTCTCTCTTCTAGTTCCCTCTAGGGCCTTGGTTGTGTCCAGCTACCCATGTTCCTCAGCTCCTCTGTGTGCTCCCAGAGCCCATCACAGGGGGCAACCCGAGTTTTTTCTTTTCTGCTCTGTAATTCTTCCTCATGGTCATTTTCTTGCTGCTGTCCCTGGAGTAGGGGTTGTAAACAGTGGTGAAACATGGAAAGCCTCAGTTGTGGTGTGGGCAGGTTGTGCTGGAGGGCAAGACCCCAGGGCTGAATGGAGAACACTGAATGGTTTTGTGTACTCACCAGGAGGTTTCAAATTCCTGCATCCCAAACTCATCCCCCAGGAGAGACTGTGAGCAGTTTCCACATTAGAGGGTTAATCCGGACACTAGGCCCTTCCTGGCTGTTATTTTCAAGCCAGCACGTCCAGCGTTCTGCAGCTGTTTTATGAGCTGTGCCCAGCAGCGGCCCCAGTGCCTGCTCCACAGGAAGGCTGTGGCTGGAGCTCCTGTGAAAAGGACAGCTCTCAAGGAACTATTCTGGACCCACAGAGATCTACCTTCCCACAGGGAAGTGGTTGGTACCAGTGCTGGCAGCTGTAATGGGAGCGGGCCTGTGGCAGGCTCAGGGTGAGCTGCCCCACTGCCAGGGCTCCATGGCTCCAGGGAACCTCGCTGTCAGCACCAAACCCTGTGCTCTGGGCTGCTGCCCACAGCCGGGATGCTCAGGAGCAGTTTGTGGGAGGTGACACCTGGACATGTGCATGGAGGGAGCAGAGGGTGAGTTTGCTGATGTTGATTTTGTTCCACACAGTAATAAAAACTTGATCATCTGCATCCTGCCCCTGGAGTGATCTTTGCACCCCTTTCTGCTTTGGCTACATGTGTGAAAGTACAAAAACTGGTAAGAGGTAACAATGCTCCCCGAGCTGGTGAGGAGTGTGGTAGGAGGGATGAGGTGTTGGCCATGCTCCACTGTCTGCGGATCTGAGGTGGCTCTGGTTTTGTGAGCAGCAAGTGCTGGTGTTTCATTAATGCTTTGCACATTGTTAACGCCTCTGGAGACAAGCACTGCTCCATCCTGCAGTGCCTCTGCTCCTC
The DNA here is from genome assembly GCA_013401255.1 of Urocolius indicus. Classification (NCBI taxonomy): domain Eukaryota; kingdom Metazoa; phylum Chordata; class Aves; order Coliiformes; family Coliidae; genus Urocolius; species Urocolius indicus. The sequence continues at coordinate 813,244 of WBNH01004850.1, forward strand.
AAGGACAGCTGCTTCTGCAACACACCTTCTCTCCACAGTAGGTCAACACAGTTTATTACATGCTTTCACACAAAGCTAAATTAGCTTTTATACAGTTGATCGTGTTCTTGAGCAGCGGCGCTGGTACTTGCTCTCCACGCTCATACCCACGGAATGTGTTTGCTGTGGCCTGAAAAGAAAGGGAGAGGAAAAAGGAAAAATCACCACCCCCCTGCAGCTCATCACCTTCCTGCTCTCAACTGCCCCTCTGCACTGCATGCCAAAGTGATCTCTACAAACAGAACAGCAGAAGCTGGCACTACTGAAGAGATCTCATCAAAAAAGGTGACACAGCTACAACGGGTGTGATGCTTTCAGGCAGGGCTGCAGTACGGGGAGGGGGGTTATTCTGCTGGGGCTGGAGCCTGCTGTGGGTGTTCCTGCAGAGGGGCAGTGCTGGGGGACAGAGCTGGCAGCTTGGATCTGCCTTGAGAGCTTAGCCCTGGCCTAGAGTAGAAAGCTGGGGCCATGCAGTGCCTGCCTGCCCTGCTGCCATCGTGGGGGGCCAGCACTGCAGGGAGCAGTGACCATCGGCCCCCACTTTTAGAAGGGAATTCCCAGAAGTGTTAGAAGTTGGTCGGGGCCTTCCCTGAAGGTTACAGGAAGCTTCTGTCCTGGTTCAAAGGTTCTGCCCCAGGGCTGCAGGCTCAGGGAAGCCACTTGGTACAGAGGGAGGGTTGGCCCATATTTCAGTAAGGACCCAGACCAGGTTACCTCAGCAGGAGGGCCACCTCCTCAGGCTCACACCCAGCACAGCTGCCATTCAAAGGGCCAAGAGAGAGAAGATTTTGTACAACAAAAAAAGCAAAAACTGGCCCACTACAGCACCCCCATCACCTCCAAAGTTAATGTGAAAAACCTGTCTGCATTGGGCACAGGCTGACTACCACACTTTGCTGGGCTCGTGGCCTGCTTGGCTGACAGTGCCTGCATTAAAAAAGCAAAAAATAACCTGAAAAGTGTTACTTAATCAAACTCCCCTGCCTGGAAGTAACATCCTCCCCTGGCCCCAGCCAAATGACCAATCCTTGTTAAACTAAGTCCATAGAAAATGTTTAGTCACATTTCCTCTGCCATGATGGTGAATACAAGCCCAAGAATGTTCCCTCACTTGTGCAGCAGAGCTGAGAAAGGAGGAGGAAGGCAAAAGGAGGAGAAAGGTAGAAGGAAGGCAAAAGGAGGGCCCTGCCCAGGCTGCAGCGGGGCCATGTGGGATCTGGGCGGTGCAACAGTCTCTGCCAGTGCTGGCTGCCACCTAGGCAGGACCTGCTGCCCTGTGCCACAGGACTGCAGCCTCTGCAAGCTGGGTTCGCGGGCCAGACAGTCGTGGCTCGGTGCCTGACCCCAGATTAGCTGCCATGATCCCCTTCTGCCCCTCTACATTTTCACCTTTAAGCTAGTTGAAGTCCAAAGCCCCAGAATGCCTGAGACAGATGTTGCTAAAAACGGAAGAGGAGCAAGAGAGGAGGAGGGACTTACCAGATGCACGGCCATGCCACCATCCCTAGCAGGTTTCTCTTGCCTTTGGCTGTTCATTGAGGAATAACTCAACAGCGCTGCACTCTGGGGAACAATGTGAGAGGTGGTCTGTGTTTAGGCACTTGTAAGCATTACAGATGGAGGGTTTTTTTTGCTCAAAGCCAATGTTGTATTCTAGGGTGATCTGGAAATCTGCACTTCAGCTGCTCCTTTTGCACAGGGTGTTCCCAGGAGCCTGTCACGCTGTGCCAAACACCCCAAGGACCTGAGTGGTGGGGCTGGAAGATCCCCTCGTCTTTACTTACGCAGCTGTGAGCCCTCCTTAGCCATGGCAGCCACTGCATCCTCCCGGCTCTCAAAGTGCACATCTGCTTCTCCTGTGGCGTCTCCATGGGAGTTGTATTCTACCATGATCCTTGTGGGCTTCAGTGGAGCAAAAAACTGACACAAACAAAAAAAAAGAGTTTGCTAAGATAGAAAGGACAGAGCAGAAATGCACCCTGAAAAAATTGATGTTTTTACTCATAAAGCCTAACCAGCTACGGGGGAGTCTGAGTTCCCAAGCAGCAAAAAGTTCCTCTTCTGCAACTGGGCGAAGCTATGAGAAAGACTCTGAAATTCCTGTTTGTACAATGAGCCACTCTGCCGTGTAGCTCAGGGTATGCATGGCTACTCGAGTGACAGCTGGCTTCAATCCCTTCTGAGCTATGGAGCAAGTGTGTCCCCGTGGTGCCCACAAGGCCACAGCCACCCTCCCCAAGCTCAGTCTCCAAATGCACTCAGCCTGAAGCTGTGATCTGAAAAGTGCATTTGTGCCCATTGTGCAATAAGCCAAAAGCAGAGACAGTGCTTTATTTTATGTCTGTGCAGAGATGGGTGCTGGGAGGTAACTCCACAAAGCCAGCAGACCCAACAGTACATTCATGCTGTATTTGTACAAAACCTTAACTAATGCATGTTATTCTATTTAGTGGGTCCTCTGCCTGGTATGTATATTGGGTAAACAATCATTCAGCCTCTGGTGCCTGCCAAGGCAGAGGGTTCCATTCTTACCAGTACAGGTCATAAAGGGCCCAGCCTATCAAGCTGTTGATGGTCAAGGTACAGTTGTTACCAAATCAGGTTTATAAAGTGACTGGGCCTACCCCAGCCACCTGTTGGTAATGGTCTCTGCCCCCTTAGGCAGAGAAACTTATTACTATTCCAGGGCATCCTTGATGAAGACAGCACATCTGTCCTCAGCCCACATGTAGACTGTGATCAGTAACTAGTTCTAACTACCACGGCCCTCTGCATCTGAACATACTATTTCAATCTATCTTCTAGGATCTTTTACGTTTCGAAGCCACCCAGCACTGAGGACTCACACAAGACACAGAGAAATTAAACATCTGAAGTCACATCGTCTGTAACAATTAATCAAGGGTTTGCACTGGTAATGACAACCAAACTTCACACCTCGTTTCACTGTTACTCACGTTTATGATGTCCTGGGCACTGGCTTGGGTGGGAAAACCCCGGACGCGGACAAAGGGCAGCGGTGACGAGGTGCTCCCAGATTCTTGGACATGCCTGGAGCTTTCCATTTCTTCCCTGCACAGTTCTGCTGAATGAAGGAAAACCACTATTGTTAATGCTTGCAACTACCACCTCCCTCACGAGAAAGCTGTAGCCAGGCAGGGTCATGCTCACAGCACACAATCAGGGTGGAACGAAGGGCCCCCAAAGAACATGGCAACAAGGAGGGACTCACTGTTTTCTCTCTCAGCGTGGAAGCTTCCTGTGCCACTCAGATGCCTTTCTTCGGGAAGGGCTTCCTGTTCTTTTCTGTCTCTGGAGTAGGTCAGCATCTGCCTGTCGTAAGGCATGTGTCTTTGCATGTGCTGCTTTCTACTTACGTACACTTCTATGTATCTAGAATTCAAAGGGAAAGGTTACACAGCACATCTTGGAAGCACAAATAGCTCACAGCTTTGAGATGGCACCTTCAGGATGTTCTGCTCAACTGGGTGTGAGAGACATGGTATGGCAAGCCATTAGGTCCTTTAAATCGTACCCTCATGGTTATGAATGCTCCATTTAACTGGCAGCAACAGCCACGCTCTGATGTACACCCACATAGTGTGAGGCAGATCACCAATCTGCACGGGACAAAATCTTCTATACAAAGCTTTGTGGAGCTGTATGGGCCAAAATTCTCTTTTGTAGCAGAAACAGGGGTTTAACTCCTCTGAAAAATGTTCTGTTTCTTTCAGCAGTAGGCACCCTTTGGAGCAGCCCTGCACGTGAGGCTGTTTTCCCCTCAGCACACCCCTGCAAACTGCACATTCCCACTTCTACCAACCCCAAGTTACAAAACACACCCCACCTCAAACCAGTCCACTGCCACTGAAACAGGCAGACACAAAAGATGCACAAGGCATATTAAATACTTCAGTGGAGCTGTAAGATTTTACACGTGGCTATGAAATTGCCGGGATAAAATGAACAGGTGTGTGGAAGTGGTGGGTGTAATGCATCAGTATGTGCTGCCACACGAAGGGACTCCCACTGGAACCCATTTATACCACAAGAAGATAAAAACCCAGCCCTTATTCATAGACCTAGCCAAAGTAAGCAAATCCTAATGCCTTATGTTTCTGGCTACCTGCCCCAGAGCCCCTTAGCACAGAGCTGCCTGTGCTTATCTTTTAGGGCTGGCAACAGCACACCAGCTGGGCCTCACACAAATGGAACTCCTGTTGGATGAGGCCATTTCCACAGCACTGAGAGATTAAACACGTGATGAAGAGAACATGGCCATCCACCTGAGGAAGGCTTTGCTCCCTGCCTGAAGGGAGCAGGCTGACTGAGGGAAGTCACCCCACGCAGAGCCTGCCTGGGCTTCCTGCACCCTCAGGAGCCCACACTCTCTACTGCCGAGCTAAAGAGCACATCTGGGCAAAATCCACAGCCTAGGATAAACACAGAAGGAAGCTGACAGCAGTTTTGGAAAGCACTCCATTTCTTGGGCAATCACACACTGTATGAGCTCTGATGGGTGAGTCAGATCTGCTCTCATTTGATTATGACAGAGAAAAATTAATGGCAGATGAAGAATGAATCAATCTGTACTGCAGGGCAGGGGAGTGTGTCAGTGAACTCAGGCACTGGGCACACCCACAGAGCAGTTGCTTTAACAGGGGTGGGATGGCAAACCCCAGAAAATGCAGCCTGGGGGCAGGAAGTAAAGAGACAGAGGAAGCAGGTGTTGGGCAGCAGAAGCAGTGGTGGTGGGGTTAACTCTTCTTGTTATTTGATGTTCAGAAAGACAGCTGGGGGGTTAGTAAAGAAAAATCAGAAAGCTCAGCATAGCAGAAGCAGTCTTGTTGGGTGTTTGGCTTTGTATTTAAAAAAGATGTAGATGTGGTGCCTGGGGACACGGTTTAGTGGTGGCTGTGGCAGCACTGGGTTAATGGCTGGACCTGATGGTATTAAAGGTCTTTTCCAGCCTTAATGAGACTGTAATTCTGCAGAAAAGCAGCGTATGCTTCTGCTTAAGAAAAGGGAAGCTCTTGTGAAGTGTGTGTCAGTGCTTTGGAGGAAATGGTTCAGTGTAGATCCCGGGGAAGGACGTGGCCACCAGAGGCCTCTGACTGTGCTGTGCTGGCCAGCGGGTCATGCCAGGAACAGCTCCGAGACAGAGGTGAGTGCTGAGCTGTGCTGCGTGCAGCGTGCTCTCCAAGGGCAGACCATGCCTCTGCCTCATACCAGGCTGAAGGGAAGGGTGAGAGCTGCCAAAAGTCAGGAGGTGCCAGGGGGGCTGGTGGAAACTGGGCAGGGGGCAACATCTGTGGGAGACACAGGGTTCTGCTGCACTTGCGATGGGGCAGGTGGGGTGTAGGTGGCATTCCCCACTCTGAATCCTGTCACCTCAGTGTCACTGGGGTGAGACTGCCTTCAGCACAAACGGAACCAAGACCTTCTCAGGAAGCCCTCAAATACCCCCAGGCTGCAAGCGCTGAAAGTGCCTCTGCAGCACACAAAAGCCTGCAGAAAGCTCCATCTTGTCTCCTGTTTTGTCAAGGTTTGCGGAAACCACCACTGGAGGCAGTAACGCTTGGGTTACACAGAGCACTTCAGAGGGAGCTAGTAACAAAGAAATGTTTTAAGCCACAAGTATCAATCTGACACCACTATGACAAAGACTTATGTAGGACTTCTACTGAAATCTGAATGTCAAGTCTGAGTTCCAAGTTTTAATGGTAATAAAGGCAGAAGCTTCCTCAATAATAATGTAAGTATGGGATAGCCCAAGATGAGCTCTCGTACCTGGTAAGCAGCAACCTATAAGTCACACAGCATGCTTCACCCCATCTTCCTCTACCCCTGTGAGCCCCAAGAAGTACCTACCTACTTCCCATGTATTCCCTGTGTCGTAACAGAGCTTTAGCTGCCATATCGGGAGCTGTAAACTGCACAAAAGCTTCTCCTGTTCTTCTTTCTCCCCGGTACACAAAAACTATGTCAGCTATTTTCAAACCTATAGAAGGGTGGGGAGAAAAAGGCATTTATGTTGTCAGGACGTTGTGCCATAGCTCAGAGAGACATCTTCTTCCTGGCTTTTTTGACAAGCTAATCAGGCAGTTAAAATAGCTCTGAAACTGCTCCTCATGCCGGCCCTACATACCTTTTTTAAACTTTTATTTTTAATTCCAATTTACTGTCTGCACTTAAGTTGGCTTTCATGGAAGGCTCAATTGCCAATAACAAATCAACTTGAGGCTTCAAATAACTATGAAAATAACAAGTGAATCAAGTTCTAGACAAGAAGGAGGTCCACAGCACAAATATTCTTGAAACTTTATTTTATTATTAATGTAATTTCCCCTCACTTCTTTAAAACCCAGGTAAAATTCCCTGAATTTCAGTTGCTGTGCCCTGTAGTTGGTGAGCCTGTGATCAGGTAAGTAGCTTTATCTGAAGCAACACTGAGTGCACGCCGTGTCGGGCTACTACACTTACTTTTCCCAGGAGGAAAAGGTATGCTTCTGCATACCTCCTTATGCCCTGGAACTTTCTCCAAGCTTTCCTCAAGCTCCTACAGAAATGGCAATATTTGCTCCACAATGCCAGTCACCCCGTTGTGGGAACTTGGCTACTAGATACCTTCTACCATATTGAACTACTGGTTACTAAGTGAAACATTTACTATCATTGGCCTTTGCTTTTGGAATGACGGTGGTGGTTCTTCTGAGCCTCAGTGCTATATGGAACTCTGTGCATGCCCCACCCTGGAGTGGAAGAGAGGGGGAGAACTGGTTTTGGTTTATTTACAACTGAAACTTTACCTAAGAAAATGTCAGTTGCTCTTGCCAAACCCAGACAGGCTGCTTTCCTAACGAATGCAAGAAGCAACCACCTGGCTTCCTCTAGTTGCAGAGTGTGAGACATGAACAGACACACAAGCCCAGTGCAGTATGTGCTGAGCTGACAAAGGGTGCAGTGAACTTTCATAACAAGCCAGTAACAGGAAAAAATAAATTAGCTGTTATCAGTCTGGCCTGTGTGGCCTGTCACGATTATACAGCTGTAAACAGCCACGCTGCACTCCCTTGAATTGGAACTACCATAAAGGCAGTTTTGCCTCTCTTCAACTTGCTGAATGATGCCCGGGTAGCCATCCAACTGCAGACAATATGATCTAGATTCCTCTTGTGCCTTGCCTCGGTCACAAAAGAGCGCTGCAAGTACTGATCCTAGGTCAAACTTGCACAAAGTCCAAGGTGTGAGAAAACCTGTCAGCCAAAAGCTTGTTCAGAAAGCTGTAGTTATCTTCTGGCTGCAGAGTGATCACACTCCTTGCACTCCTTGTTTAAGGTATTCAAGGCTGCTCATGGCAGGGCTTTCCTCACTTAGAGGAACACCCACCTATCTAAGGAGAAGTAAACGCCTTGTAACTGAAGAGCACAGATTAGGCTGAGTTACCTGAGAAGAAATCAGCAATATCCTCCTCAGTGGAGCTGAAAGGAAGGCCTCTGAGTAGTACAACTCCATCGTTCATGGCTTGTGACTCGTCCCGCAGACTCCGCAGTAAGCCTTCTACATCACTGTCATGTACTTCAAAAACTGCAAGGAACAGGGGCCGTCTGCCTCTCTGCCTCCTGGCACTCAGAAGCTGGCGCCCTGCAGGCATCCTTCTAAGGCAGCCTTTTTTTAACCCCTGCAAAACCCAATGTTGCCTCCCTCTGTCCCACTCTGTCTGGACTCTCTCCACGTTGTCCTCTCACACTGCTTAATTATTCAAGCAGCTCTTATTCCCTTCATGAGTTTTCTTTCAACTCACCTTTCACGTAGCGTGGGCCCATGTACCTCAGGTGCTTTTCCAACGCTCTCTGGACATCAGCTTTCGACTCGAGCTCAATCAAGGCGTCTCCCCTGCGCCTGCCATCCCTGTTTAAGAGGAAGTGTATGCCGTTCTCACCGTTTCGAATTTTACAGCCTAGAAATCAAGGAACACACGATAGCACACTCCCATTTCTAACCTTAACTCTAACGCACAACGCTTATCAGTTTGTAACCCAAAATCTGGTTTGGCATCTGCTAGCTTCCACTGCCACATAACTGGACAGCACATCTTCTATCATGGGCCAGATTGTTTCTGAGTTATCTCAAACAGAAGATGAACACTACAGTCTTTCTGTCTCTAGAGCTATACTCTTCTTGCGCTATGATCCCTTTCCCTAGGACTTCAGTTTAGTTTGACAGGTTATTAATCCACTGATAAACTTGCATCTGACTGCCTAGTCGACCCTGGAAGGATGCGTTATCATGTGACGGGATGGAGGGATCAGCCCTGCGAAGGCATGCACGAGGCTACTAGTTAGAAAGCAACACTGAAGTATAAAGTAACACGTAAAAAACCCTCCAGTTTTTAGAAAGGGCAGCTAGAGAAAAAGCCAGCCATAACTGGTCTTTAAAGAAGGGAAAGGCTTGCTCAGTTAAATACAAAATGCTGTAAGGATGAATTTCTAGTCACCGGCCGGCAGTTTGAAAGATATTTGTTTTATATGCAAAAATCGTGACTAATTTCGCAGCCATTTTAAAACCTCATCTTTCTCTAACAACAGTTGCGTTTTCTTTTGGTTACCTAATCATTAACAACTGGGCCGAGTAACACAGTAAGCAGTTACGCAGAAAAACGAGCTCCCTTACTATCAAAGAAGGTAAGCACGTCTTCCTCGGTGCAGGAGAAGGGGAATCCTTGTGCCCTCACGAGAAAGACGTCACTTTCTGCCTTGGGTGATTCTTGCTCGCAGAGGTGACCTTCCCGGGGTGGCGCATCTGTAACCTGTCACCAAGAAGCAAGAGCAGGCCGCGCTGAAGCGGGGTGAGGAGCGTGTGCGCACGGCGCGGGCGGCAGCGGCCGGCCAGGGATGCGGCACGGGGCGCCCCGCCGGCCCTCCCGGCCTCGCTGCCCTGCCGAGGCGGCGGGGGCTACCCCTGGGGCGGCGGAGGCCCNCGAGCAGGACGGCACACAGGCCGCGGCGTGCGGCGGCGGCGGCCATGGCCGACGGGCGGGACCGTGCGCGGGGGCTCCGCCTCCCTTCCCAGGAGGCGCCGGCGGGGCCGGGAGCGGTCCGCGGGCAGCAGAGCCGGGCACAGGGAGCCTGCGAGAAGGGAGTTGGGGGTGAAGTGCTCGTGGACTGGCAGAGATGCGTGGCTCGGCCGTTCGCGACAAGTAGTTACCAGCTTATGCTTATTCAGTGCTTGTGTCGTCACCAGCGTTTCTGCTTTCTTTAATCGAGCTGTAAGGAAAAAAACCCCACCCACAGTACATTTGCAATCTAAAGTTTTCAGTCAGACTCGAGGACCACAATTTCTTCACACCCCTTCCCTGCAGACTTTTATTTATAAGAGGGATGATTTTCTCCCCGTCACTCCCATCCTACCTTGACAGTCTTACATGTCAGAGGCACTACTGGCTGAACGTGTCTGCAAGGAGCATGTGCCATTCAGGCCATCTGGGTTCCTCCTGCTGCTGCATCTAAGAGGGATGTGGGGAGAAGAGCCAGCAATGGCTTCCTCTAAGTACACACGTGGGGAAGGTAGATTATGCTGAACCCAAAAGAAAAAAAAAAAAATCTTTGCAGGAAGCAAAATAAGCAGGAAGAGACAAAGCAAGCCCTCCAGCAGTGGAGGAAGCCAAGAGAGAATGTGGAGGCTTAGATCCAGGGGATGTAGGCAGGTATGCGAGCGCTTGTTCAGAAAGAGGACATGGCCAGTCATGTGGACCTCAGCATCGGGAAGATGGTGACAGCCACACAGGGAAGATTTCCCTCTTCTGTCAAGCATCTTCTACTTCTAGTCTTGGGATCACCAAGTAAGAGTTGCAATCTCAAGCCATTGCAAACCATCACTCTAAACACCGTCTTGGGTTTTTCAACAGAAGTCTTTCAGCTTGTTGTACAGCCAAGCCAAGGATTTCATGGAAGCCTTGAATATTTCTTACCTCTGTGCTGAAAATGTTGACCAACTATTTTAGGTCATCTTGTTGCTGGTGTTTGCTTTTAAAATCTATTTCTTGCAACAAGCTTTCATACGACATACTGTTACCTTGATAATAGCAAGGTCTCTTGACAATAGCACTCTGAACTCTCTGGAATTTTCAGTGTAGATCACATATTGCACACATTTTCAAAGGAATGTTGACCTCAGTGCTGAAGTGGTTCACATTCCAGTATTCTGTAGTGTACACATCAGGTTTATTTTCCAGACCTCCTGTATGTAAGCAGGCCAATTTTATAGGAGCGTAACATTAAGATAACTGTAGGAATTCATCTTGAACACTTATCTTTATCTGGATTAGCTTTCATGCTTTAATTGCATAGGCGGATTTGTGAATCTTACAGAGCAAGGGAATGTTATGCACATTCCTCCTGTGAACCAAGCAGGGAGCAAGAATCTCTTTTAAGAGATGCACATCTTTCACCCATTTGTTTTCCTTCAATATATTTACTTAAAATATCACACTATTTGTCTGGTAGCTTGTCAGCATGTGCAAGTTACCTTTAGAGGGCACCATTTTCTTGGGCACTGAAGTTTTCCAGGCATCTTAGAGTTTCTTTAGTAAATGTGAGGAATCAAAGCCTCTGCAGCCATCACTGGGGGAAAAAAGGAATATCCTAGGATGATAGAATTTGCCTTTATTCACTTAACAGAACTGGTGTTGAAGGAAGTCTGCTTACGAGTGGGAATCTGTTGCTATGAGTAAAAATAAAAAACCTCAGGAGATGCCCCTCCATGCTGCTGTTGACCGAGAGGTTACATTTATTTGCCTTGGAAGATGCCGTTTTCAATACCTAATGTTATACAGGTTATTGTTAAGGATAATTAATATCAAGGATAGTTTGATCAGAGGAAAATAAATTTTTTTTGAGCTGATACTAAAATGCTTGTAATAGGAAACTACTTACCACTCTGTGTAATCTGTTATCAAGAGAAACTGGCCTTCTGTCGTCATATTTTCCAAAATTATTAATTTAGCTTTAAGTTACTTGAGCCATGGGGCTCTACCATTTTCTGGGACAGATTAGCCTATTAAACAATTGTTCATCTGCAGCCCTGCATTCAGCAGGAGACAGCGTGCTTAGCCTGAGCAAGCTTACAACCTCTGGGAAACAGGAGAGCATGGTTTGCATGGAGAAATGGAAGTAGCATGAACCTCCCCCCACAGACCATGTCCACGCCATAAACATGAGATTTGTGGAGCAGGTCCTATGCAAATGATTTATTTCCGAGACATTATTACTGAAGTGCCTGAATGTTGTAGCAGGAGTAACACATCTGAGCACTGTTAACACTGTAACCAGGCTGAGGGCAACAGAGGGATGAATTTATTGCTCTTCATAGAATCCCAGATTGTGCAGGTTGGAAGGGACCTCTAGACATCATCTGGTCCAGTCCCCTACTAAAGCAGGTTCACCTTGCTCCGGTTGCACAGGATCATGTCCAGGCAGGTTGCTACAGTCCAGCAATAATCAGGCTGCTGAGTTGCACTATGCCATCCCTAGAGTGATGGTGACTCTTAGGACTGCTGAGTAATAACCTCACAGTTCCTGTAATTTCCTCATGCATTGCATCTTTATTTTGTAGAGAACAATTACAGGTCCATTCCACAGGTTGGATCTGATATTTATACTTAAATGCGTCAGTTATTCACAAATCGAATCCCTTACTGTAATGAACAAACAAGTGTTCAATTAAAAAAACTGATAGCTGCTCTTGGTTTAATCGAGAATGTGAGGAGAATGTTTACAGTGCTTGGTAGTTACATACTGCATTATTTGTATTTCAAAACAAAATGTAGATTCTTTGTATTGCTGATAACATACATATTAAGTTTTGTGATCTTAATTGTTGAACTTTTTTTTTTTTTCAGCTGTGTGTACCGAGCTGGAAACTTCCCTTCAGGACCAAAGCACTTAGTCAGCTTGAGGGCCCTTTCAGAGTAATTCTTTAAGCTCTACGGCATAGCAGCTAAGCAGAACTGACAGACGTGAGGCCACGGGTGCATCGCTGTGCCTTTCCTGGAGCGACCGAGCGGTTCAACTCTTATGTAAGACTGCAGCACGCTGCCAGTCCCATCTATCAGCAGCGTCTGAAGCGAGCACTTGATGTGACCCTTGTGATGCCATCCCAAATAGGCCGATATTAGATGTAAAATGTACACATTACATAACCACTTCTCCTGACAGCCACTCAGGACAAGTATTTCCTACTGACTGCTGCGGTAACAGACATTTAATTTTAACTTGCCGCTAAAATAAAACATTCTGTGGGTAGAAGGAAGTATATGGGTGGCAACAGAGAACGGAGGTTATTCATGATCCAGCATGGAATGCACCAGAAAGATCAGCAATATGTTTTTTTTTACTTGGATTTACATGGTCTGGCAGCATCTGTTAAAAAGTGCCCCAAGACCCATTTCATGCCTGCTCCTGCTCATGCAGCCAAAAGCAAAATTGCAAACGTCATGAAATGCTTTTTAATTACACCTTCACTGCCCAGTAAAGCAGTTGATTTTAAAAGCATCTTACAAACAGTGATGTAATTTTAATTTACTTAGAAATGCACTGACCTAGCATTCTGACTTGGTCTGAAGGACAGAGACAGAAACATAAAAAAATGCAGTTTCAGCATTTAAAAACATGAGAGCAGCAGACATAAGGCATTATAGCTGAAACCCCTTATGTACCATTCAGAAAATAAATGCTGTGTGGGACTGTAGCATGTGCTGAGATACTGAATTTGCCTGCGAATTAATCTGAAAGTCATCAGGTTTTCTTCTGACCAACCTGCAGCAGCATGAGCTTGGTGGGGTTGCCAGGGCTTGTGTAATCCCTTTGGGGCAGGAGGGAATCTCTGAGAGTCATGCTGACTGTCCTGACCCCTCTCTGAAATCCAGCAGGCTTCTTACCAAAACAGAGGTAGATTTTCACATGGATTTACACCCTGGGATTGTAATTTCTGCCATAAAGAGGTGGTGCTTGGATGTGGTTAAGTCTACTGTGGAATGTGTGATTCTTATTTCAGTTGAGTATTTTATTTTGAAGCATTCAGTATTCTGCTGTCTATCTTTGTTTCCCCTGGAACATATAAAGCGACCCAGACAAAGCCCAACATTAAGAGCATTGTTCCTGGTTTAGGAATGGGATGTAGAGATTCCCAGAGGATGGTCCCCAGACCCCAAAAACATGGATGGCAGCTCTCATCTGGTGTCGAATGAGCTGCCAGTCATCTTTTGCAAAGTACTGCACACCTTTGGTTTGCGCTTCACAGAACAGCCCTCTTGCCTGGGAACAGCACGCTGTGGGATAAACATTGCCAGATAAGATGCAATTCTACTTGTCTGAAATTATGCTCTCTGCTTCACATCTTATTTCCTCAAAAGGGAGGACACACAGGTTTTAACCACGCTCATGCACAGTGAGATCGTTGCTAGTAGAGATTAGGTGAAGGACCTGTCAAGGGTTTGTAGGAAAAAAAGAGCAATTTTTTTTTTGTCCTTTCTTAACTCACTGCTTGCCCTAGCCAGCTGAGCTGAACTTGCTCACAAACATTTGTGTTGAGATATTGGAAGCCATTTTGAGACATTTACTTAAAAGAGGATCAGACAACATGTTGAGTGAGGAGGGCAGAAATGCCCGTTAAGATCTCCCTATTCTTTTTACGACCATGGTGGTTATCTGTGGGTTGGGTACTTGAATCCCTTTGTCGTGCACCTGAAAAAATGAAGACTGAGTGCCCAAGGAATCTCAGATGGCGTAAATAATGAAATTGTAATGTGTTTTTAGTCCCTGGTGTGACGTGCTGAAGTGAGTTGAACTGTACCTCTGAGGCTTGCTCCACTGGAGTCGATTTTTGGTACAAGAGGGATGAATATACTATGTTCAGTTTTGGGGTTCTCACTTCAAGAAAGACATTGAGGTGCTGAAGCATGTCCAGAGACAGGCAACAAAGCTGGTGAAAGGTCTAGAAAACAAGTCTTACGATGAGCTGGGAGGTGTTTAGCCTAGAGGAGGCTCAGAGGAGACCTTGTCACTCTCTGTAACTACCGGAAAGGAGGTTGTGGTGAGGTGGGTGTTGGTTTCTTCTCCTGAGTAATGAGCGATAGGACAAGAGGAAATGGCCTCAACTTGTGCCAGGGGAGGTTTAGATTGGAGGGTTAGACACTGGCAGGACTACCTAAAGGCTGTCTAAGGCATTTCTGTTATGCCAGCGCCCAGGGAGTATCAGCAAAGGATACTTGGGACATTGTGTCCCAGAGTGGCGCAGAGGCTGACTCGAGGACAGTGTCTGTCTGGAGGCCGTGCCCGGCTCTCTGTTCCCTTTGGGACACCCAGGGCTGGGGGAAATTCCTCCGGGGGGCAGAGGCCGCTGCCGCACGGAGCGAGGGGGTGTCTCAGGGGCAGCTGGGGATGCCTACGAGCAGGAGCGGGTATCTGGGGGCGACANGCCCGGGCCCTTGTCCCCGCCCCGCGGCGCTCTCCCCGCACACGCCCGCCCTGCGCCGCCGCTGCCATTGGGAGCCGAGCCGCGCCGAGCCGAGCCGAGCCGAGCCCAGGCAGCCGCCGGTCCCGCTCCGCCGCCATCGCCATGAGCTTCTTGTTGTGAGTAGCCGCAGAGGGGTGGCGGTAGCCCGCGCGGAGGAGGTTACCCGTTCTCTGTCTGCCTCTCCTGCTCTCTTCCTGCTCGTCTACCCCGTTCCGCCCCGCCGGGCCGGGCCGGGCAGGGCAGGGCAGGGCAGGGCCGGGCAGCCCCGCCGGGGGGACGCGGCCGCTCCCCGCCGCGCTGAGGGATGGGGCNCAGGGGCAGCTGGGGATGCCTAGGAGCGGGTATCTGGGGGCGACAACAGGATGCCGGTATGAAAGGAAGATGAAGCTGTCTGAGGGACCGGGACAGGAGGTCTTTAAGGCGGAGGGGACGCGGAGGTGTCTGACGCAGAAGCCCGAAACGAGGAGCTCCGCCCGGCAGCACCCGGCCGTGCAGGGCGGCGCGGGCGGCGGGGAGCGCTGGGGGCGCTGNAGCCGCCGGTCCCGCTCCGCCGCCATCGCCATGAGCTTCTTGTTGTGAGTAGCCGCAGAGGGGTGGCGGTAGCCCGCGCGGAGGAGGTTACCCGTTCTCTGTCTGCCTCTCCTGCTCTCTTCCTGCTCGTCTACCCCGTTCCGCCCCGCCGGGCCGGGCCGGGCAGGGCAGGGCAGGGCAGGGCCGGGCAGCCCCGCCGGGGGGACGCGGCCGCTCCCCGCCGCGCTGAGGGATGGGGCTGCCGCTCCCCGCCGGTATGGCGGCACGCTCCGGCCCGCCCCGCTCTCTCCCTTTGTGCCGCGGCGGGACCGGGAGTGCCGTGAGGGCGCTCGCAGGGCGGCAGCTGGCTGTGGGGAGCGGGGACGCGGGTTGAGAGCGGCAGCCACGCGGGGCGAAGAGCGAACCCACGCCAGGCTCCTGAGTTGGCGGCAGGGGAAGGGAAGGGCCTTCCCGGCGAGCGCTGCATCGCTCCCCGGGCGAGGGCAGCCCTCGGGGAAAAAAACCACCGCTCT
The DNA here is from genome assembly GCA_013401255.1 of Urocolius indicus. Classification (NCBI taxonomy): domain Eukaryota; kingdom Metazoa; phylum Chordata; class Aves; order Coliiformes; family Coliidae; genus Urocolius; species Urocolius indicus. The sequence continues at coordinate 828,840 of WBNH01004850.1, forward strand.
GCTGCCGGAGGCTCGTTCGAAACAAGTAACATCGGCGAGGGCGCCGTGGGCCGAAGGTGGTCCCCGTGACCGCGGGGTTAGAGCTGCGTGGCGCCGACGCGGCCCCTGTGAGCGCTGCGGTTAAACGTTCGGGTTGGGGTGACGTGACGGCGGTCGGGGACAAACCGGCGAGGGGATAGCTGGCAGCTTGCACGTTGCTAACGAGGAGGCGATCGTTTACTGCAGTGTGAAAAAGCTCCCTTAGGAATTGGTGGCAGTTGAGGCGCACAACAAGAACCTGAAGTTTTTCAGTTTTGCTTTGTAGGCAACAACTGAACGAACTTTAGTCCCTCCCCTCGGGAATAAAGGTGAGGTGCTTCTGACAATTAACGTGAACCGGTTCAGTGACCTGTTAATTAGAGTGAAGATGTGCTCTAGGGACAGAAGGGAAATCCAAGCAGCTGAAAATGGTGCCCGTGCAGAGCCAAGCTCCATTAAGGCCTTCCCCCCGCTGGGTGTTCATCACAGAGTTAACGTGTGAGCAGTTAGTGGGACTGTTGCCGTAATATCTGACAGTCGTTAAAGGCTTATATTGATAACCAACAGATGCATACGTAGCCTGCTTTTAGAGAAGATACTTTATCTTGGGAGCTGGAGTATTCTAGCAAGTTGTGTTCTCATGGACACAAGTAACAGTGACACTGGCTTCCTCCTAAATCTTTGTTGCATTTATCTTGTAACTCTGCTGTATTAAATCAGCTTGCCTGTCTTGTGCTGCCTTACCCCAAGAAAGGTTTTGAAAGACACCTATTAGCTGCAGGGTGGAAGCTGCAAATGGGAAATGGGTATGAACGGCTGTCTGTGGATTCAGCCACGGTGCTCCTAATGAGAAGACCAGCTGTCCCCCTCCTTCATAATTCTCAGCTGCTGCAGTGGAGAAGGAGGGGACAGGATTTTGAGTATTGTGGTGTCCTGGGAGCCCGGTTTGCAAATTAAGATAGCCTCCCTCTTCGTGGCATTTGGCTAATTGGTAATGGAAAAGCATGAAACCCTCCACCCTCTGTCACAAGCAATAATGAGATGCCGATTTCTTTTTCCAGACCCTTCTGAAACCTAGGAAAGCAAACACTCACCTCTGTTGTTTCAAGTGGTCCTGCTGGATGAAATATAGAAATGGAAACTGAAGTTACTGCATGGCAAAGCTAGAAATGTTGGCAAAGCTGTCTCAACTGTTGCTGGCAGTGTTGCAGACGGCACCTAATCTGCTCATCTGCAGTCTAGAAATGCCTTTAAAAAAATAAAAAATATGCCTGTTGGGCCTCAGGGAGAGCAGGGAATTTTTCTGTGTTACTGGCCAGTAGCTTGGGTGGGGTTTTTTTGTTGTTGTTGTTGTTGTTTGTTGCTTTTGTTTCACTATCCAGAAATTTATCGTCACTTTTTGTCAAACTTGAATTTTATGTTAACTTGATAGAGTTATTCAAAGCTAAGGGCTGGATATCTTTATGCTTTCACAGATTTAATAGTACAAATTTATATTTTGAGCTGCAACCTCCCTACATTTTCACAGTGCTTGTTACACAGTTTTTCACAGTACTTTTTCACCCTCTTTTTTTCACCAAGAGTTTCCTTGGTATGGAGGTAGCTGAGCTGATGTTTTGTCTGCGCTGTTTTCTCTCAGTGATACTGTTGTCTTTTTGTGAACTGACTCACAATTTGGAACTCGCGATAAAGATGTGTCAGAAGAAGATTGTTCTTGTGCAGTTAGACTAGAAACGTTTTCCAAATTGCATTGAACCTGTCACACAGGTTTATTGTCAGGAACTCAGCTGTAGTTTCTCAATTTGACGCTCAAGTACAATGTTAAAAGCTATGTTCTGCTTGCAGACTTGCCTGTTGTCAAATAGCAGGGCGATTGTGCTTGGAAGACACAGGGTGCTTGGGGCCCACCTCATGCGCCCGTTGCACAGCCCTTGTCCCCTGACAAACCCATTGCTATTCTTCTCTGTTGCTAGGGCTAGTGACATAGAAAGCTACATGGGGGGAGGAAAAAAACAATAAAGGCAAGCTATTGTTTTCTCTCATTATGGGTAACATTATAAAAGGACTGTCTTGTGAGACAAGTCACTGAATTAATACCACTCAGTTTTGACAGGAATCGTTACTTTCAGCGCTGCTATTTTATCTTTCTGATCTGTTGCTTCCTTTCAGGAAAGACTTTATAAACCTCCTCAATGACTGAATAGATTATCCTGAATCTTTAAACAAAAAGTAGAAGAAAAAGAATTAGACTAGAGAATATTTCAAGTTCCAAAAAAAAAAATTGAGCTTGCTAAGTTTCTCTAAAAGGAAATTACAGCATAGTTGCAGGTACTTTAGCTTACGTCTCCAAGGAAAAAAAATTAAAGATAGTTCTGGTAGGCGTGCCATATGGTAACATGCCTGTGTTATCCTACGCTGGCAAAACTTACATAAAGAAGCAGCTAGATGAACACCATTTATTTTTAAAAGAAAAAAAGATTGAGTTTTATTACTGAAGTTGTGAAATTATTTTTTTAAAAGAAGCTATCTATGTCTGAGTGAATCCCTCTCAGAAGATTTCAGTGTATTGTGTTTCGAAAAATGAGGTTCCTGTAAGCAGTCATAAGTGATGAGGCTTTGAAAGACCAGGAACTGATGGAAACAGCAAGTAAGGGTGAAGACGAGTAGCTGTTGTTTGGGGTGCATATGTTTGAGTCAATGCCAAGTGAACTTGTAAACCAGATCGAGGGGAAAGATGCGTCCTTCCTTCTCTGTCACGTTATACAGCAGCTTCTTTGAGTCGTGTGCCTGGATTCAATTAAAATCATAGTTTGTGTGTGTATATGTATGTGCAGAAAGTGCAATGGTACATTACTTTTGTTTTCCTTGCCTCTCTTACATAATAATACCAAAATCAGAGCTAGTGTGTTTGTTTCCAGATTGACAAGCATTGTGGCCTCCCTCATTTCCCAGGCTGCTTGTGCTCTTAAAGAACATCATAGCTATTTGTTGTTTCCCTCTCCTTAGTTTTCCTACATGTTTAGTTGCTGCTTCTTAACAAATAAAAGAGGGTTCTACAATGGACAGTGTTTTTCAGCTTAGTCTGGAGAGCAATCCAGAGCTTCGCGAGTGCTCCTTCTGTAATTAAAAGTTAGAGAAGTGATATTTATCTCTTCTTCATCAAAGACTTCCATAGAAGACTGTTAGGCACTTCTGAACTGGAATTTTCATCATTGAAAATCAATGTGTAGGCATTTGCAAGCTGTTAGAAATGGGAATTATATACATGTTGAACATTTAAGATTTTCTCCCTTTGTTTTTATGTACAGATTTTCTTCAGCTTTATCTTGATTAGTGTATTACTACTGAGCAGGCAGTGTTCTTAGAGCAGAAATCAGGGTAGAGGCTCCTGACACAGTGAATGTATTAACTTACTGCAAAATCTATTGTCTGACCAGCACCATTAGTGATATGTTCAGTTTCTTCTTGTTTTGTTTTGTTTTGTTTTTGCAAGAGTACTACCAATTAAAAGTCTTTTGAGTTTGCAGTTCTCTCTCTAATTTACTCATAAGCAAAGTTACTGCCAGCTTTTTGAAGTTGTTTAGTTGTTTTTTGTGGGTTTTTTTTTTGTTTTTTTTTTTTTTTAAGTCTTAGTAACAGTAATTTTGAGGAAAGCAAGAGGATTCCTTAGAGGTAGAGTTCATATGGAATTGACTTGGACAGTGAACTTCACAGAAAGTAAACTGTATTTTTCTTAAGCTGCTTATAGCTTTTGTCAGCAGTCTCAGGTTAATTGCTGGATTCAATGATCTAAAGGGTCTTTTCCAACTTAAATGATTCTGTGACTCACTGAATTATTTGCTATAGAAATATAGGCTTTTACCTGAATTTTATGTTTAATGTTGAAGCACCTCACTTCACTTGCAGTGTTAACTCTGTGCTTAATTCCTGTTTTGAAATGCCTATTGTCCAAAGATTTGTACTATAGCTGGCTTTGCTTTCAAGGAAGAAAGCACCACGGGACAGAAAGCTTCCAGAAGCCACATCAAGCTTATACTGAGGTGTTCTGTTGCCCCTTGTGCTGCCTGTGGTGCAATGCATTTCTTCAATTCTCTTGAAAAAGGCCTTTTTGAAGTGCTTGTTACTCTGCTTCCCTCCACATTTATCTTCCTTGAAGACCCCAAAATACTTCATTAGGGTGCAGTTTACTGGTAAGGTTAAGCTCTCTGAGGCATTTCTCATCCTTAGCTTCCTGTTTAAGAAGCTAAACTAGCAGAAAATTAGTAATTCATATTTGATAGGATTAGATTTTTGCTAGTTTAGTTACTTGACTTCGTTGTTTAGTGACATGAAGGATGGTGTCAAATAATAGAAGCAGGAGGAGTGTCTCTGGATGTGGCAAAAGACAGGAAGGAGGCTTCTTCCTTCTGTGCAAACTGGCAATCCAATAGGCTTAGCTGTGTCACCTTCAAACTTCCTTCAGCTTTGTGTGTGCGTTACTGCCTGTCTAGGTGGTTCATTTCTTGCCATTCCCCTGTCTGTGACTTTGCTCATTCTTGAAGAGTTTGATGAAATGATGGTTTGTTGTGGTCAACTGGTGTACACGTTCAGAAGGCAGATGATCAAATTTGGGTACAATGAAATGGAAATAAATTGTAGCCAGCAATGCATGTGTGCTGCCACCGTATCAGGAGGGCTGGAGGTAGAGAGCTGTGAAGCTGAGTAGATGTTGCCTGTCTGGCTTTTATTTCAGAAGGAACGAGTCTGTCTTGCAATAACAGAGTTGTATAGAACAGTTCAGGCTATACAGTGTCTGAACTTGGAATTACATTTGGGAAAAAAAAAAGTTTCCAATAATACCCTACTTTGGGGTATAAGTAATTGTTGCAGTTAGTGATACGCACTTCAAAATGTTCTTAGATACTTCTTTCTCAGTATAGGAGCATTAGATTGGAATGAAAAAAAAATACCTCACCATCATAACGGCATTGTTCAGGGTGAAAGTTGTTTACTACATCTCAGTGATGTCCGCTCTTAATTGCTTCCTAACTGTTTGCTTTTATGCCACAATTGTTTTCCCTTGTTTGTCCTTCTCTCTTTGTGTTTGCACTGTTAGTGAACCTATGCAATTAGCTATTTACATTTGTCAGAGGAGAACAGTGATGGAACAAGCATCACTTTCAGGGGAGGATTTGTGTGAAGTGGCTTGGTTTTTAATCTTGAAAAGGTGCCAAAAGCATTCAGCGATTTCTGTCAGCAATTTAGGATTTAGGAACTGTTCCTGGCAACAGACAACAATGGTAAGGACAGCCCAGAGGTCACAGTGATGTCTTAGCTGTACTTGTTTTGTATTTGTAGCTGTATCGAGAGATACATGGTCATTTTTTATCTTGTTTGAAAAAGGATAAAATATTAGAAGCACTTGTCCACTAAAGGATGGCTTAAGAGTTGCAAGTGTGGTAATAGATTTTCATGCCCCAGGCTGTCAGAATTAAGCTGCTTGTTTTTCTTAGAGATGTAAATAGCTGCATTAAACTATGCCACTTTAAGTCTTCCATAGTAAGCAATAAGAAGAATATTGCTGTCAAGGCTATCAATAAGCCTTTGACCCACAAATCAACCTAAACCACAAGATACGCTTTGCGATGCTTTTAACATTCATCAACTAAGCTTCTTCCTATTAGAGCTGAGTGACAAGGAACTTACTGTCAGCTTTTGTCTATTTTTTTTTTAAAGTGTGCAGTGAGGGAGATTGTGGGGAATATATTCAAATGTTGTAGAATCTGTTTGCAGCTATGACTGAATGTATCTTAATTGCTTTTCACAGACTTTTAAACATTTTCCTATCCTGTAAGTTTTATGGCATGGGAGTATCAGGATCCAGTGCTTTGCTTCACTGTCTTGAGTGTGTGTGGCATCACCTTCCCTTTCACTCTGATAGCACTTCTGTGGCGCAAGCGTAGTGTTGGCTATCAGTCTTGTAACTTCACCTGCCATAAGATACCTCAGTGTTACTGAAGAGAGGTTTTGATGAACATGTTTGTATTGATATGAAGGACCATGCTGGAGATGTGGTCATAGGTGAATGACACTTGAAGCATTTGGGAAGAAGAGCTGTAAGTATCCTTTTTGGAGTCTCTTTGGGACAGCTAATAGTTAAAAAAAAAATAAAAAATCATTAAATTCTCAGGGAACTTTCTTCCAGAGGAAGACGTGTTGCATTTACCTTTTCTGGAAGAAAGATATACTGAATTTTAAGACTTGAGCAGACTGCTATAAATTTCCCTCCAGAGTTGTGGTGCATTCTGGCTAGGTTATCTGAAACCACGTGAGTGCAGCTTTTCTGGATCAATTTAAAGCAGATTGTAAAGAAGTAATAAAGAAGTTAATTTAGCAATTTTTTCAAATAACTTCCCAGAGCCAGCAAAGTGGTTAGTCTGTGGGTGGATCTAGCAGATGCTTTCCCAGGGCATTGCTGCCTGGGTCAATATGTTGAGAAAGGGATTTGGAAGAAGGGAATGAGAACTAGGGGGTTGATTGTCTGGAGAGGCATGTATCCATGTGGCTTAAAATGATTCTTTGATAATGACTTCATATTTCTTAACTAGCTCGGGAGGTATATGCCATCCAGGACCCGATACTTAGCTTTGTGTGCTTTTGTAAAATGTGGGTGCAAATCAGATGTGTTCTGTTCAAGTCTTTGCATCCCATTTCAGGTATGTAGCGAGAATCAGTAGGTAGGAACTTAATGTGCATAAGACAGTATTTCTGTGTTAATAAAAAGACGGTACCTCACTGTGAATTCATGAAGGTAACCGTTTTTTTCCTTGCAAAGGTATTTTGAAACGTTTAAAAGCAGTACTTGGGAGTGAATTCATTTGTTCTTCTTGGCTTGCAGTTTTTCTTTGGGAGAAAGCTAAGGGTGAGATGCAGCTTTTTAGTCCATTTAGGCCTTGCCCTTCAAAACATTGACTTTATACTCTCTCATACAACTTGCAGATGTGAATGGACTTTCTTCCTTTGTTCTATCTTTTCCCATTCATCTTGAAATCCAACCATGACCTTAGCTTCTTGTCTTAACTTTCCTTGTGGTGTTTTTGTGAAGGCATTTCTATCTTGTTCACTTCTCTTTTCCTTCTCCAGTTCACAGCTGTTCTTTGGCAGGAATCCATTATTTTTGTTATTCTTATATACCTCTTGTGATCCTGCCCATATTTCACTTCAGTTTTATTTGAAGTTTGCTGGTTTTCCACGTAGACTTTTTTGTCAATTGTTGCATTTTGTCTTGAAATTTGGTAGCTTACCTCCAGAGTTGTTTGTCCTAGAGATACATGCACTGCTAACATGCAGAATCTTAATCCCTTTCCCAGTGCAGAACAATGTGTTGCAGATAAGAACTCGTAATGCTTGGATTTGTTGTCTTATGACAAGTCTTAATTCCTTTCTTTGACAAAGAGAATGAATGTGGTTAAGCTTTGGTAAATTCCTCTTTCACTAGAAATTGAGGCATCTCTTTTTTTTTTTGATATAGAAATAATTTAAATCCAAGCAATGGTTGAGTGGATTTTTATGTTAACTTTTTAAAAAGTAAGCCATAATTTGTTTTGCTAGCTGGTGTTTTAATCGTTTTTACCAGCTTCAGTAATACAGCACCAGTTTTGCTTGAGTGGAATAACTGTTTTAGGAACATGCTGAGTGTTCTAGATCCAGGAATCAAAATGACATTACTTTGTCTTTTACTTGTCATACTTTGTGTTAACAAAGTATGGGGTTTTTTAAAAATCTAATGTTGAACTGTAACTTCTAAAAAAAAACCAAACAAGTATCTTTTATGTCCTACTTGTCTGTGGTTGATAGGTCTTCTTAAAATTTCTTGCAACAGTGTAAGTGGAAAAGAGGAAAAATCTGTATATTTAAATTAACTGTAGAACTGTTAACTAATTAACAGCTTAAATCAACTGTAGATTTAACTGTAGAACAGTTAAACTGACCCTGAACTCACTGTCAAATGCACTAGCTTAAATAATTTCAAAATAAATATTTTTCTGTGTATGTAGGAGCTATTGTTCTCGCTCAGATGCTTCAGACAGGTTTATTTCCCTAATCTGATACTTTGCAAGATATAAGCAAATTTTATGGAAGATAGTTACACAGAGGACATACAAGATTGTATTAAATATGGGAGATGTGTAAGAAATACTTGGTGATGAGGTAATGTAGTGTATTTTTGGAAAACTATTAGATTATTCATTAATGCCTCCTGTCCATTTCTTCTTCCTGTTGGTGCTCTGTGTTATTTCTTGCCTTCAACCATTGTTATGTTATTTCCTCACTTCAGACCCTGTTTTACCTGTTCATCAAAGTGTGTGATATGACATAAATGCTCTGAGGTTTTCTGTGGAGAAGTTGCCAAGCATGTCTCATTTGCTATAGTCAAGTGACTCCTCCCCCATTAAAATCTAGTTAAGCTGCTTTTTTATCTTTGCCTTTTTCCTAAACACAATAAAAGATTATTCTTTTCACTGCGTTTAAAAAGATCGAAGACTGTTTTAAATTTATTAATTAGTGTCGGGTTTTTTTTTCTTTCTTTCTTTCCAAATGCCCTGCTGTGATTACTTTGGTTCCATGACTAGCTTTGCTTTAGTCATTCATAAAGCATTGGTTTTTAAAAGCACCGATGAGGACTTTGGGAACTCATCCATGTTCTGAGGCATGTTCACCAAGCACTATATTTGGTGTAGAAGTAAGGATCTAATTTGATATTAGAGCCAAGCTTTTATTGGTGCAATTTATCATCCTCAACGGCTTGTTGCATGCTTTCTGAAAACCTCTACTTCCTATTTTTTAATTGTATTTAAAAGATGTGACCATTCCCAGCAGATACGGTTTAGGATGCAGATGGCATTAGTAATATGAAGACATAAAGAGAGTTTAGCTGAACGTAGGGATATCTCTGTAGAGGGAGGAACAGTTTGCTATTGAAAGTAGAACATACTTTTTGTATGGGACATTTTTTTGTCCTTGTTTTATCAAAGCAAAAAAGCACTACAGTAAAGAAATCATAGGTAGGCAATACTGTTAATGTATTTGACATGCTCTTCCTCCTCCACAAGGCAGATGATGCCATGTAGGACTGGCAGTGTGCAAGGCTGCCTGAGGTGAGCTGGAGCTCTCCATACCACTTTATGGTCTTTTCAGTTACTTGCTGAAAGATCTTCAACTCCTTCATTTCTACTTAAGTAGTTTAGTAAACCTTCTTGCTTTGTTAACATTTCCAATATCTTTTCTTTAAACACAATCAGATATGTTACTGAAAGAAATAACCCAACCTTGTAGCTTTCTGTGTGACACTTGTCTTAATACTGACGTGTTTCCCTATGTCTACATAACATCTGCTGTGTCATCCACACTCTCACAAACGTTACCAAGCATTTTCCCTCTGTGTAATTGTCTTTCTTTAGGACATAACATTTTATTGGAAACATCTGAGAGACAGGCTTTAAGATTCTCTCAGAAATATTCAGACCTTCTTCCTGCATTTGCTCTTGGGTCTGTGTCTTCATTAAGCATGTAACAAATTAATGGGAGACCATCTGAGATGATTTGGACTGCAGAGTTCACAGGCTTGGGTCTTTTTGCAGGTTTTGAGGGGTATGGAGCATGTAGATATACTTCTGTTAACAAACAACACATTGTCTTCTGTCACAGACACTTGACGTTGTTCGTTCTGAATTTGCTTGCCATGGGGCAGAACTGCATTTTCTGTGTCCTGAGTTCACTTGCAGCAGTCTTTGCTGTGGAGTACCCGTGGCATCCTTTCCAGTAACCTTTCAGTCTCTTTCAGTAGTCTTATGTTTACAGCTTGAGCCCTCTTTTTTTTTTTTCTTTTCCCAAAGGAAAATGTGCCATATGCTTACATACAGTAGAAAACAGTGTTCATATGGCTTTTTAGTGCCAAATTTTATGTATGAGAAAGAGTAGATTTTACAAGAGAGGTGTAGTTATGTCTATGAGATGATTTATTAGGTACATTCATACAGTAAACTGAGCTTTGAATCTTCGTGGAAACTAAGCTTTGAGGCATAACTGGGTCAAATTCTAACTTCTGTTTGAATTCATGCTGTGCCCTCCCTTTTAAGTGAGCTAATGCTAATGGACAGAAGGGTTTCCTGAGAAAAGAAGGGAAGATTAATGAGGAAATAGCACTATATAGTTTGCAGAGACCTTAATTAGTGACTGAAATGGTAAAGATCCTGAACTCCATCTCAGTGGTCTGTAGGGAAAAACAAAGCAGTTGGAGGGGAAGGAATGCTTTTTGTTTACCTTCTTCAGAGCTGCTAGTAGCCTACTTTTTAAAAATAGTATTACATGAGTATTAGGGGATTAGAATCTGCAGAAGTAAATCTGGTTTTGATTATGCCCTACAGTTCCATGATGCATGTAAGTAGTAAATATTGGTATTGAAATAGTTGAGAAACCTGGATTTGATTGAAAGAACCCAACAAAACAGCCAAGCCAGCCCTCAGCTTTCTTAAAAATTTGTACTAAGACAGAAATTCTCTTGAGTGAAGACAGCGTTCTGTTTGCTTCGAGGTAGTCAGTGGATACTTGGGAGCATGCAGCCAAGCTTTCTGAGTAGTCTGGATTCCTCTCATGGCACAGGGTTTCAGATGGATGTCAGAGGAGAACAAGTGGAGATACTTGGGTCTCTGTTAAAAACCTCTTTCTTGCAAACTGCAGCGAAAACTTGTTTTAAGTGATGTTTAGTGGTCTTAAAGCACTTGAAAAAGTCTGGAAGAACTTGGAGCAGCAGTGCAGTGACATTCATTAAATGTTCAGAGCGAGCCTTTTGTGAGGCTGCAGATTTTATACCTCAGACATATTCCAGTTACTCTGCTGTCTGCGTGTCTCTGCAAGTCAGCAGGGCTTGCTTGACTGAATAGCTATATGTGGGTTTTTCTTTGACGTTTGAATACTCGTGTATACTTCTTTCCGTGTCTCTGGCCTGTCTCTCTCCTTGCATTGCCCAGCCCTGCTGTTAGTCCTGTAGAGGACAATGCTTGAGAAGTCGAGTCACTTCTGTAACTGTCATCACCTTTGGTGCTTTTGAGTGCATAGACGGTGCTCTGGCAGTATCCAGCGAGGGCAACTGTGACTTGCTTTGTTTATTTTTGAAGATTTTCCAGGAGATGGAAGTGTTTTAAATGAACATGGTGTAAGTGAAACAAGGAAATTTATTTAGTATGTGAGCATAGCAAAGCAGTGATGATTTCCTGGTTACAAGATGGCGTTCTGGACACTTGTTCCTTGCATTCAAAGTTACGATTATTTGGGAGAAGGGTTGCATCCAGCTGGGTAAACAGCAGGAATACCATTGCCACCCACAGGAGTGGGGTTGTAGTAGACAGCAGCTCTGTAGCCTAACACCTCCTCTTGTTTACAGGTACATTCTGAGCTTGCAGACAGAAAAACGGAGGCAGAGAGCAAGGGAGAAGCCTAAGTGCTTGGCTGGGCTAGAAAACCAGCTGTGGCTGCCTAACATGTTAGTGGATTTGGCACCAGGTGTACTACTGCTGCAGGGTGAGCCAGGGCATGTGTCAGAGGGAGAAGTTAAATCGCTGCTTTCCAAGGGCCAGTCATTTGTCCCCATGTCATAGCTCAGCCAGCAAAAGTTTGTCTCCAGCTATGTTCTAGTGCATGTAAGAGCATAAGACTTCGTCTGGATGAATCCTGCATTTGCTTATTTCATGGGACTCCAACATGTGCATGTATAGAAGAAAAAAAAAGTACTTTAAAAATGTGGATGTGTTATGACAGCTCTCAACACTGGGTGGTGATGGTTGGGACAAGCAAAAGCAAAACCATTCCTTGAGGCTACCTTAAATAACTTTCTCCTTACTGGCTGTGAATCATCTGATAAACTTCTGCTCTTTTAACATGTAGAGTCGTGTGTATAATGATACCAGTATTTTTTAAGAGCTGTTGATGAGATGACAACTTCTTCATCTGTCTCCTCTCATACCATCCTGTGTGGAACAGCTGTTTCTCTGAAAAGTGGCAGCCAGATTTTAGTCCCTGTCTTGATGGATAGAGAATTAAGTGTCTTGTAAAAATACTTATTTCACTGTCAGAACTTTGGTAGAAGGAGGCACTGTTTCAGACAAGTTGTAATAATAGTGGTCACTATACCCGTTGAGAGGCATATTAATGTTGAAAAGCTGTCCTAATTCTGGCTGCGGTAGAGTTAATTTTCTTCCTAGTAGCTGAAGAGAATGTTGATAACACAGGGATGTTTTGGTTGTTGCTGAGCGATGCTTGCTAGCATCAAGGCCATTTCAGCTTCTCGCCAGTGGATTGGAAGGGGCAAGTCTGCGTACAAGAAGCTGGGAGGGAACGTGGCCAGGACAGCAGACCCAAACTAGCCAAAGTGCTACTCCATACCATAGGATCCATAGAATATTATTCCTGGTATATAAACTTGGGGGGGGAGGAGTGTGTGGGGCAGGGAGGTAGCTGAGAGGAGCAGGTTATTGGTCAGCATGTGCATCACTTGTCTTTTTTCTTGGGTTTTCTTTCTCTTAATTACTATTATTATATTTTATTCTGCTTACTGTTGTTATATTTTAGTTTAGGTATTATACTTGTTCTTATCTTAACCCACACATTTTCATTTTCTTTTCCAATTCTCCTCCCCATCCTATAAGAGATGTGGGGAAGGGGAGTCAGTGAGTGGCTGTGTGGTGCTTTGTTGCCAACTCAGCTTGAACCATGACAAAAGCCTACAGAAAATTGGACTTCATGATGTAGCAAAGAAAAAGTGTGGGACGAGGAAGGACGGGTAATGGTATTTCACTGAAAAAAAATTTTTAGTTTTGTCTGGATTTGTGTTTATCCCATGTCCAGAAACTGAAAGAGCTCTTATTTTAGGAATACTTGGTTTTGTATTGCCATCATTGTCAATTCCATGTGCTGCAAGCCAAGGACATTGTTTTACATTCCCCTAATCTGTGATACTACTTTTTTTCATGGCATGATGAAACTTTTATTCCTGTGTGCAGGTGGCTTTTTTCTTAAGTGTGGTGTTCAATATTTAAAAGTGTTGTTTGAAACTAAGTTTTTTCCTTCCTTTCTCTTCTGAAAGGGCTCTCTGCCCTTTGTGGAAAGTTGTTTTGTATCTATTACCTTTAGATTTATTATTTATTTTAATATGTGAATTTCTTGTTAAACTGCTGAGCTTGAGGATTGGGGCTTTGGGGATGGGAGGCGGGGAACCCCACCACAGAGGAGGAAGTGTCTGCCATAGGGCAGCTTCATGTGCTCAGCAAAGCACTCGCAAGGAGGGGATGGAAGCAGAGCAGGGCCTGCTGGCCTGCCCTTAAAATGCCCTGGGCCCAGGAAAGAGCTGCAGCCGCAATAGCTGACACACTGCTGGGCACCTGGCCAAGACTCTCCCCATGAGTGGCGAAAGGGGAGCTCCCTTTCTTGCAACAGGAATTCAGGCATCTGACAGGACAGCTCGGTGTAGGAAGCAGTCGCGTTCTGGAGTGAACAGGAGATGCTGGAGGAATATGACAGAGATGGATTTGTGCAGAAATGTCTGGAAGCTTAACTGTTACTTTGGCAGAATTGAGTACTTCCTGAAGATGCTCCGCACAGCTTTACTAATGGCAGTGCTGCAGGAGAAGCATGCTGAAATCTGGAGAGAAGGAACTTGGCTCTGACTCCTTGCTTTATAAAAGCATGTCACCCGCTTTTTGTAGCCTTGGTAACTGGCTATGACTTGGACCGGCAATAGGTGAGTTAGCTGCACAAAGAAATTCCTTATGAAGTAGAGGCTTCCTGGTTACCAAGTGCAGTGTTAGCTTGAGGAAGAAAAATCTTAGGCATTCTTCCTTTCCTCCATTTTTAACGTGTATTTTTCTAATTCCAGTGGCTCACTCTAGGTATAGCAGACAATTTAGGGTTTTTAAATATCTCAAACTAGTTATCCTGGAAAACTTCATCTGTGTGCCACTTGGATAAGTATTTTCAGTTGGTGTTTACTACAAGAGAGTGTGAAAACAATAAACAATATGTATTGTGTTTCTATAGGAATGACTCTGTGTCTCTGGCAATTTTTACATCAGTGCAACTGATTCTTCCTTAAAAGAACAAGCAAAGAAACTAAGCAAAACAAAAAGCCAGGGCGTGGAATTGCTTTCTAAGCACTGCCTTACCTTTTGAGAGAGCAACTATGTTGTGTAATGAATGGACAGCTCTTAACTCTTCCCCAGATGGGCTACTTTGATTTGCTTAGTGATCTTGGCAGGGTCTATGTTTCTTCCACATAAAGAGAATGATACTTTTTACAGCTTAATGTTTGTAAAAGTTCTTTTTCTTAGATGGGAGCACTCTTTAGAAACAGGTTGTTTTTATTAGTGTTTGTAATAATACATTGAATAATTTACATGGACATTTTTCTGTCTGAAGATAGTGGTTACTTTATTTGTCCTTAGACCTGCTGCATGGTGGTATGTCCAAGGAACCTAAGGCTAAGGAACACTTCCTTCTTGAATTCTTACATTGGATTGATTAGAGAGAGACTTATTTTAATGAGTGGGAATTTGAATGGAAAATAATTGGCTTTTTGCTGTTGTAAGAGCTGAAGAAAGTAATGCCTGGCTTGCACATCATTTCTCTTCGCAACAGAAATGTTTTGACTACTCAGTTTTATAAACAGAAATGCCAAAGTTATGTCTTTCATTGCAGATTTTGAACATGTACAACTTGATTTTTGCCTGCTGTCCTGATGCCGAGATTGTCATGGAGAAAATGTATTTGAATGCTGCAACTATTGATTTTATTTCAAAAAAGTAGCTTGAGCTTTTATTTTAATTTCTGTGTTGACATATTGGCTGTTAGAAATACATGAGCATACTCTGTTTCTGTTCTTAGCAGGATGTTATTCCAAGCCCCATATTATTGTTTGAAGGCTTGAAATGTTTGCTTTCCTGGAATTTGGCTCTGCCTTAGTATTTCTGTGTATCAGTGTTTAAGAGATGCAGTAGGGGAAAGGAGGCAAGGAGATACAGAACTGAAACTTGGGGACTTGTCTGATAAATTTACTCCTTGGCTTTTTGCAATGACTCATTGCCTCAGTTTCCCTGTGTCTGACAAGATACTAGTGATGCCTACTTCAAAGATACTTTATGAGGATTAATTATTGCATGCAACAGCCTTTGAACATGAAAAAGCAGGAGCTGAAATAGGAGAAGTTTCCATGCTCCAGGTATGTGTTCTGTGTACTGTCTCGAGTTCTTGAGTTTTTCATAATTTCTTTAGCACATACAAATAATTTGCAGGGTTTATGTCAGTTGGACTATGGCGATGAACGCTTTTGGGAGACATGGAGTGGTACAGCTATGTTTGCAGAAGTTAGTTATTTGCATGTTCCCCCAAGAAACAGAAATATTATATGCCATGGCCTCAGCGTTATATGCTAGTTGGAAGGATGTAGGTGGCAGATGTATCCTGAAAATGGTGCCATTGTAGCATTTTCTACTTATTTTTATGCAAGGAAAGTTTCTGTCCTTTCCAATGTTTGATAAAACAGACCACTGATGAGCTCTCTCAGAATCACAGAATCTCAAGGGCTGGAAGAGACTTTGATACATAATCTAGTCCAGCCCCCTCTGCCAGACTTGATGAAATGATCTGCGATAGCAGCATTTGAGCCTACAGGTAGCCTGAAACAGATGAGAGGAGCAGGACTCTCTGTGCTTTCTGTGGAAGCTGAATGTAAAATAAAATCCTAATGTCTTGTAAAACATACCAGTTTGCACATGTCAGATGTGCAAATGATATGCAAGGAGAAAAAAGGGTTTTCAGATTCTCACGTCTTCTCCTGGGTGATGTCTCCCCTTCGTCTTCTTTCATATTGCCAGTTGCACAGCAATCACATGCTTCCCTGTGTTAGTATAATGAATGGTTAGTGAATTATGGGATACCTTGGTCTGGTTTTGTTCACTGGAGAGGAATTTGAGAAAGACTGGAGTACTGTCAGTATTTCAGTGGATTAGATTTTGCTGCTGCAAACTGGATAGATTGGCAGCCTGGGTAGAGGCAGGATTTGGACCTCAATCTGCATCCCTGTGTTTGATTGTGAAGCGTGCTAGATTCAGGGCAAGGTTTTTTGCTTTCAGTTTGGGCAGTGTTAGGCACAGCAGCAGTCAAGAACTTGAGGATTAGCCCTGTGATAAGATCAAGCAATGAAGTCTTTAGACGTAAGGAGCCTAAACTTTTGTGGCTTAATTTGAGGTTCACTGGATATGCAGCAGACTTGATAGAATTCATTAAAAAGCTCTGTTGAAAACTCCAGTGCCCAAATAGTTGGGTGCAGAGAGGTCTAAGCTAGGCCAGCCAAACTGCTTCTCTTAGTAGTGCAAGGGTTTGAGTGGCTCTTCTCCTGCAGTTAACAAGAAGTGTATCAAGAGTTTAGGCCGGGTATTTAGCTGCTTTGATTCATCTGCCAGTGTGGTGCTGGAAGCTGCAGTGGGCTGTCGAGGCGGCTTGGTAAGTGTGCTGTAAGTAGGATGCCTAAAAATTTCTCTATCCTTCTAGAAACATCATCTTGCTAACCCAAGACAGATCGGCCTGCATAATCTGCATCATTAAAACTCTCCCTGTCAGCAGATAACTAGATAAAATTA
Organism: Urocolius indicus; assembly: GCA_013401255.1. NCBI lineage: Eukaryota > Metazoa > Chordata > Aves > Coliiformes > Coliidae > Urocolius > Urocolius indicus. Next base: position 845,525 of record WBNH01004850.1, read on the forward strand.
CAGCTTTGGAGAAAATGTTGCATTCTTGCTTACAAGCAGGTTGTGACGTCTTTGTGAGGCCGAGCGGTGTGTGGGCTTCTGAGGGTGGGAAGCACTGCTTGTGGCTCGGAGGTGTGGTTTCATAGCCAGGCTTCCTGATGCGTCCCCACTCTGAGTCAATGGCTTTAAATGTGTTTCCTGATTTAGTGCTAGCTCGAACTGCATCTGGTGCTGCTGTAGCTGTACTTACCTACAAAAATAGAAGGGTATAATTTGCCAGAAATGTTAGATGTGAGAGCGAAGGAAAAGAAACATCCTTAGAATTGCCTTTTGAGGAGTTATTTTTTTCTTGGAAGACTAGAAATTGGCTGTGACACATAGTGGGGATGATGCAATGTGTTCCCCATTTCATGACCTTTGTAAGTCCAAGGAAAATGGTATCTACAGTGTGGCATTTCTGAAGGTTTCTCTGTCCTGTTTTACTTCTGCATCACTGTGATATTTTGAAACGGAAGTAGTATCTAAAGTTTGGAGACTCTTAACAGGAAAAGGCAGGTGCCGCCTACTAGCTTGGAGCAATTTAGAATCTCAGGAGAAATGTCTCACAGAGCTAATTCTATTGTGGAATGTAGGTGAAAACAGAATATCATATTTGATCAAGACATCTATTTTTGGTGTCCACAAGACAGAACTCTTTAAAGTTACTTTTTTCAATGAATGCTCAAGGAGTTGAGAAAATAGACCTGGAACAAGAAGACTTTCTGAATCTATCACATGTAATAGATTGATATAATAGGAAAAAAAAAAGGATTGCTTTTTTTTTTTTCTTTACGATGCATTCAGATCAGTGTTGGGAATCATAATGTAGGATAGCAGGAATAAGATGCTGCTGTGGTCAGGGCTTAGGGACGAAGCAGGATTACTTAGTAAGGGAACCATTTGAAGGGATAATTAACTGATGGTGCTAAGGAATACAGAAATGAGGATGGTTTTTGGTTAAGTAATTGGAGAGCTTCTGAACAAATATGGTACTTGAAATAATGATTGCAGGAATGTTTACAACCAGACTTTCTAAGTGCAAATGTGTCCTATAAGGACTTAGGTTTAGAGAAATTCTATGAGGTTGTCAAGTCCCTGAACTTTTGTTTGTATCAAGGAGTGTATGACTGTACATGCAGTTAACTGTCTTCCCATATGGTGAACTGCATAAATGCATGGAATTCTGATAATTTATTGCCAAGTTGGAGATATTTCCAAAGCACGTGATGACTAGCAGCCTGCATTTATCCTAATGACTTTTCCTTTTGGATGCCTGCCTACCTTTCGTGTGAGACCATTTCCTGCTGTCTTAGGATGGCTGTACTGCATTGGAGAAATAGTGATCAGAGAGTGGAAGCAAATATGGAATGGCTTACTTACCAAATCATAGTATATTCTGTTGTTAGAGATTTTGCCAGGTTATGAACCCCTAGTTCTGGGAAGGAAGTAGCAGAGTTTAAATGTTACATAATGATTTCCCCATATGTTGTGCATTCTCTGCTTCCTTGACAAGAGAAGATCTCTGCTGGATATTTAACAGATCTGCAGTGAGTTGGTTTGTTTTTTTGCAAGGTCATGCTCTGAAGCGGATACAGTGTGAATTTCTACCCAGAATTTTCTCAAAATGAACAATTTTATTTAGGGAATGCTTGTACTGTGCTTTCCATGTATCATGTTCTTGAAACCTTATCCCTTCTGTTGCCTTACTCTTTTTGCTTAAATCCAAACAGTTTCTTGGTTTAGGCATTTCATAACCTTTCTCCAGTTACTATGCTGGCTCCTCCTGAACCAAGATTTTTCTGGTGAATCAGTGAGGTGCTACCCTTTGTGATGTGAATCCTCTTGGTAAGTGTTCTTTGTGTCTGGATAGAACTTTCCTGATCACACTTGGGGAGCTCCATGCGCCCCACAGTAGTCTGTATAATAAAGCAGTAGATTTTGCCTCGGGCACTTGCACCAAACCAGTTACAGCAGTGAACTTTTTGCTAGCATTGCAAAGAGAAGCTGATACACGTTAGATTTGAAACATAGTGAAAGGAGTACTTAAATTTTAGGAACTGAGGATTCTGTATAAGGGGGAGGAATCTCTCGTTTTCCTTATTTATGATGAATGAATGGCCTGAGCTTTGGAGTGATGAGAAGTCTGAGTGGTCCTTCAGTTTGCTTTTCTTGAAAGTGTTGACTTTCTTCATCATCTAGTAATGATGGGTTAGAACAAAATCTTGTGAGCAGGTGTGATGCTTGTGTTTAGCATATACTCTTTTTCTTCTCCTTAGACTGGCACGCGTGGAAAGATAGCAATACTAGTCTCTCTTGTTCTTCAGTTGTTGTGAATATTACCTTGCATCAGCCGTGTCCATACACCCAAGTGATTGCCAGATGTTTTAAGCTGCGTTGATATTGTGGCTGTAAAGTGGATATGCTCCTGAAGAGAAAAACTTGAGTCTCGTAAATAAAAAGTTAAGAGATTTAGGAGTTTGTTTGGTGAGGTTTTTTCAGAGCCTTTTTTTTTTTTTTTTTTTAACCCCCAGAGTTGGTTTGAACCTGGCCTGGCAACTAAAGCAGGTGACTGCAGGGCTGGGAGGTGAAGGCAACTCCCTGAGCCACAAAAGCTGCTTGTTCCAACTGGGAGGCAATTATGTTAAGATTTGAATCTGGTATACTTGCTTAGGGTGAAATCATGGGATGCATGTTAGAAGTGTCCTGTAACAGTGCAATAAGTTGCCTCTGTATACTTCTGGCTCTTCATTGCATTTAGTAGCCAACTGCATTAGTATTGTGCTGGTGTCTGTGTGAACCTACGTGCCCTCTTCAACTACACCATCCCATGATCCCTGTTAGTCCAGCCTGGTGCTGCTTTGTGAGGGCTGGAAACAGGATTAATGCAGAGGCCTACAGGAGGGGGAGAGCTGGTGCTCCTTTGTAGAAAGGGAGAGTCGGAGTAGGACTAGGACTGTGTAAATCTCTAATCATCCAAATTCAATACCCAGTATTGTTTAATACTCAAAGGTACACATACAAATATGATGCTACCTAACCAAAATATTTTAGATAACTCATTATTTATCTCGACTTTCATGTTTTCTTCTTCCATGGCTCTTGTTCAGGTCTAAACTGAGACTCTGTGAACTCAGTTTTGGCGTATGCTTGGCAAATCATTCTCTGTCACCTGTCCTTAAATGTTTTGGAAAGAGCAATTTTTATTCTGTGGTGCACGTTGCACCTCTGTTGGTGTTTGGGATCATAGAAATGACCGATCTTTTGTGTTAATTTTCTGTCATCGACTGTAGTAATGTGATGTTTCTTAGAGTGTCTCTGTGTGACAGTGTAGCTACTCTAGCATTGCCTGAAAGATAAGCTATAACCCTTGCCTGTTCAAACATGCAGTTTAAATATTTAGTGAGCTAGAGAGAGCCCTTATGCCTCACTGACAGAAGTTTCTGTTTGACCCTATAGAGAGATGGTGAAAATTTGACAGTGTATTTTATATGCAGAAATGAGAACTGGATAATATTTTTAATTGAAAATCATCTCTGAGTTTCACATCTTTCTACTTTCTTGCATTGGAATTAAAAGTTTTCATTTTCTGACAGAAATCTTTTCTTGTCTCATACTCTAAACACAAATACTGTCTTATTTGACACTTTTCTGTGAATATTTAATTGTATGCATCATGTTTCTGACACGTTAGGGGTTAATGTACTATCTAGGCTCACAGCCATCATTTGAAATAGAAAAGAAGCGTAGACATTTCTAAGTCAGTCTATGTTTTTCCAACACAATAATAGGTAAGAAAATGCTTTATATGAAAGTTGTAAGAATTCTCATCCATATTTCTTGCCTAACTGGTGGACTGAAAGGTGAAACTAGGGGAAAATGACATGGAAAGTTTCTGGAAAGTGTGAAGTTGTATCAGTCTTCATCTTAAGTGTTGATCTATTTTTAAGCAGCTGTATCTTAAAAACTAAGTTCCTAAACAATATCAGATATTGTAGAAATTATTTTATGTTGTTAGCTAAGATAATATTTTGAATTAGCTAGGCCTGCAGAAAGTATACTTTCATTAAATAACAGCAGCTTGTTTTTGAGGAATTAATAGTAACTACTTAACACAGCATATCTGATTAGAAAAGGCAGTGTCTCTACCTTCTTACTACACCTGCACAGGTGTGATAACATTTAATGTCTCATGAAGGTGGGTGTTAGAAAAAGAGCATTTGCTTTTCTGTTATATATATATAGTATCTTTAATAACCATGACGAGCTTCCTGACTATTCAGAGTCATGAAGGTTTCTGTTTGACTGGGCTGTCCTTGATACATGACTATCCAAATTCTGGGGAAGGATATGTTTTTGGTGTCTTGCCCATGATACAGTTTGCTCAGAGATGGAAGGATGTCTGAGCATTCTCAGTTGTTCATCTGGCTTTACAGTTGTGAAGGGAGGGTAATGGAGAATCATTTATTGTTCAAAACAACAAGCCAAAGCACCTGTTACTTTTGGATCTTGTTTTTTGTTAAATATTTTTTTATTGAAAAAAAAGGATATGTGGGTGGGGAAAGTATTTAATATTAATTCTGTGCTTATGTGTGACTTACCTGCTCCTTTCTTTTTCCCTTCCTATTCCACAAGTTCTCTAAATCTATTCTCTCCCTTTTGCAGTGGTAGTCGCTCTTCCAAAACCTTCAAACCAAAGAAGAATATTCCAGAAGGGTCTCACCAGTACGAGCTGCTAAAACATGCTGAAGCCACTCTTGGAAGCGGTAATCTCCGGATGGCTGTTATGCTTCCAGAGGGTGAAGATTTAAATGAATGGGTTGCAGTTAACAGTAAGTTGACTAACATTTTTTCATAAGGAGTTTATCAAATATGGGCTGGCATTTGTAGGGGCACAGTTATGACCCCTTTCTAGTGGGGCAAGCTCTCCTGTTCTTTGTGCACCACTCTGCTGCAGTTAAGAGAGGTTAATGTCATCTCATTTAGAGCTGACAAATGCAGAGCATCTTACTGAGACAAAAGCTCCTTAATATACTTATGCCAAAAATATGTTCCTGTTAACAGAATAATTGCAGTTCTTAGTGGTTGAAGTCTGAGCACTTGATCACAAACTAGTGCTGAAGCAGAGATGTCACTGCTGCTTTTAGTAAGTAGCCTGTCAGTGCCATTTTATTATGTTTAATCTATCTTTCAGTGAGGGTTGTTACCCAATGGTATAGTCAAGCCTCTATACGCTAAGGATTAAAACCTTAATTTAATTGAGAAGGCATTGTGAACTCTAAAACATGGGAAACGCTACAGTTACTTGTGTGGCTTCTCTTTCCTTTTGCCTGTAACAAACTCAGAGATCAGTCTTTGCTGTTTTCCTAAAGTTAATTCCTTCTTTTTGTTTCTACCAAGTTGTGAGCCTTTGCTCTGATAAGTTTCTGATGTCATTATTTGAACTTCCTCTAAAGCTCTTTGTCCCGACTCTGTCCTTTCATGCTAGGTCAGGCAAAAACAATGATGCCCAAATTAGTGTTTTCTGATTGCTTGACCATGTTTCCTTCTCCTCTCTGATGCATGAATTTGCTGCTTGCCTTCTGCTCGTAAAGAATGGATTAACACAAGTCCTATCGTGCTCTGTAGTCTGTGCAAAGTTCTGACTGCCCCAGGCTCTGTACCCTGTCTGGGTATTTCCTTGTCTTTTGATTTGGCATGCTTCTGTGATTGTATGGTATATTGATTGTGCACGGCAGTGCAGTGCAGTGCAAATTATGCACAGGATAAATGTCTTCTATTTGTTTCTGTGGTTCTGTCTATTTCTTCTTGCTCTTTGACATGTTTGGGAAGTGAAACTGTCATACTGACTCCAGCCTTCTGGGTCTTAATTAGCCACACTATCTTCTGGTATATGACTTTCCACTGGTTCCAGGGAATGTTGAAATTGCTGATGCCATTCTTTATGAGTTTGTTCACACTGTATTGCAAAACTGTCTAGAAAAAAAACCCAGCCCATTTTTATGAGTAAGCATTACTAAATATGCTTCATATATGCTGGTATACTTCCCTTTTGGTGGTTCCTCCACTCTCTGTCTCTTCTTTCCTGTATGGTAGTGTTTTTTCCTTTCCCAAATGACTTAACTACTAGATTAGCTGGGTGGCAAAAGGCAGTGACGCACGTGACAAAAGAGTGGAAGCTGCCTTTGAGTAATGGCTGCCTTCTGTAGTGAAATGGTCCTCTTTCATGCTTCCTACAGCCAAATGGGCTGTTATTTTTTTTTTTCATTTAGAAAGGATTCACTGATTATTTGCTCCCTTAATTTACTGCATCCCTCTAACACACCTAGTACCAGTTAATGGTAGCTGCGAGCCTCTTATGTTGATTGACATGTCATTAGGAAATAAAATTTATGGCAGTGTCATTGGGTTTGCACTTCACAATAATGACAGCATAAGAGCAAATGTGTTCTGTTCTTCTTGCTCAATTCTTAGCTTTCGTGTTGCCTTATGGTAATGAATTGATATACACTCAGATGTTTCAAATATTTTTGAGAATAAAAAGAGGTGAGAAGCATATAATCAGTTTGAGTTTCATTTGCTATCTCCTTCTTTTGAAAATACTAAAAAATAATTTTAGAAGCACATCTTGTCTGTATCTTTGTAATGGAACACCAGACAGTGTGCACTTCTTTGAGTAGAAAAGCACTAGTAGAAAATAATCTAAGACCTTGAAAATGAAGAACAGTGAGTAGAAGAGGAAATGAAAATATAGAGAGACAAGTGTACAGCTTTACATATGTCGGAAAGGAGGTTCTTGCATTTTTCTTGTCAAACGCTGCTGACCTTGTGTGTCTCATGGCCTTTTGAGACTTGCAAGTGTGGGCTTCAAAACAATCAGTCATCTCATTGAAGTCTGTGTGGGTTTTTTTGAACATGCTTGCCTTGAAGCAAACATTGGCCTGCGGTTTCTACTGGGAGCAGGGAATGGAAACTTAATTAACAGTTCTTGTGTACACTTAAGAAGCAAGGGCTGTATATAACCACTCCTTGCTGCCTTCGGTGTTAACTGCCTCTTCCTCCCACTGAAACAGGCTTTAGAGTCCTCCTAGTGCTCTGAAGTGTTTATCAATCCTACCCAGTGTTGTTTAGCTGTTTTTCTTCTTTTGCTGTGCAGGTGGGAAAAAAAACAAACTAGATTTTGTTGGTGGAGATGGGCTGTGCTGTGTGCATGCCATGGCAGTTTTTATTTGCTTCACTTTTTGATACCTGGGGAGTTGTATGTCACAGTTGAAGCTCATATCCTGCATCTGCTGAAGAGTAGCTGTAACTTGCTGTCATGATGTTCATGTAATCTTTTGACGTTCATTCTCTGGAAAAATCATCAATGGGAGGTACAGTAGTTAACCCTCCCTTTCCTTCAGCCATTGCTTATTTTCACAGTATGTAGTATCTGGTAGTGCATACATTTAGGATGTCAATATCCCTTTCATTACAGCAAAACTGTATATCTCTCTAATGGAGCTAAGCAAAGAACACAAACTGGGTAGGCTACCAAGTAATATGTTGCCTCATCTTCAGACTATTCAGTGTCACAGGTGGTAACCTTTTTTAAAAGCTTGGGTTTTAAAACTCATTTACAACACGACAAACATATCAAACTCCTGCAGAGACTGATCACAGGAAATTTTTCTCTGTTAGCTCAGAATGAGGAGCTTGCTTTGTCACCTGAACATCAAAGTAGAGAACACAGGACTATTTGATGACATGATTAGACTGCTAGTACTGATGATAAGGGTTTTTATTCCTTCTTATTCCTGAAATCTGTCTCAATACAGAAACAATTTGTGACTGGCACATTGAATTGCAGACATAACACAAGTAACACAGAAGTAACCTAAGTTTTAAGTGGTGCTGAGTCCTGACAGACTGTGCACTGGTTTCATGTCCCAGGACTAGCTCTGCAGACGTAAATCATAAATGAGGTTGGTAGCTGTAAGGGCTTCTCTTGTCCATGGTGGTCACTGCTCTAAGCAGTAGAAGCCATGTAGCCTGGACTGGGCAGAAGGGCATTAAATCTGTTTGTATGTTATATATGGTTCTTTTCAGGTTAAGAGTGTACTGGTGGAACAAAGAGCAAAGCACTGTAGCTAAATCTAAAGCACTTGACTTGGGGTTTTAAATGAGTGCCAATTTTCAGTAAGGACACCAAAGCTAGTACTACAAATCTTAAGTCTCTGTATGCTTGTATTATTTAGGTTCATTGAGAAGTAGAATTTACAGTACCTGTTGCAGGATAAGGAGATGAGAATATGTAGTAAAGCTGTTATTTCTGGAACCACATCATGCATTTAGTTAGTCTTAAGGATTTAACCTAGCCTACTTAAAAATTAATTTCCTAGTGCTTAATGGTCACCTTTCCATTTTTATTTATGCCATCAATTGTCTGAAAGACATTTTGAAAAGATAAACTTCTCTCTTGATACCTAGGTAGCATGCTGTGCTCCTCATTAGATGCAAGGGGAGGTCATTTGTTGAGAGGAGATAAAGTGAATTTTTATAAACTGATTCTGGTGACCACAGTTCCTGAGAACAGAACCTGCTGTTCAGTTACTGAAGAACCACCTTGCTTTCCAAGAGTTCAAAGTAATCAAGGACCTATTTAAAGCAGTAAAAACCATAGGAATATTTAGATATGCTAATTTTGGCTCTTTTATTTCAGTAGTTCTGCTGTAGATTATTGAAAAAGGTTTTGGCGAAGAGAACTGCTTTTCCAAACATGTAACAAAACTTAAGCAATAATCTCTCCAGAACAAACTTAAAAAACATTATTTAGTCCACAGTGTTTCCTCATTATAAATACTGATTTGTGGTGGTAAATTGATAATCTAAGGAACACAAGTTCCTTGGCACTGTAACTATAACTATGTTGCACCTTCTTTACCTGCCTACCATATGTGTAGTCTTTTACCATAACATAAAAAATAGAAGGTACATTTAGATAGGGTATAAGGAGGAAATTCTTCCCTGTGCATGTGGTGAGGGAGTGAGAAAAGTTGCCCAGAGAGACTGTGGCTGCCCCATCCCTGGAAGTATTTGAGGTCAAGGTGGATGGGACTTGGAGCAATCTGGTCTAGTGAAAGGTGTCCCTGCCCATGGCAGCAAGTTGGAATGAGAAGAGCTTGAAGGTCTCTTCCAACCCAGACTAGTCTGGGATTCTATGAAATATTCTTTTTAAAGACGGTCTTTTGGCTGGGAACTCAGTGTTGCCTAATGAGCAGTAGCTCTCTCTAGTTGTAAATTTTACATTGAAAATATTTATTCCAAACCTGCCATTAGAATTTGGGGTTCTAATAAAATACACCAAAAATTCAGACAGTAAATTTTGCTTTGTCTTTTCACTTGCTTCTTTCAAATGAAGATTTTCCCTGCAGTGAAATAGTAAATAGTTATTGCCAGAGGCTGTTATAGAAAGTTGGTGTTTGCATTCTGCATCTCCTTCATAATTCAGCTTAAAAAGCAGTAACAATGAAGATTTTTCACAAAAAAATACTGCAGGACCTTCTTGCAGTGGGCACTTTCCAGTTAAGGCTGCAAGAATCTTGTGTTACTGTTAGACTGCAGAGTGTTAATGCATGATTTAAATGCTTTACAGCTGTCGACTTCTTCAACCAGATCAATATGCTTTATGGGACCATTACGGACTTCTGCACAGAGGAGAGCTGCCCTGTGATGTCTGCTGGCCCCAAGTAAGATTGTTATTATTTTTTACACATTGGTGAGAGTATATAATTTTGGAGTTGATTTTGCATTTGAAAACTTGACTAGATCAGTTGAGTGCCAAAGATAAGGAAACTTCTGTGGGTGGAAAGGATGTCTTCTCTTGCTACATGTGGAGGGAGAAAGAAAATTAAACCTTTGTTAAGGAAGTGGGAAGAAGTGGTTGGTTTTTGGGTTTTTCTTGGTAGGGTTTTGTTTTAGGATTTGTTTTGTTTTTCTTCTCTATCCTGAGGGGTAAACTAATTGTGTAATTTTTTTACACAAAAAAAAGTCTGTCTTTTAGGTGTTTCAGTAGATATTCTAGAATACTTACTGTTTCTAGAAATAAACTTGGCTACAGTTTTCAGTAGTTGGGATGAGAATCCCCTATCCTTTCTCTCATTCAAGTTTCACTTCTTAGGTTCTTGCTTATGTTTTGTACAGAGATCCAGTGTTTGTGTTTTTTCTCCAGCTGCTTAGTATCTTCCAAAGAGGAAAAAATGTGCATTTCTAAGCAAGTACTGAGGGAGGGCACTGCATCCTTTTCAATTAATATAAAAATCTGAAATAAACAATGAAGAATATTAGTCTTCTCCTCCACTTCCTCTTCCTTTGTCATGACATATATAATGCCAGCCAGTGTGGTGGTGAGCTGAGGACATGTGAAAGGGTGCTGCTGGGAGGGAAGGCAGAGAGGGCAAGAGCTCTGTAAGGTGAAAGCAGCTGGATGGACCAAGAAAAGCTTTAGTGCTACATTCTTAAACTAAAAATGGACGCTGCTGGATGCCAAAACCAGTGTGGGCAGGCAGACCTGCGGCTGCAAAGCAGGGAGGGGTGAAAATAAAAAAGGAATAGAAGTTCACCATTATGTAAAAGAACTTTGGGAAAAGCGTCTGCAATAACACATCTCATTGTCTGTGTTGTGCTTTGGCATGCCAAACAGACTCTTAGTTATTTTATAAGAGCATGAAAACATTTCTTTGCTTTATTGTTAGTCTGCTGAGAAGCAGTTACTGGGGGTGGAGGTTAATTATTCCAGACTTAGCTGTCTGGTTGCCAGATGAAACAATTTATTTCTCTCCAAAGAGACTGATAACCATTGACAGAAATATATGTTGTTATGAAGTAGGGTAGAAAAGATGTACTAGAGGCTAGAAGACACGTTCTACCAAGGCTTTGAGTGATCTGGTTTGTAGGGTTTGCAGATCATTCCCCAAACTCTGCAGCTCCCCCTACCTGTGCTCAGAGATGGGGGTTTGTGAAAGGATCAGTGTGCACATGAGGGGCCAAGGCCAGGCAGGCACAGCGATGAGTCATTTGTAAGGCTGACAGTGATGGTAGCAGAGCACATGCAGTGTTCTTTAGCTTGAGTGAATATGGCTTGCTTTCACTTAAAAGGTGGCCTGTACATTTTTTTTCAGGGAATTGATTGTCACCATGAAATCACTGATATTTACTGATTTTTTTTTTTCTGTTTCTTATCTCTATTTCCTGTTCTCTTCTGGCTCAAGCTATATTAGTTGAAGAGGCATTGAGTCTTAGGTGTTCGTTCGTTCTTCAGGCTGGAGGTTGCTATCTGCTCACCAGCCGTAGCTGAGCTGCCATCAGTATTGCATCCTCATCTGTTTCTAAAAAAAGAGTATGAGATAGCTGAAACAACTTACATGCAGTCATTCGAAACAAGTTAGGCAACTGTAGCAAAAGCAACAAGCACTCCATGTCTCTAAAGTCTGATTCTTGCATTCCCACTTGAAAAGTATTTATGGATGATATATTAAAAAGTTGTAAGGGGTTGATGCATACTTAGGTAGCTCTTGGAACTCATGGTGATATGGCTCAGTCACAATTTTCAAAGAACAACTGACAAACTTGTAGCAGTCTATGGAAAAAATAAACCAAATGTGAGAGGATAACCAGAGCAGAATTGTGATGTTTCCTGTATCCACTGCCTGGTACTAGCATTTTGTCTTTAAAACTCCTTTAAAAGAAAAAAAAGACCCTGGACACCGGACAGGTCGCCTAGGTTCATGTCATTTTTTTGTGTTGTATTTTTGATAAATATCAGTATTTGATAAAAAATACTGGTTCTTTTTGATGGTGATGTTAACAGAAGGACTTAGCTGAGGCAGATAAATTTTTGTGTGCAGTGGGATTGCTTTTTTTTCCTGAACTTCTCTTTGTTGGAAGGATTGCTGACTTAGTTCATATCAGGGTGTTAGTTAAGGATTGACATAAAGATCAAGAACATGCTTCCTTCTCTTGCTGTACAGCTCATTGTCTAACAATTTGAAAAAAAAGTATTGGTTTAATTTGTTCCAAAACATATGATTACTTACAGTAATGTTCCATTGTTTTTACTTCAGCCGAGCCGAGCAGATCCTAGTTGGTAATCACTTCTTGCTAGTCTTATCAGTTGCAGTATCACCATGAGTGTAATAGGCATGATAATAAGTTAAGAACCTGCACAGAAGTAGTATGTTATTTACTGGTGTTGGGTGAGGAGAATTGTGTTTTCCTCTCTCATTGTAAGTCTTTTAAGACCGTAAAGGAGGGTCTTGGCTGCTGCATTTTTCAAAGCTGGATGTCTGAACTGGGCCTCTAAAATCCATAACACTTGCGTGAGTGTACTAAGCACACTCTCAATGGCAGTGAGATCCTTCTTCTTATCCTGAGGTTAGTTGGTCTTCATTGCTTTTGTCTTTGATGTTCACATTAAAATAGCTGGGCACTCCAAAGTGGACAGCTCTTATAAATCCTACATGGACTTATAATATGGTGTCATTGCATGTTTGTATGCTTCCTTCTGCCCATGCTCATCAGCAGAAAAAAAGCCCCAAACAAACATGTAATCAGGTCCTTGAAATACCCCGTGTCTCTTAACAGTATCAGTCCTTTTGCCTTTTGGTGACACTCCACTCTGCACCTGTGTCACATGATGACTGAGGAACAAAACAAGAGTATTTTTCAGCAATTCTGATGTAATATAGTTTTGCTGAGATGTAGAGATGGCAAGGCCAAATAAATGAGAATCTTTTAAAAGACATTACTGAGCCACTGTGCCTTACTGCTTTTGGACAAGGTAGCAGTTTTAGTCAAGCTGGTTTTTTTGTTTGGGGTTTCTTGGATTTTGGTGGTTTTAGGCTATGTACATGTAATTATGCAGTAGAAGATCTGGTCCAATGATTGTTTATACTTCTCAGGATAGAGACTATGGCTTAGTTGGGCTTTCTGATAATAGATGGCAAATAACTTGTGCTTATTATTATGAGAGAATTCTACCAGAGTCATTTGGGTTTCTTAGCTTTTCCTCTGCACTTGCTGAAGTGAGCTGCGAATTTCTTGCTCTATCCTTCATATATTGGTTTGCCCTTAAACCTCTACTAAACTGTAGAAGATTCTAAAAATGTGTTTTCTGTAGAGGAACTGCCTCTCATGATAAGTTCATTTGTTTCTACTGCCAGAGCTGTAGGTGTTTGCTCACAAGCTTCAGCTAGAAAAATAATTTTACCCTTCATTTTCTGTAGTGGTTCAAATGATTCTAATATGTGGGCATTTTTTGTGTGTTTGGTTTTCTCTTTTTTAGAAGTTGGGCTAGGATTCTTGATCTGTTTTCAGTTATGTATTTAGCTTTGTAGGAAGAGTTCATTTTCCCCTCCCTTGCAAATCCCAAGCCTTTTGACATGACAGTTTGTTGTCTTACTTTGTCTCCAGACTGAACTTGGCACCTCACCTAAGCGTTGGTATTTGTTCTATTTTAACACCACATAAATCTCAGTATTAGGGTAATACTGGGTGGTGAGGAATACGGATTTTTCATAAATCCAGACACATGGTGGTCCATTCACTGTGTATGGAGTTTTTGCATGTGTTTTGAGATACAATTTTAAAATGCTTTCAGACCCTCTGATTTGTTGCAGTTATAAAAATGGCATCTTCTTATAGCATTGTGAGCAGCGTGCTCTAATCACTCAGATGGTTGTTATGAACATGTTCTCCCAGTAACTGTTCTGACAAAGCTACATTTGTTAAACACATATATCAGATACAGTTAAGCTTTGCATCAACTGATATATATGATCTCTAAAAGAGAAGACCGTTCTCCAGCATCTGCACAATACTAATTGTAGACAGCAAGGGAGAGTTTCAACAGTGGTGGCTGCAGCCCAGGCATTGTGGTATGCTACTACGAGGCTAAGAAATAACAACCAAATTAAGCACACTCCATGAAAATATGAAATATTAATAACACTTCTATTAATAACATCAATAAATACTAATAACACTATTTAGAATTCTTTTTTTAAAAGAAAAAGAACCAAATGTGTAGATGAAGTGGATATGTTTTGTGTGAAACTGAGCTGACATCACTATCCTTGTGTGATTCGGTTGGTTTATTTGAAATGTTTTATTTTTAAAAGAGGAGGGAGGGAGGATTTCAGAGCTGCAGAGCTCAGCAGTCCTTTTGGTTTCTGGCCTGGCAGCAGGCTGGTCCCACGGATAGCCGTTCTGCAGCAGCACTGGTTGGCTGAGCAAGGCTGGCTGATTTAAACCCGATACGGGAGATGATACCATGCTGGGATCCAAAAGAGAGGGCTATGCCTAGCCCTGTGCTGTTGGGAAGAAACTGCTCAGATGTTACAGACTGTCAAAGAATACTAACATATGTGTATTTGTACTCAGCAAGACAGAGACACTGTGATTTACTTGAAAGCCCGTCTTGTCAGACTGTAGTGTTAAACGTGTTTGGTTTTTTAAGCTATGTGTACCCAAGATTAACAATCTTGTTTTGTGTCTGGGCCTGAGTCAATTACATTCCCCAAGTCAGTCAAAATTTCTGTTCCCTTCTAATTTCTTTCTGTCCAGTTGTGCGTAAAATATATGCTGTTTAATACATTTTTCCTTTGATTTTTAAATTCCTGAAGTTAAAGTGATTCCTTTAGTAAAAGTAAAGTGAATGATGCTGGAATCTCCTCGTTAAATGTGCTACCTAAGATGTCAATGTTACTAGCTCTGTGAATGGAAAAGATTAAAAGAGCACACATTTTACTGTTCTGTAGTGGTGTTGGTGACCTGTAAAGGTGTGGTATTGCCTTACCTAATTGAATCTGAAAGATAGTGACTGGCCTGCAACTATCAAATGAGTCAGTGGTCCAACATGAAACAGATTTTTCTGAATCTTTGTGAACTGCATGGTAGCACTAGGACCATCTGAGAGAAACCTTTTCTAAGGAGGATTGCTCAGTCTAGAACCTTTTTTTTTAAACTGCCAACTGAAAGGCACTTTATACTGCTACCGGTTTTGTAATAGTATTCCTTGGCATTAGCCTACCTCTGAGTTTCTTCTATCTCATACAATTGTAATTTGGGGTCTCTGGCAACAGTCAATGTAGTCTGGCACTCAGTTATGCAAAACCTTTAAGATTTTCAAAGGTAAAGAAATGGTATAAATTTTAGGGGTCTGATGTGACTGGCTGACAGCTGTTAAAAATGTTGAGCATTGCCAGTTGCTTTGCAGTTCTCTGCCAGTGGAGATGAAGAGCGCTGATGGGGGTGAAAATTCACAGTGGAACTCAGTCAGTTACCTCCACCAATTTGAGCCTTGGACCTCAGCTTTTATTTGTTTGAGAATCTTATTTAACTTCTTGATGTTTCAACTTAACAGTTTTGGGGTTGTTTTTTGGTGTTTTTTTTTTTTTTTTTTTGGAAGGGATAAAAAAGGAAGTTTTAAAAATGGTAGCTTATGGCCTTGTAGGGTTTGAAACCAACTGGTAGGGTTTTGAGTGCCTTTTGAGGTATAGGGTTGCAGGATTGACTACAGGCAGCCCACGTACATTTTGGCAGGAGCAGCATTGCAACTGATTTGTGCTGTGAAGGGTGATGTTTCAGAAGGCCTTCACAGACTGCAGAAGAGAGTTGGATAAAGCAGGATTGCAGTGGGGAGATTGGGTACAGAGCAGTTGCTGATGACTCAAGAGCATTTGGACCTTAGTTTCAAGAGAGGGCTGTGGGAGGATGTGGGAGTAAAGGGAGTGGAGCAGGAAGAGTAGCCTTCCAGGCCTTGATATGAATGATTCAATTGTATTAAGAAATGTCTTGTTGTTGTTGTCCCAACCCAGATATGAGTACCACTGGGCAGATGGGACAAACATAAAGAAACCAATTAAGTGCTCTGCACCAAAGTACATTGATTACCTGATGACTTGGGTCCAGGATCAGCTGGATGATGAAACGCTATTTCCTTCTAAAATAGGTAAAGTAAATGAGTAAAATTTAACAATGTATGTGGATGACAGTTGCCAAGTCTTGTAGCATTAAAAGGTCTCCTAAATGACTGATGAGTAGGACAACTTTAAAAGGTTACATTATATATATATATATATGTATGTATAAAAGCACTTTTATCTCCTAAGATACTTTTTATGTGGTAGTACGTGAACTCTGATTGAAGTGTTAATAATCGCAATAAACATTTATCACAATTTTGAATGTGGGAAGTAGAGTTGATGTTGAATAACTGTTGACCAAAAAAGATTTAAAAAAAAAAAATAAAATTGAACAGTAGTTTATTTCTTTAGAAACAAGAGAGAAAGTCTCAATGTTATAATCAGTAATTGGTACAAACTGGCAGCTTTTTGATGCAGAGAGGATGTTTGGTTTTCATGAGGAACTTCTCCTAGTCCTTACCTTCAAAGTTAAATTACATCTTTGATCTTAATGATTTTTTTTTTCTTTTCCAGTGAAGGTGAAAGATCTATATATTTTTTTAAAGAGGTTTCTTTCAGAAAAGTAGGAGGAAAATAATGAACCATCACCAGTTTGCAAGTGATAGCAAGAGGAAAACCCTGCTTCTAGAAGCACGAAGGACTATTTGTTCTAAAGCTGCTAATTGGCACTTTTCCAGTACACTACTACTCATAGGCTTATGATCTGCTGTAGAAAAAGGGAGTTCTCTTAATTGCTTTTATTTTGTGACTAGCTTCCGAAGCATTTGACACATTTTCAGTAAGCGTCTTCAGAGAAACAAGGCCACCTGTCAGAATGAAGTGGCATTTGTTTTGACTTACAGTTAAGCAGATAGGCAGAGAAGGCTGGTTAGTTGGGGGAGAAGTGACAAGAAGTGAAATCTTCCTTGCTCAGAGATGTGAACATGGTTTCTTCATGTACTATGGCATTTGTTTTAGTGGTTCAGGTGGGGTTCAGAGCTAGCGTAGAAGCCCACTTACTAATAGTGATGATACTAAATAGTTAACAGTTAATATTAAAGTTGTATTCAGAAGACTACATCAGGGCTTGATCATTCTTTGACTGCAGCATACACCTTGCTGAACGCTTTTTTTTTTCCTTTCAATAAAATGTATTTTTGAAAGGTAGCAATTTGGAAAGAGACTTAAAGGACACAATGAATAACCAGCTAAATATGAACTTCCTATGTGCTGCAGCAGCCAGTGAAGGAAATGTGATGTATGTGTAAGCAAGGCAAACTGAAGTAGGAGTATGAAAATGTTATTGCTCGGGTTTTAAAGCACTGGTGAGATCATGATTGCCTTAGAGCATCCAGCTTGGGCCTCTGGCCTTCAGACAGGACTTCAGCGACTGGAAAGACTTCAAAAGNTAGTTTATTTCTTTAGAAACAAGAGAGAAAGTCTCAATGTTATAATCAGTAATTGGTACAAACTGGCAGCTTTTTGATGCAGAGAGGATGTTTGGTTTTCATGAGGAACTTCTCCTAGTCCTTACCTTCAAAGTTAAATTACATCTTTGATCTTAATGATTTTTTTTTTCTTTTCCAGTGAAGGTGAAAGATCTATATATTTTTTTAAAGAGGTTTCTTTCAGAAAAGTAGGAGGAAAATAATGAACCATCACCAGTTTGCAAGTGATAGCAAGAGGAAAACCCTGCTTCTAGAAGCACGAAGGACTATTTGTTCTAAAGCTGCTAATTGGCACTTTTCCAGTACACTACTACTCATAGGCTTATGATCTGCTGTAGAAAAAGGGAGTTCTCTTAATTGCTTTTATTTTGTGACTAGCTTCCGAAGCATTTGACACATTTTCAGTAAGCGTCTTCAGAGAAACAAGGCCACCTGTCAGAATGAAGTGGCATTTGTTTTGACTTACAGTTAAGCAGATAGGCAGAGAAGGCTGGTTAGTTGGGGGAGAAGTGACAAGAAGTGAAATCTTCCTTGCTCAGAGATGTGAACATGGTTTCTTCATGTACTATGGCATTTGTTTTAGTGGTTCAGGTGGGGTTCAGAGCTAGCGTAGAAGCCCACTTACTAATAGT
Organism: Urocolius indicus; assembly: GCA_013401255.1. Taxonomy (NCBI): domain Eukaryota; kingdom Metazoa; phylum Chordata; class Aves; order Coliiformes; family Coliidae; genus Urocolius; species Urocolius indicus. The sequence continues at coordinate 863,561 of WBNH01004850.1, forward strand.
GATGATACTAAATAGTTAACAGTTAATATTAAAGTTGTATTCAGAAGACTACATCAGGGCTTGATCATTCTTTGACTGCAGCATACACCTTGCTGAACGCTTTTTTTTTTCCTTTCAATAAAATGTATTTTTGAAAGGTAGCAATTTGGAAAGAGACTTAAAGGACACAATGAATAACCAGCTAAATATGAACTTCCTATGTGCTGCAGCAGCCAGTGAAGGAAATGTGATGTATGTGTAAGCAAGGCAAACTGAAGTAGGAGTATGAAAATGTTATTGCTCGGGTTTTAAAGCACTGGTGAGATCATGATTGCCTTAGAGCATCCAGCTTGGGCCTCTGGCCTTCAGACAGGACTTCAGCGACTGGAAAGACTTCAAAAGACGTGGGAGAACTGCTATGTGAAGAGAAGCTAGACAAGTTTAATAGTTTTAGATGGCTCATACATACCTTTTTTTTTTCAGCCTGCAGATGTGTCTACTAAAGAGATTATTGCTCCCAGTAGCCCATTGCTGCTTCCTAACCAATTTTAATAAAACTTGTAGACTGGCAAATATGTGCTGTTCAAACTGATTTTACCTGTCCTGGGTCATTTTCACTGAAATGATTGAAAGGAGCTTGCTAAGTGCCTCAGCAGGGAGTTAGAAAGCAATAGCCTCTGGCTAAGGGATGCTGATAAGCAGGATGGAAACAGGACTCTCTTTATTGGTCAGGAGACAGCCAGAAGAGAGCCTATTTCTGGTTTCACTTTAGCCGAGAAAAGTATAAAACTCCATTGCTGATGCCAAATCTTGTTTCAGTTACCTACAGAAAGGCATCTAGTCTCCCTTGGAGTACTCTGTGGTGCATATGTATGGAGCCATTGCAGGCTCAGCACCTACAAGGAGACTACTTTTTATCTACATTGGCAGTCAGAGGGCATTAGATACCATGTTTGGGTATCTAACCAGAAGTGAGGAAGATTCTTGATCAGAGAGGGCTCTTCAGGGAACACTAAAACCTACAATTGTGGTCAGATTTGTCTTAGATAAAACTTAAAGAACCATGGGTCTACTGATGGGAGACATGCTTCCCTTCCAGTCTTTCCATGAGCTTCAGCCTAGGAACGTTTTGTGATTTACAGACAGAATTGCTGACATAAACGAACAGCGTTTCTTGTGTGAGAAGCACGGTTGGGGCATAGTAGCTTTCAAAATAGATGAACATGGCATAGGTATATAAAAATAAGCCATTGATTTTCTTATTTCCAGGTGTACCGTTCCCAAAGAATTTCATGTCAGTGGCAAAGACAATTTTAAAACGTCTTTTCAGAGTTTATGCTCACATTTATCACCAACACTTTGATCCAGTGATCCAGCTGCAGGAAGAGGCACACCTTAACACTTCTTTCAAGCACTTTATATTTTTTGTTCAGGTAAGTGTGGCAGGAGCATTTTGGTTACAATTACATTCTGGAACAAAGTAATGTATCAAAGTGATGTCCCCTCAGTTTTGTAACAGCTCTTAGGTTTGTAGGAGAGTTGACACCTCCAGGACCCTAAGACACTGTCTCCCTCCATTTTCATGTACATTTACTGCTAGAAGCATTCAAGGAATGGACAAGTTTTCAACAAAGTATTCATTTGCTACAAAATTGAATACCAGAAAGTGTTCTCTACCAAATAATTCAGTAGGTCAGTAATTCCTAAGTAAAGAGGGAGGATGGCATCTGAAGCTAGAGTGAAAAGAGTGTGCATGCTTCAAAGCTATGTTTCTCCCCTCTCCCAGCTTATTAAAAAAGCTTATATCTTGTTATGTTTCCTTCCTTTAAGTGGGGGAAAAAGCTGTAGGCAATTGAACTCTGTTAATCACTTGGCAAGTGGCTAAGCCTTCTACTAAATAACTTCTGTCTGAATAAGACTCCTCACATGCACTGCACATTAAAAAAAAAATCTGTATTTATGTCTTTCTCTTCCTCCTTGTTGCAGGAATTCAACCTTATTGATCGAAGAGAACTTGCACCACTTCAAGAACTGATTGAAAAACTCACCTCTAAGGACAGATAAAAAGAAGAGGATTTCTTGAAGTCACTTGTTTCTTTCAGCAAGCGTGTGGTATTTGGTTTTTGTTCATTTGTTTTTTTTAAAAAAACAAAAAGCTGTGCTGTTACTAATGACAGCAAAGATCTACTTTCTGTGCTTTTATTAGGGGAAATCCTTTATCTGTTAGTGACACGTGGTAAATAGCCTTTTTTTAATCATTGTTATTAATTGTGGAATTTTAGCAGGTGCTGAGTGTTTGTAAAGGAAACATGCTTGGTTGGGGGATTGACTCTGCTGATGGATGGGTTCTTGTATTGTGTCAGTGATAGCCCATTCTCATGAAGTCCCTGAAAGACTTGCTTACATTCTCTAAGTGCCTTGGCAGACTCACTTCTGAGGTGCAAAGCACATACAATACTGAACATTGCTGGAAACAGAAAATATGAACTAACACCCAGGACACTTACTGACTTGCTTTAGAAAAAAAAAATATGCTTACACTAAAAAAAAAGCCATAACTTAGCAAAATCAATGATCTCCAGCTTTTAATACAAATACTTGTCTTATTTTTTTAGAGTTGAATTTAGAATTTTTCAAAACTAGATATTTCTTACAAAGAGAAATGATGAAGTTGTAGTCACTAAAGCGAAATGATGAAGATGGTGTCAAAATCACAAAGAATGTGTGTTTAGCAAGTAGTTGTGTGTCTGTTGCCACTGTTTTGGCTTTGCATAGTTGCTTTTATTTTTTTAACAGGGAAACATCTACTTGGGTCTGTCACTTGTGTTAAGTTTCCTAGCATTTGCCAAATGAATGGTTGCTTTGCACAAATACAGTAAATGAAAATTCTCTAAAAAATGCACTGAAAAATAACAAGTGAAATTATGTTTCAATTACGAATAAAAAGACCTGGCTCTGGATGAGCTCTGGTGACCAATGTTTTCTATGGTAGGTAATGTATCTTGGAGGGAGTATCATTTCATGAATCACTTATGTTAGCATGAGAGTGTTCTCACTCATTTAGATTGCAGCCCATCTTCAGGAAACTGCAGCAGCTGGGAAAAGTAATAGGAACATACTGGTGAAGTTTTAGTGGTTTGTAGTTTGAGTACATCTTTTTCTGAGAAAACCTAATGAAAATGTGGCCTTCCTCTCTGTCTGGGTTAGTGTATTTGCCTCTCTAGCCTTGTGTTTTCTCAAACCAGAAATGAGGATTGCCCGTGTCACATTAACCTCTGGAGTGATCCACAGACTTAGACATTTCTGCTGCAGCTGCATCAGTCAGGCTTCCCATTGCAGAAGCCCATATGACTGGCTCTCTGGTTAATTTATAGATCTTGTCAAAGCCATTGTACTTGGGATTCAAATAAATCAGTATTAGGTTTTCAGTGTGTTATCCCATGACATCGCTAGTTGTTAAAAACAGTGCACTAGATGGTTAGTGTTGCTAGGCTCTGCTAGATTGTGACTCTGCAAAACCATCATTTTTAGTCTGAAAACTATAAAAACCTCAGTTGGTTGGTGTATGCTAGACTGCCGCTTGAACTGCTGAGTTTACCAGGTGAAGCTGAGATTAGTATGCAACAGAACCGTTGAGGTTACATTTTGTGTTCCTTTGCTTGACTGAAAATGCTGAGTGAAGTGGAAAATACTGTGCAGCAGCCTGCAAAATATCTAAGTGGCCATTAGTAGAGCCAACTAATAAACATCTCTGCACAGTAATAAATATACACTCATTTGGGAGACTAGAATCACTACTTCTGAGTTCAAATGATGTATTTTAGAAGCATGTGAAGATTATTTTAAGAACTAGGTTATCTTCCACAGAGTTAAATTTCCTAGTGTGTTTAAACTTCTTCTCAGAAGAAGCATTTTAATGTTTTGTTACCTCCCTCTTTGATTGATTACAAAAAAAAAAAAGACTGAGAACAACTGAGAGAACTTAGTATTGAGTCAGAAACAGGGTTTGTGTACTTGTTTCGCTGCTGCTTGTTTAGAAATGGAAATGCAGTATTGCACAGGGAAGAATGCTCATGCACTGGTATCCCTACTGAATTTGAGTTTGGCTGTTACTGATGTTTAGAGAAGCTGCTTGCAAAACATTTGCAGTTCAGCGTTTGTAATTTAGGCAGTCCTTGTTTTCAGGCAAAACTTCATTACCGTTTGCATATCAGTGTCATTGCCCTGCCCAATGGACAAGCAAAATTTTCAGTTGTTTGAGCTTTTTTTTTTGTCATACAGGATTACCAAGTTTTCCTAATGTGTGGATGTCAAAGAAAAGGACAAGATGCATTGGGATTGATTGGAGTTTTGCAGTCCACACTGCGTTAAGCTGAGAAGGCAAAGAGAGCTTTCCCTCAAATGTTTTAACAAACTCCTAGCTGAAAAAAGGTGGAGTAACATCTATCCTTTCCCAGCAAGTAAGGATCTTGACTCTCCTATGTGTGTACACACACATGTGTAAGGAGGAAAAGAGGGGAGTTACTCTATGTCTATTACCTCTTCGAGGAGTTGGGATTGGAAAAATACAAGGCACAAGAAAATTAGAGGCAAAAGCAAACAAGAAGCATGAGCAAGATCTCCTTTGACAAGTCACCTAAATGTGACTGCAGTATTCATTCAAGTGCTTTTGTCAAGTCTTTCTGTTGGTAGGACAAATCTGATCTGGCAAGCATTGGATTTCCCCAAGCAATTCTATTGGTCAGTGGAAGAGTCAGTCAGTGCTGTAGCACCTAGATGCCAGGCTTCTATAGTCCGTAATGCATCATTCATGGTTTCTTAGCAGGTGCAGGATTGTTTTTAACCGAGTAACATACTTGACATGGATCTGGATGTGACTGCTTCAGCCTGGTGTGGGAGCAGTAGGATGGCAGTGCTAGCTTTGGTGCAGGGTTGGAGGCCTCTCTTAATTCAGGATGGGATGATGCATAAGACTTTGCAGAGTTGAGAGAGTGGTCAGCATCCACCAGACTATGCAAAAGCAACTTAAATCCCAAATTTCAACTGCATGATTTTAAGCAAGACTCCAAGTCATGCCAGAAGCTGAATTGAAGAATGTGATCTTACACACACGGCCTTTTATAAGTGCTTATAGCTGAGGAGTGTTTAATGACTGAAAATTTCCAGCTATAGAAACTGCAGATGTGATTTGACATTGAAAAGTCCTGTAAACTTTCCAGTGAAAACCGCTTGGCTGAATTGAGTCAGTGCTGCTCAAGAGGCTGTGTGTGCGTGTTCAGTGTGCTAATAGTACTTACTGGAGAGGAGCCTTTCAGCCTGTGCTAGAGATCAGGTTATCACAGCGCAGCAAGACGTGAGAGGGAGAATGGCAGAAGCCTGCTCCAGGGTGCTAAATAGGAGAGATCCTTCATTAGATGTAAAGCTGGTTCATGGGTTCGATGTCATATACCAGCAAGAAATTCGGAAGAAAAATATTTAGAAATGAGAATTTGCTTGGAGCGATACAAGTGCAGCACTTGTCATTTTTTGCATGCTTCTGCTCTGGAAGGTTGGGATTTTGTTGTTGTTCTTCCTTTTAAACAGCTAATTCTAGAAACTGAGGTGTCTGCTGCAGTTCAGCCAATCAGAGTCAGAATGTGTTATGTAAAAAAAAAAGTCTCATATAATTTTTGTATCTAATATCTGGCAGTAGAAAACACTTTTACAGAATAGTTTCTAGGGTTGTAATAAAAGCTTGGAGATCATGATTTGCCTAACAGCTGTATGAACACATTGTTTAATTATACAACACTTGAAAATAACAACATTAAAGATAGATATGCAGTGTTTGGGATTTAGTATCCCGATGCAGCTTTTAATTGTTTGGTTTTGCTTCAAAAAGCTGTGGGACCAGACCTTGATGTGTGTTTACACTCTTGAAGTAAGGGCACATTGAAACGTTAAACATAAGTTGCCATGTTGCACAACCGGAATCTGGATCTGGTGAATGTGTTTATCAAATAGTGCATTTGTTGAGGGGGAAGAGGAAGACACCTTCTTACTCCTCAACTAAACCCAGAGAAATGAACCCTGAACAGCCCTGCACTGCTCTAGGCCCATGCTGCAGATGGACTCTCTTAGGCATCACAGCCTCTTGGAGACAAAAACCTTTAGCTCTCTTGTCACGGGGAGCAAAAGGTGCTGTTGAAGATAAACCAGGCTGGGCTGCCAGTGCTGGCTGAGACTTTCCATTGTAATAGGGTCTTGAAGTTCTATGGTTTGTGGTGTTTTTCAGCTATCAGCGTATTAGACCGTGTCAGTGATTTGAGTGGTAACTTCAGGAGGTCATCTACCTCGAAAGGATGGGGCAAACTGCTGCAAAGTTCATCTAGTTCAGCCACTGTTGCCAATGCTGACACTCTTTAGACAGTGTGGATACATGATGTTCACAGAATGAATTTTTCAAGTTGTTCAAATTAGAGTCAGAGGTACCGGTTATTCGTGGAAATGAAAAGTAGAAGTGGCACGTTCTGCTGTTGCAGGTAGCTGAATGGTAGATGAAGGGAGAAAACAAGTTTCAAGGAGCAGATGGCCCGTCTGCAAGTATCAAGTTTCTTTTACTTCTTACTATGCAATGTAGAGCTTTGAACTTTTGCTTTTACTCCAAGATACAGAGGAGCACTGTCCTTATTCAGTATTTAGGAACTGAACACTTTCCCAGTCTCCCTCACACTCATTTAACAGGTAAGGATACCTATTTGCTGCTATGGACTTTACTTATTTTTCAGATTGTTCCTTTCTGTTTCTCTCCCCATCTCCCTTTCTCTTGAATCACCAGACACACTTTTACTATAAACACATCCATTTTGGGTGCTGGTTCTTTTTCTTGTTACTCTCCTCACTTCCTACCTGCCAGAGTGCTGTATTACTGTATATAAGCTGCCCTCTTATAGTTGGACTATTAAAAAAGCTGCAGCACAAACACAAAGACTCCTGGCTTTTCTTCCACGAGAAGATTCTCTGTTACCATCAACCTTTTTTCCTTCACTGCTGATGTTGGTTGGTTTTTTTTTCCAAACTGTGCTCCTAAAACCACTAGCAGTTTTACAAATGCCTGTGGCATCTTTTCCTGAATATCTTCTCTCCTAAGATGAGACTAACATTGGTTATTTTAAGGGTTAAACCTTTTCATTTCCCTGCTTTTCTTTCCATTTCCTCTTGCCAGGTGAAGATTGCAGTCTAGGTAAATATCAAATTATGTTTTTGCTTGAAGAATCAGTTCCCTGAATTGTTCATAGAGTATTGTATTTTTAGGAGAAATTAATTTTTATAGCCACTAAACTATACTTATTATTTTTGTACGATTGCAACTTCTGACATTTTTCAGAGACGTGTTGTGGAGGGAACACTTATTTTCATGGCTATTTTACTGCTTTGGTGTATGCTGAGGTGGTGTTGCTTAGTAGTGAGAAGCACATAACTTGATGTGCAATGGAAGAGAGAAGAATGCAATGAAAATGAATGAAGTTTCAATAAAAGGCCATTTTTTAAGCGGAAAAAAGGAGATATTACAAAGGCAACACTAACCTTTCCTCCTCCTTAAGAATCCTAAAACATATGGGAGAAAAATGTGTTGTAAAATGCAAGGTGAGAACCCTTACTGTAAGCTAACTGTGCCAATATCGCTTCAGTTTGTAGTCACTGATTGATATTTTAGTTTTAAATGAGAACAGCTTTTGATTTAAAAAAAAAAAAAGTTGAATGTCTGAAAATCTGCAACATGTTTATTTGAGAGTTGTACATAATGTATACAGATTGTTGTATGTGATGGGAGAAAATATTTAAATTCTAGGTTTTTTTCAATAAGAAACTGAAGGCTGTTTATAAGAGAAATAAATAGCTATGTTTGACCATGATTGTCTTTATTTCCTTCTTTAACTTGTTTCTAAATTATCTTCTACTTGTAGATAGATTTTTTTTTTTCCTGTATATTGTACACATACAACCATTACACATACAGATTAGATTTTTGTAATTGCCTTGTCTGAATGTGTGAATATTTGTATTGCAGGCAGACACAATAGCAATAAAACAACCTGATACCCTTTTCATTTCCTTGTTTTGTGACCTGAATTTACTTAGCAGGGAGCTCACCTGTGGGATGTCCGATAATGAGTGTGGTATCACATCAGCTGCATCTCACACTGGGCCCGGGGTTTGTGATGAAGAGAGTGACCTATCACAGCGTTGATGTCTCAGGTCACCAGCTTCACAGGAAACGGAGAAACAGAGCTTTTGGCCCTGCCGACCCCACAGGTGCCTTCCCCTCCCCTTTCTCCTAAAGGCTTCCTGTGACCCTGACAGCTGCAGCACTCCAGGTTTCCTCCCCTCCCGTCCGCCTCCCGCTGCCACTGCCAGCCCTCCACCTTGTCCCCTCGTAACTGAAGTTTCCCATCCCCTCTCCAGTCTTCCTTGCATGCCCCCGGAAAGCAGTTTGTGCTAGCGGGTCGAGGTTAAAGATCTGGCTTTTACTTCAACCCCGAGAAACCTGGGGATTGGGATGCGAGCGAGGGACGGTATTTGCAGCTTGCAGTTTGAACGGCAGCATTACAGCTGCCTCGGCGCCTGCTTTTCCCGCCGTTTGCCTTGGTCCTGCCAGAACCGCGGCGGCTGTGCGCCGCGCTGCCGCTACGTTGGCGAACACCGGTTGCAGCAGCGGGGCAGCCGTTTGAGGGCTTTTCCGCAGTAACTCTCTAACGCAGTAGCCTCGATCTCATTTGAACCAAAGGTGTCAGGGTACGTCCGGCAGCGTCCCCGCGCCGCCGCGGCCGGGCTGTGCGTGGCCCCGCGCCGCTCGGGCCGGGGGTGGCGCCGGCGCCCGCCTATCGATGTGCTCTCGTGCCGCCGCTTTGCCTGGATCCGCAGCGCCAAGCTCGGCGCCCCGCCCTGGCGCCGGCCAGCCCCGCGCCCTCCGCGCTCGCCCCCGCGGCGGGCGTTGGCCTTCCCTCGCCCTTCCCGCTTTTGGCCCTCGTCGCCACCCGTCTCCGGCGCCGCGCGCTGCCCGTCCTGTCACCGCCGGTGACGTCGGGGGCCGGTCGGCCGGCCCCGGCGCGCGCCAAATTCGAAGGCGGGCGCGGGCTGCTGGCGCGCGGCGGCGGTTGTTCCCGTCAGCGGCGCCTCCGGCCCTGAGCGGCCATGGCCACCCCTCCCAAGCGCGGGCGGCAGCACGGCGGCAGCATCAAGAAGATCGCCGTGGAAGGCAACATCGGTGAGTCGGGCCCGTCACCTCACCGGGGCCGGGCTGGGCTCGGCGGCCTCGCTCGTGACGGGCCTCTTCCCGCCAGAGCAGCCCCTGGCGCCGTGCGCGCTTCCACAAGGGTTTTCTCGCTTTTTCGTAGCGGAAAGCGCCTTTAGTCGGGGTAGGAGACGTTAGTGAGCTAGAGGCGTTGTACTGTGTGAACAAGCCGCTTAATGACTTCAGAACCTACCCTGACAGCGTAGGAAGCGATGCTAGAGAAATGACGAGACTGGGGGGGGAGGGGGAAAAAAAGCTTTCTATTACAGTTTTTAATGAGTCACCGTTTTAAAGATGCACTGAAGTCTTGGGTAAGACTTCTCCCACACCTTTCCAGCGTGTAGTGTAATGCAGACTGTCCGGTCAAATACTTGTGATGTACAATACTCCTACCAATTAGCAAAGAGAAGCCTGTTGGACAGGCTATTGGAAAAACGATGGGCTGTTCACAAGAACATACTTCTCTTTTTTGGGGGAGGGCAAGAGGCTGTGCTTAAAATTGAGGATAGGAGTAGTCAGGGTGTCCATTTGTGATACATACTTCAGCAGCTGATAACCAACTGATGGGCCTCTGTTATATTGAAGTAACTCTTTAAAATGGTCTGAGCTTTTTTTTGTTTGATCGGTGGGAGATTAATGATTGCTGTTCTGTAAGAATTAAATAATAATGTGTTTTTGTACCTTCATTTGAGAAACTATAACTTTTGCTTTAATGTTTTGTCTTCATTGCTTGCTTTTTTACCCCATCTCTTCTTAAAATAAGTTTACAACTTCATGCCTGAGACAGGACCTTTAAGTGTCCTCAAAAACTTAAGACTTAGTGTTATACTTGCAAATATAACATTCTAGAACTCTGGGCTTAGACTCGTCATTATTGATTTTTGTTAAATTGGTTATTGGTATTGCATGTTACAAAATACAAAAGACAAACCCTGTAGCTCGATTAATTGATGATCTCTGGTATACAATGGTCTCTGATTCCTGGTTGTTATGAAGTCAAAAGTATCTAGCTATGGGAGACTCATTTATGAGACTCGAAACCAGAGTTGTATAGTATTTAAGTCATGACAATTTTGGTGTTTTTTGTCTGCTGTCGCTCCTGAATGTTTCTTCTACAGCTGCAGGGAAATCGACGTTTGTGAATATTCTCAAACAAGCTGCTGAGGAATGGGAAGTTGTTCCTGAGCCTGTAGCTAGATGGTGCAATGTTCAGCAAAACTCTGAAGAGGATTCTGAGGTATGAGTTGGTTATCGTAGGAACTGTAATTAGTAGATGGAAAACCAAAACTAGCTCAACTTTAAACTTTAAAATCACACTTGTTGACTTTTTGTACCGATAGGATGTTATTCTTCTACTTAAGCTCGTATACAGTGATGACAGTGTTTTGGTACTTGAGCATTTTGGCATTTTAGATTACAGAGAGTAACTTACTCAGGCTAAGTGCCATGAGAGGAATGACATCAGTTGCATTTATGCCTTGGATTACAAATAGGGTTGAGAAGTAAATGATGCAATTATAAACTTGAAATAAAGGCTAAACTGCTTGAATGTAGCAGAGCGATTCTATTTTACTTTAAGCGTCCACCTTGTCAACTTAACGGGTCATTGCATTTGTTTAAACCCAGGAGCTGACAGAATCGCAGAAGAGTGGAGGAAATGTGCTGCGGATGATGTATGAGAAACCAGAGAGGTGGTCTTTCACTTTCCAGACATACGCATGTCTCAGCAGGATCCGGGCTCAGCTCAGATCACTGGATGGTAAACTCAGGGAGGCAGAGAATCCTGTGGTCTTCTTTGAGCGGTCTGTCTACAGTGATAGGTATGTCAGACTGAAGGGAGGATCAAAAATCTTCCCTGTAAAAAGCAGAGCATGACTAAGTTGTGTACCTCCTTTCATCATGTTTTTTGAAACTGATGAATCAATAAACCACTCACTGAGGTCACCATGTCTTTCTCACTGGTGTTGACAGTGAAGTAAAATCAACAGTTTCAGGGTTTATATTATTATTGTATAGCCTATGTGTAGTTTCTCATTCTTTGTGGGTAGGTGCATGCACATTTCCCATCAAAGAAAGGAGGGGAGTAGGCATCAAGAGGATTCAACAGCAGTTTCTTTGTCATTTAGTCTTCTTTTCTTTTGTGCTTCTTGAAAGAGGCCTAGCTATTCATATTTTCCAACCCTCTGTTTCTGGATTCAGAAAGTTAGATTTGTGAACTAAATCCCTTTGCATAATCTCAAGGTGCTTGCTGTGTTATAATATCTTGGAAATAAGTGACCTTAGTGCACGAACTGGTGGCGCTTTGAGGGTAATTCCTAAACAGATACCTGAGCTGCAAATATCACTGCTTTTTGTGGACCCTGTTCTGGGCAGCTGTAATGGAGAGACCAGCTGTCTATTTCCAGTCCAAGTGTATGTCAAAGTTGTCACAGAATTGCTGTGCTCAGCTTCTCTTCTAGTTAAAAGTGCAGGTTTATAGGCAGACAAACTGATAACTGATAAAAAATTCAAGTGAATTTTTGTTTACAGGACTATTTTGTGTTCACAGGTATATCTTTGCAGCTAATTTATACGAATCTGATTGTATGAATGAAACTGAATGGACTATTTACCAGGACTGGCATGACTGGATGAATAAGCAGTTTGGTCAAAGCCTAGCACTGGATGGCATCATTTATCTCAGAGCCACTCCTGAGGTTAGCAATAAAAATTTATAACTACATAGAGAATGAGAGTACATGGTCTGTGCCTAGCCTGTAAAATTTGGCCTTTGCTCTTCTGTAGTTTGGGTTTGTTTTTTTTTTTTTCCTAAAGAAATGTACACACAGGATAAATCTTGTAGAGTTACGGTACTGTGCTTGCAGTCAACACCAAGAAGGTCACAATTGTGTGTCATCGCATGTCACTATGTTTGTTTTAGGGATTGCTTTGAAAGTCTAGTGCAAGGAAATGGCTGAAGAATTCTTGAAATGTAATCTTCTCAAACTCTTGAGAGCTGCCCTTATCTTTCACTGCAAGAGTCCTAATGATTATAGTTCAGATTGTAGTATTCTCCTGAAGTCTTTAATACTTGAGTTATGACTAATACAGGCTGGAAATAATTTAAAAAACAATGTTCTTTCAAATGTAGCCTGTGTATTTTTAAATAAAATGTGGTGATAACAATTTTCTAATTATAAAACCAGAATGTGTGACAAGAGCAAACCAGAAAATACCACTGGAACTGAAGAAAAAAAAAAGGAAAATACTAAATAGCTGAAGAACATGGCTGTGATAGACAAAATAATTTGTAGTAAATGTCACAGCTAGTTTGGGGGGTGTGGATGAAGCCTGTTCACCCAGAGCAATGGAACTAAGGCAGATGAATGCAGCTACTCTATGTGAGGTTTTGTGACAATGCTTTGGTGTTTGGGTTTCTAATGATTTTTAAAAGGAGAGAACTGCGTAATGAATATATCTTTCGGGTATAAAACTTACATGAACAAGAGAAAAACATGAGAGTTTAGAAGAGTTTTAATTGCCACAATTAGCTTACAGGTCACTTCCATACTTCCTTACTTTCATGCTTTCAGCTTTGTTATTGTTGTGAACAACTGCATAATGTAACATGCTGAGGTTTCTCTGAGGGCTTTTTTAATAGGCTCATTATTGAGGGCTTTTTTTTACCTCTTTAAGTCAAGAATGTATATTTAAATTGCAAAATAGAATAGTTTTAAACAGTTTTGATTGGCTTATTGAGGTTTTAGATGTGTTCAGGACAGGAACAAATGTTTATTACAGTTGAAAACTGAGTTCCTAAGAACTAGAAATACAGAACACGATTTTGAAATGTTTATCTGTAATGTCAAATGGGTATTTCTGTGCTCTTTTGTTGCAGCACACTGATACCCTTTCTTTTATTAAAGACTTTATTTGATTTCTTTCCTTGGAACAGAGAAATATTCTGATGCATTACCTTGGATCCTTCTTTTTTTTGGTCTGTAGCCTGTGGGCACCATCAGTTGAACACAACACAGCGTTTCTGTGCTTCCAAGATAGTTAGAAAGATGAATATTTATCTTTAGTGAAGAGAGGTATAGTGAGCACCATAGGAAGGGTATAGCAACTTCAGCCGTAGCAACTTCAGCAAAGTAGACTTCCCCTGTAGATCTGAAAAATGACTTATTAATTTTTTTATATATTTTTGCCTTTAGAAATGCTTAAACAGGATTTACTTACGTGGAAGGGATGAAGAGCAAGAAATTCCCATTGAATATCTGGAAAAGCTTCACTACAAACATGAAAGTTGGCTTCAGCATAGGACACTGCGGTAGGGTTTGTTTAATGGTGACTTAAAGATGGATAAAATCTCTGACAGGATGTTCTGTAATGATTTTTTTTCACCAGTGGAAGTTCAGCTTTTCCTATTATATGTAAAATTAAATTCCATGAATATTTCTGTCTATTATACCTGAGTAGTATTGGCTTTACAGCTTGTTAACTTTTGCTGGGACATGAAATGTGCCTGGAATTCTCTTCACATAGATCTCCAAATAGCAAGGGATTAGCTGAACTCCTAATACACTGTTGCACTTAACTTCAGGTACTGGGTGAACAGAAGTATCAATAATATATCTTAGGAGCCACATAGTAAATTCAAGCCTCTTTATATTCAGAATTCATGGCTGTAATTTATACATCCATCTCTTTTCATTGGATTCTTAACAATGAAAATGCTGACAGAGACTTCTTTTCAGCTAGTCATGTTTTCTTTGTTCCTATCCCAATACAGAACGGATTTTGAATATCTGCAGGACATACCTATTTTAACATTAGACGTTAATGAAGACTTCAAAGGCAAAAAGGACAAATACGATCACATGACTGAAAAGGTAAAATTTCACAAGCAAAACAAACTGATGCTTTACGTTTATTGCCAGCATGTCAAAATGAATTTGGGATATTTCTAGCATTTCAAAGTGTAGCATTATTTGAAGTCAGGCTAGACTTAAAACCTTTGTTTTTTCTTGCTGTTTCCAACAAAAAAATTTTAATAAAGGGGAAGGAAATATTCCAGGCTTATTTGAGAAGACTTTCACTAGTAGCTTACTTTGCAAATGTAATTTCTAATTTAACTAACCCTCAACTGTTTGAAATAACTGATATTTGCTACATTCTCCCTCTGACATTGTGCAAGCATCCTAAGAAACATGGTGGGGGTGAGAGAGGATGAGGGTAGCTCTTGAGGCAGAGAGAAGGCTACACATGTCTGTGTTGGATGTCTGGGATAAAGTCTTCCTTCTATTAAGTGTGAAAGTGTCTAACCCACCGTGGTAGTCAACAAAAGAACTTTGGTGCCAGATAGTGTGAAAGTACAGTACAAAATCATTATAATGGAAAATTGAAGGTTGCATTTACTGAACCTGCAGCCAAATTTTGATCAAAAGCAGTGAGCCAATGGCAAGCTATTTTAGGTTTTGCATATATGTCTAGGTAAACAAAGGAGAGCACAGACTATCTTTTGATTAGTGTGTTCTAGCAAAGGGCAGTAAGGCTAATGCAAATAGAGATTCTTTGCTCTAAGAACAGACTTCCCTGCTTAATCATCCTTCTGAAATATTTTAAATCATGAAGTTACAATCAGATAATGAACAATTGGCACTATCAAGTTTTTTCCCTTTGGTTGTATTTATTAAAGCACTACTCTAAATCCTTCTCAAAAGCAGTGGTCTGAAACTTCAGGGAGTACTTCTTAACTGTAGCTTTCTCCTTTTTTAGGAAGTAATGCAGAATAGAAATCAAAAGTATGTTCTAGTTTTATTTGAAGGCATGGAAAAAAATAATGTCTATTTGATACAAAGAGAATTACAGTTGAGGTTTCTGTTTGATTAAGAAAATCTAATCCTTAGCGCAAAAAGGGTTAATATATAAAATGTATTATAAAATATATATATTTAAAATCAAGCTAGGTCAAAACTGTCAGCATTTTTACTACTCAAGTGTTTGGTATTTGAATCTCGATAGGATTCAGCTGAGGACAACTTGTAGTTGCAATGAACTACAGACCTTAGTAATAGTATGTGCACCTTTTTCCACTGTTTGTAAAGAAACTGTTTACCTCATGAGAAAAGCAGCTTTGTTCTTTGATCTCAGTTTATCTACTAAGAAGTAGAACTGTTCACCTGATTAAAACCAGCCTTGGGCTTGTTAATTGATGGAATGACTGACATCACAGCTGTGGAGGGAATATGCTTCCCATCTGCATTGTGAGATAAGGCCAAGCTCAGGCACCTGAATCAGGATTTCAGAGGAGTTTATGCCTCTGTATCCTCTCAGGTTATCTGGGAACAGCCCAAGCCCTGTCCTGGCCTTACTTTTTGGCATTTCCTAAGTGGAGTCCCAGAACTGCCACACTCTCCATGAGGCTGAGTGCTTCAGCCTTTGGAGTATGCTTGAGTCCAGTGACGACACCAAAGCCGTATGCTTCCTTCTCAGCTCTGTCATGATGCTTGCTTTTCAGACCCATCCTGAAACTATGCCTAGTGTATAAATCATGGTAAGGTCTGTTGTGCAGTATTATTTTTGCTATTTTCTGAAGTGTTTTTCTCATATCTTTCAAGTTAAGAGTATTGTCACAGTCATATGTTCCCTTCTCTACATGAAGGGATTTGATCTCTTTTTTTTTTTTTTTTTCCTTCCCCACCTTTTTGAGCCCTGACCTAGGAAGGGAAGGGTCACAGCTGGAGAATGAGATCCAAGATCCATTTCCAGTTCACATCAAGAATTTGGACAAAACGTTTACAGATGTGCTCTGTGTGTGAGAGCCTCTGCCAAAAGCATCATGCCACATTCTCCAGTGAATTGTCAATTCCTTTCTATGCAGTATTCTGGCTTGAGTGGGCAGAGAGGAAAACGCTTCTAGTTCAGCTTGTATCACAGTGTAGTTGCTAGGATGCTTCTGAAACTGAGAGGCAGGAGCTATGTGCCAAGGCCCTCTATTCCTCTGATCCATTAGTTTGATATATTTTTTAAAAATGTGGCCTGGCCATTGCTGCCACCTCTTCCTACCACTATGCTTTAAAGGGAGAGAGTAATTGCTCTCTTTCTTTTGGGGAGGGGGAGTGGAGGGGGCACAACGCACAGATGCGCATACCTGTGGCAAGAAGCACATTATCAGCACATTGTCTTCCTGCAGCCTTTGGTAGTGACCCAAACCTAGGGTGGTGTCTTAAGTGACCACACTGGTAAGTGTTTTAGTAGCTGGCTGCTTGGCATGCTGCCTGGTTGGAATCCAGTTGTCATGCAGTTGCATGGGTTATTTGAAGTGCTGTACAGGAGCTTGATGCTCTGTGGACGATTGTGGATTTCCAACTCAGGGTTCTAGGTAACATTCTGTGGGCCAGAACTTTGCTAGTAAGTTTTGGGTAGCTGTAGCTATTTGAAACACTTTTCAAACACTAGAAATTGAGTTCAACAGTAGCTGAACTATTCATGGCATTGTTCTACAGTGTCAGATTTTTTTTGCAAATGCTAAAGTTTTTCTAGGTATTGTTTTATTATTTATTTGCCGAGCTCAAATTCCAAGGAACATACTAATTAGATGCACTGGGTTATTCAGTGACATTAAATGTCAATGATGTTCTGGTAGTGGGTGTGATGTTGTTTTCCAAATGGTGGATCTTTTGAGGTGGTCATTATGTTCCATGTGCTTACATTAGACCTGCTTTTAAGTGAATTAATTTGCAATGCAGGGGAGTAATTTAGGACCACAGAGGAACGAACATCGTTCTAATGTGTCTTTCTCTGCACCTGCTAAATTACAGATACCATGGCTGAAAAAGTCCTTGGTGCAGAAGAAATAGCACAGCTGAGCCTAGGATTATTTTTCCCAGTTTCTCTTTCTGTAGGTTATAGTAACACATAAAGCAATGGAGAGGTAAATGCAGGCACTGTATATTTCTGTTGATAAATTAATTGACCATATTTGTTTCTTTTTACAGGTCAAAGAATTTTTGAGCACGTTATAATCCTCTTTGAAGTGCAGAGTCAAACTGTTCCAAACATCTGTGCGATCAAAGTCTGAAGTACAGCTTCTGCTTTTATAGAAGGCCTCTGGAGAGGCAGGACTCAATCCTGTTGATTTAATTTTGAGGAACAAACAAACTTTGTGAACAGGGAAATTATTAAATAATTCAGTAGGTCTGTTCAGTATTATGTGAAGTAACACACACACATTCGGAAGATACTAGAATTGTGAGAGTTCCCAAACATTGCACCTGTTTCTAATCAGACCTGTAAGTTTTTCCAGGATATTTTATTGTCTTTTTAAATTTATTTTTTGCTTAGCAGCTATTTTATTTTTAAGAAGGTAGTTGTTTTTTTAAAGGAATTGGTTTGTAATGGCTGTCTCATTGTTCTGAGGAAGACAAAAGTCCAAAACATTTTTGCTGGTGAGAGAATTTTAATATAAGCTGGAGTTTGGTATTGTATGATATAAAAAAAAAAGTTGTCTGACAGTTTTGGTAGATTAAGATATTCACAGAATACATTGAATTAAAAGACATCAAAATGTGGATATAACTCTGTAGATATCAAATAAGATTTTATGTCTGTTTTTAATGTGCACTGCAATCCAGGATATTAAGAGGCATTCCATTCTCTGTCATGTTTTTTTTTTCCCCCAATTTAAATTTTTTTAGCTTTTAATAAATGGCCTCCTCCTGTAAATGATGGGGTTTTAAATCTTTCCTGAATCACGCTTTGGATGTCAGAAGTAGCTTCCGGTTTTTGTTCCAGCTTCTCCAGTTGTTTACTGGGTCTCCTGGGTGCTTATACAAGATAGTGCAGTAATTGAATTATACTGTCCTTTGGCGTCTTCTTGGTGTGAGGAGGGGAGACCTTTGTGGAGTAGCTGCTGTACTAGTGTATCTTTTGTTATTACTGAGCCGCTTTTGTTTCAGGTGCAGAAAATAGAATCTAGACAGGGTACTATGTTTTATGAGCTGCTTTATTCTGCTTTAAACATTTCTGAATGATTACACAGTTGCCTTTTGAATGTGAAGTTTTCTTGTAAAGCATTTTATTGTTTACTCTGGTGTTTATGTTACCTGCTCGTTCTTCATTTGTGGTTGGAATTTTGCTGGCATTCTCTAAGTGTTGCCTGAAAAATAAAGATGTTTGGAAGACTTTTTTGATGCCTAATAGTGTTGTCTCCCTTGTCTCGTAAAAGAAATGATGTTGTGGATCGCAGGTACGTAATCCTGGTAAAATGGATCAATTTAACATTATGTATTCTTGATATATTTGTTGTATGAGTTCCCAACAGCTCAGAAACATTGACTGGCTTAAGACTTTTCTCATATGCAGGAAATGAGCTTCTCGGATAGAGTAACGGGGTTATATAAAATGTGTCATGTCTATAACTTACTGATCAGTGGAAGTGTGTGTGTAATAGTTATGTTATAGTGGAATGTTGAAACAGTATGGTAGAGAATCTTGTACTTCAGGTTTTCCTAGTAAAAGGAAAGATTTTGAGATCTTTGCTCCAGAGGTGGAATTGACAGAGATTCAGTTCAAATTTACTTGAAACATATAGTTAGAAGCCTTTAAAACATTCCTGGCATCAGCCTGAACAGTAACAACTTATTTTGACAAACAGTGTAATTATTCCTGTAGTTTGAGCTGTCAAAATTGTGGATTTAATTACAGGAATTGAAATGACAGTGTTCATTGCAAGAAGGAAGCGAGTCTGAGTTCTAATAAAGACTTCTTTTAAAACCCATCACACAGCACACAGAAATTCTGTGGCAGGTTATCTGCATCTCGTTCCAGAAAGCTTTACAAAAGCTCTGACTGCCAAGTTTGGGTTTTGAAGGAGCAGAGTCGTGACCAATTACTTGCGTGTTTTTAATTGCTGGGAAGAAAAAAAAACAACAAGTGCAAACACAGAGCCCACCCACCCCCAAGCTTCTCAGGGCTTTGCAAGTAGCTGGGCCGAAGTACATGGAGCCCCAGTTACTTGTACATGGGAGAGACGCAGCATAAAGAGAAGTGGAGATGTCCTGAGAGTCTTCTGCCTGTGAGTCAGCCTAAGCCTCAGAGCTCTAACAGTTCCTCAGCCTTTCAAATTTGCCAGCATTCTTTTCTTTGCTTAAATCTGTTCCCAGGCAACGACAGAATGGGTTTATTGTATTGGTTATTTGCCTGTTGGAGATAAAGAACGTTTCTGCACTGATACCTACTTGTTTGGTGATGATGTTTTTTCAGTCTTTGAGTGTTGTTTCCCTTTTCTCTCGGGTGAGAGGTACTTTGATGGATCTGGCTAGAAATGCTTGTTTGTTATAATCAAGTATCATCACGACTGGGAAACAAGATTGGTGTGTGCATTTTGTCAAGTTTTTTTCCTGTCAGGATGCAGATGAAAATAGTGTTTGGTAGTGTTTTAATTGCTGTGCAAGTACACCTCTGAGAAGTGGACATGATATTGCCTTTATTTTTGGGCCTTGTAGTTTTCTTTATAGTGGATGTTAAGTTCTCTTAATGCTTCTTAGAACAGCAACCAATTGTGTAGATAGAACTTTTTAAAAAATATTTTTGTGCCAATTACTTATTTCTATCCATCTTTACTTAAGTAAACTTCATAATAATGGACTTTTATATAAAATATGGTTGGGATTGAAATTATTCTGTTCTTCTCCCGGTAGTTAAAGACTCCAAGATATCTGTTCATGAAATAAAAACAACAGGAAAAACCCACCATAAGCTGTTAATACTTTAGGAAAAAAAACTGTGTGCAGTTGCTGTTGCCAAAAGGTTTCAGCATAGCTGTGTGTAGACACTGCAAGGTTGTCTTCCCAGCTCTGATTCAGACTCGCTGCGTGACCGTAAATCACTCTTTGCCTCAATCTTTTAATCTTTAAAATATTGATATCTCTCTATGTCTTCAGTATTAACTAACTAATCCTCCCAGCCTTCTGGTGTGCTGTTGGGTAGGTCTGAAGTGCCCTATGAGATAAATGAGAATGAATGCAGCCCTGGTTTTAGATTTTTCACTAGGATGTTTCGGTGCCCTCACGAAAGGGGTCACTGGCCCAGATTCATGGCCAGAAGAAACTATTGGTTTTAAAAGATATTAAAAGTCATGAGAGCAATGTCAGTTGTGTTGAGTTAGGTCACAGGAAAGCAGGACCGCTGAAAACTTACCACTGTTTGTGAGGAAAGGAAACTTACTACAGATTTAATCTTGAAATACCGATTGATGGCGAACACGGTGCTGCAGTCCCTGTAGCCAGTGGTGATGGTGAGGCGACGCGTAGAGTCTGCCACGCGAGGTCACCATGTCCTCAGTTCTCTCTTGCTGAGCTGGCTGCAAGAACAGTTGTACTGTTTTAACAGTGAATGGCTTTGGGAAAGGTAAAGAAGGAAGAGGTCACTTCCTTGCTTTGCTATAGCAAAAATATTACACTACTGAATAAACACTCTACTGAATGAGATAAATCTTGATCTCTGGGGGGAGGAGAATAAAGCAAGCCTCTGTTGGATTAAGTGAAAGACCAGAAAAGGCTGAGCTAATGGGAGGTCTGTCATGCAGCCACCAGCTGTTCTGTTCTGTGAGTGAATACTGGCACATGGATGACGCTAATCCCCAGATGTCTGAGTGGTAACAGTCTTCTAGTGCAGAGTTGTCAGGCGTGAGTGCAGTGAGTAGTACGAATGCTGGCACTGTGCAGGGAAAATAAAGCAATCCTGAATTCTCGTAACTGAAGCCACTCACAGTACGTCCTGTGCCAAATATACAACTGAGCTGGTATGGATCCTCTGAAAACTGATTGAAATCCAGTAGTGACAAGGAGTGGAGATTCTATGCAGGGATTTATTTTACCTTAGGTTGGTATTAAGCGTGGATGTAAAATCAAGGTAATGCATAGAACCTCCAAGTCTAGGCTGTTGGGTGTAGGTGACTTTCGTTGTTCTAGATTTTGATCCATGGGTATAAATAATAAGATATCAGTATAAATAAGAACATCATGAACGCTAAATTAGAATGGAGGCTATTGCCCATTGCTTGAATTTCTGCTGACTGCTCTTCATGGTGTCTTAGGCGGGTGTACATTACGTGTATCTACAGAATTTCAAGGTGGTCCAGCTTGCACCATCTATGTTTGCTGGCTAATAGTACTGACTGATTTAGAATAAGGCAGTGGGCTCCTTGGTGTTATTCACAAAGTAGTTGCCGCTGCAGTTCAGAATACGATCCTGTGCTTTCTCCAGACTTCTCTGTCCTATGTTTTGAGCTTCTCTCTCCAAAGTTCTCTTGGCTTGTGATTTGTCTTGTAATAAATACTGAAATCATAATCTCACACAAGCTGTAACAGAGTTGCTAAAGCCAGTATTTCTGTAGTATGCAGCCTACTTGAGGATGTGGCTTCTGCCTCTCTTCCATTTGGGTATCTGAAGTCTTCTGGTCCTTTTTTCTGAGCATTTCCCCTGTGCTAGCCCAGCTGTTTGCCAAGGCTTTTCCTAACTTCCTGGCTTCAGCACTGTCTATGGATGTATGCTGACGGTGCACTCTTTTTTTTTCTTTTTTTTTTTTGTTCCCTTGTCATAATTATGTTCAGATCTGCTCCTGCCAGTTTCTTAAAACGATAGCGATTGCTCTCTGCTAAGTTTCAACGGCACCTTTGGCTTTGTCCTCTCTGTGGGGCTAACGCATGGCCTTTACCCTGACCCTCTCAGCTGCTTACAGTGGCCTCAGGTCATTGACTGTTTTGTTGCAGCAGACTGCTGGTCTGGCTCAGCCGCCTTTGTCCTGCCTGTGCTGCGCCTCGGGAGGAGAAGACTCACTGTCATAGAAAGCAAGAATTGACTTTTTAGGTATTTGTTTCTGATCTGCAGAGCTGCGTGTTTCATGAGGGTTTGTTGCAATGGACCAGCACAGTTGGGTAGGTACTTTTTGTGTGCTTGTCCTTGTCAACAATTTCTTTGCTATCTCTGCTTTATTGTTATATAGGGAATAGACATCTTGTCAACTGACTTGAAAGGCTTGTTCAAGTGGGGTTTCTGCTGCAGTGTACTGTGGCCCTAGTCTGACGATAGCTTGTTAGGATGCTGTAGCTTTTATGGCCTGCTTCAACTGCCATTCTTGCATTAAACATTCTGATTTCTGAATGGCAGGCTTGCAGTGTATTGTGGCAGAGGAGTATAGCTCCATTTTTTGGAGTGAGCAGTTTTAGGTCCTGGAGAGTTAACTGAAATTCCTTGAGGCTGTAAGCCTTCATTTTCTCAGTCAGTCTCTATTTTCAGCGTGCCTCATGCTATTGTGTGTACACTTACAATTGGGTTTTTGTACCTAATGACTGCCCCTACTATTCTTAGACATTCAGCTGTGAAGTACATACTGATCTCACAGTTTCAGCTCTTACCTGCTGAGACTGACTCTCTGCACCTTTTGAATGTACTCATGGCTATGCACAAGACTGGCTTTTTCCTCAGAGGACAGTGTGGTGGTTGTGATTTAGTGGATAATTGTTCTCCTTGTGGCTTCCCATCCTGTTCAGCATTTTACTGTAGGCAGGACTGATCTTTGGTGACACTATGGCATGGTACCCTCTAGAAATAATTTCTAATTGTACCTGCTAAATCTTAGGGCTTTATCGCACACAATTTATACGACATAGCTAGAATCTTAATCACATTTGTAGTTATTTAGCTCATGTAAGGAATGGCTTTTCATGATCTCTATTAATGACTTACAGTTAGTCTATGCCTTTGTTGAGGCTGATAGAATTTGTCCAAGCCAGAGACAAGTCACTGACTTTCTGTCTGAACATTTTCTTTTCTCCCAAGGTTGTTCTCCCAAGGTTGTTCACCCATGATACACTCAAAGCGATAATGCATCTTAGTTCCATGTTTTATTGACGATTTGTACTTGCCCATTGCCCTCGGATGAGGACATCTCCAGCTTCTGGTTGCGCTTTTGGCTTTAAATACTGCTTTTAGCATTGCTTCTGGGATTGTCTTGATAATCCAGCTGGAATCATTTGGCAGTAGGTCAGAAAGCGTTGCTGAGAATGTAGCAGTTCTCTGCTTGCTGTGGAGCATGGACTGAAGGTATCTGTTGAAGTCCCTCTGCAGAACTCTCCTTTTTAGCCACTTTTTGTCTGGAATTTATCTCTACATTTGTGCACTATGTTTGAGGGGGTTTGCCTGTTCTTTTACTCTGTTTCCAGCACCGGAATATAACCTGATTCTCCTTCCGTGCCTGTCATGCTGCTGCCCTTTGCATTTTATTTACTTATAGCGGCATATACATTGGATGGTGATACCTGCATTGCTCTGTCATTTACCTTCTGAGCTCCTGCAGTCTGAGTCTATATGCCTAGGCTAAACTACTGGCTGTTGTCATACTGATCCTTGCCTTGGATAGCTGTAGATGCTTTACATCTTGGAAGACATTTCTGTAGGGTATTAGGTCTGTCCTACAGTGTTTCCTGCTGGCTGGAATAGTATGTCCATTGAATAATCTTGTCTTTCACTAGGGAATACTTAAGGTCTTGAAGTTAGCTGTAGATAGTACAATTCTCAGCCTCTTCATGTAAGTATGGTTTCTACTTCTGCTGTGTGATTTCAGGGTGTTACGTTTTGAGGTTTGCTGTTTTTTATATATGTTTTACTAAAAGACTTTATAGTATCTGTTTAAGGGAGCACTGTGTTCACAGAACAAGGCAAGTAATTAGATTTTTTTTTTCTAAGCGTTACTCCATGCAAAGTGTCTCTCCTTTTATTTGAGATAGAAGGCAGCTTTATTTCTTTGATTTTATCTCTTGTGGCCATGTCGATGTATCGATTTCTAGGCAAGAAAGCCTAGAAGCTAATGTTACTAGCAAGGTTTTTCCTAACATCCTGCCTTTCTGCTGTGTTTCTCAAAGTGAATTGCTGTGAATCTGATAACTTGATGAGCTGACAGTGTATTTTGTGTATCATAAACTGTTACGACTTTATACAAGGTGCAGTTGGCTTTCCTTACTTCTCAGGTAGGGAAGACATCAGGTGCAGCGTAGCTCCCTAGGCATGTGCACATAGATGTGAACACTGTGCTTCAGATGCTGTGTATCTACCTTGCAGGCATCTTCATCAGCACCCTCAGTTTGGGAGCTGGTGCCACCCCAATTCAACTTTCATCTTTCTTTTTCAGTGCTGCCTTTGACCTATGTTAACAGTTGCAAGATCACAACTCTGGTTAACCAATGGCTATTATGAGTATATGTAGTTCAGTTTTAGGGTTTTTTTGGTGTGTGAGGGTTTTTATTGTTTGTTTTTTTTCTTTTCTTGTTGTTTTTCCTAAGGGGACTGTGGGCTGTTTGTAAAATTTGCATTCATCTGAAATAATAACAGAAGTGTTAGTGTTTGAATGTCCTTGGCTTTAGTTGTGACTTGCTGACAGCGTGTGGTCTTGGACAGGTTGCTTTTCTGAGCATGACTCATTGGTAGCACCTGCACTCCTGATAGCAAGGAGTGCCTTAAGATTTATTCTGCATTTTTAACCTTTTAACTGCTACAGGAATGCGGATGGAAGGGGCTAGAGGGAGGTTCTTAACTGCTCTTTTTTAGAGACACAATTGAGATAAATGTTAAAGGAAAGAAATATCGTGATGAGCTTGGAAATAATGAATGCATAGATATAACTGAAATGAAAAGTAAGATGTAAACAGATAATGAATGAGCAGAGTGTACCATCTTACTCAAAAAGAAAAATAATGGTAGCAGGAGCCAGGGTATGTTGTCTCTGTAAGCGGTTGCCTGGTGCTGCAGAACATACACATCTGGGAAATGTAAATGTAGAAATACTTGTGTGAGAGTTGTCAAATGATGTGCAAAAAGGGGACTGAACATAACAGTTCTACTAATATAACTTTTGCAAACTGTTGTCTGTGGCAATAGAGACAGACCACATACTTGAGACACTTGGAAGGTGAGAAACTGCTTCAAGACAGTGTAGTCAGCCCTGGTAGCTGGGGGTTCACATAACAATGACCGGTCTCTGTCAGTCTTTACTCAAGTAAACTAGTGACCAGGAGATGTTTGCTGCTGGTAAAAAAGGGAAAAAAAGGGAAGGTGTTGAAGAAGAACCTGTAGCTGAAGAGATTGGTGTAGCAGAAGCAGAATGGGTAATCTAAAAGTATGGTTCAACAGGAACATATTGAGAGAAAGCTGAAGGCAAGGGAGAGGCAAATAAAGCCTTTAGTCTGTGACATTGGCTATTGCTAAGGACAAATCAGAAAATTAGTCTGTCTCAGGCTGAAGTTAAACAAGCTACCATAAGAAACATGCTAGGTTTAGAATATTTTGCGATGAATCCAGTTTTGTCCTGATGCATTGTAAATCTGAACGGTCTCCATGGTTTTCAGTGAATCTCATATACTCTAAGGTATAACTGTAATTGTGCCAGGCCAATTATTTCATATATTGTTTTGTGTTTTAAAAACTGTAGACCTAGAGAAACAAGTTGTTTGCTAATATCACAGACACTGACAAATGGTCTAGGGACAATCCTGTTAGAAGTGCTCCTGTTTGATCCCACCAGCTGGAGAGGCAGACAGATGTTGGAAAGGGAGATATGGTAGAGCTGATTCTCTTCTAGTTGATATGGTTTTTATGGTTTTGTCTGCCAGGATATAAGAGAGACTGAGATGCCCTGGACTAAATCTGTGGCTCATCTTCATTATTGAAACTTCATTTAAAAATAATTACACAGAAATCAAACCAAGAACCCAAGATGGAAAGGCTTTCTGTCCTTACAGGAAATAGTTATGCTATAATCTAGGGTGAGATTGAGGTATTTTAGGCTAGCTTTGAAGCTGACTCTTGCTAAATGGAATCCATTAAAATCTCTGTAGCATGTAAAATTCACTGACAGTCATAGGAACTAGGACTTGAGTGACTTGCACATGGCTAGCGGGGCTTTACCAGTTTGTTTTGCCAGTAAGACAAACACTGTTTCTGCTTCAGCAACAGTCTGTACGATGTGGACGTTCTTTTCAACGAACAGCAGCATTTCGTCAATTTGCTTTTGCTTTGCACAAGCAATGACAGGAGAATTGCTTCCACAGGATGGTATTTTTTTGTGGCTAAAATTCTTAGCTTTTTTGAGAGGCCCGTGATGGCTGGCAAGTTTTGAACTTGTGCACTAGCTGTTTTTTGCACTGGTTTAGACCACTTTTACAAGTGTCATGCTTGTATAGAATTGATGTAAGAAGGCTTGCTTTTTCTATTGCCTTTTGCAAACCCTTTGGCCTTTGGTCTCAGGCATCTGCAGGCTACAGCATGCAGTTAGTGTTGTAGACAATTACAAATAGTTTGGTGTTTTCTTGGGGAAGAGCTAGTTGACTCCAAATAGGTGGAATTAGTAGATATTTTCATTGTACGCCTGGAAAACTATGTGACACTTAAACCAGAAATGGAGAAAGTAAATGCTTTAGGAAAGTCTTGTTTGAATTCCCCAAAGATATTCTGAAAAGCAGTGAAATAGGGCAGTCCAAGTAAGCCAACTGTATCCACTGCCCGCTACCTGAATAGATTACCAGTGAAATATGCCTTGAACTAATTAGGAGATGTTTCATATATTGTAAAGGGGTTGTGATATTTTGTTAAAATGCTCAAAAAATGGTTTTGAAAACTACATTGAGGTATTATTAAGCTTTGATTAAGTAGTTACTATGATTATCATCTCCTAATACGATTGTACACCCTTCTTTTTAAAGACGAATAGGTTGAGACAGAGTGTGGAGTGGATCATCCATTTCCTGTGTGACCTTGGACATCAGAGACAGGAACAAAATCTGTTTTGTACTTGACCTATTGCTTTGGATTATGCAGCGTTCCTTATTGAAACAGCTGAGTGAGGGTTGGGAATGGGCAATGACCTGAATACAGCAGAACATGTCATGTAACGTGCTGAATGAATGAGTCGAGCAGAGATTGGACCAAATAGGTTTCCAGACGTTAGAAGGGTTGATTGATGGACTTTTATTTCCAGTTTTGGAAGTACAGTGTGAAAGGTCTTTTCAGCGGTGAGGTTTTTTGTTCTTGCTAAAGAAGACAAGGATAAAACTTGACTTGCTGATCTATAGATCACAACTGTATAAGCAAGTGGAAAGTGCTACTTGTCTTTGAGCATTTCTTTAAGATATCAGATTTATGTCCCATACCTGACAGAAAGAAGCAAGGACAGAATACAGTTGAAGGTAATCCTAGTACTGCTGCAACAGAACAATCTATTCCACTAACCTCTATCTTGAACAACTACTTTCAGCGTTCAGAGAGCAGCTGGGTGCTGAGGTCCTGCCTTGCCAGTGACACTGCACAATCTCTGTTCTGACTCCTGCATGCTAGGCAATTGAAGGAGCCACAATGAGAAGAAGAAAATGCAAGGGTTAAGTCTCTTGAGGAATTTAAATATTCTGGCTTTTATCTCTCTCTCTCTTTCTTCCTGTGTAGGTTTTTATGTCCTGAGCCACATACAATGCGAAGTGTTTGGTGTTGTGCTCCTTGTAGACGGCAGGTGATGAGGCTAAGGAGACTTGCTATAAACCTACAGTGACAGTGAAGTTGATCACGTTCTGCCATATCATTTCCATATCTAGACACTGGAAATGCTAGGATAGTGCTGCCACTGGAGTGAAATGTCAGTAGGAAGAAGCAGTTTTCAAGTGGCTAGGTGCTTCAGGGTGGTAGTAGGGTTGAGTGTCTGCACTCCTGATAGAGTTAGTGAATAAGAGCTGCATTGAAGAGGATCTACTGGTATCTTTCTCTGACAAATAAGCATAGGCTAAACAATGAAGGAGACCATAACAAATCTGGCAGGCTATTTTGTCCTTTATCTTCTCCTGGCACAGTTATTTTCCTTAAAAAGATCTTTCTGTCAGTACAGGTTTTGCTTGGGAAGACTTGAGCAAGTTCTTGTAGCAGGAGTGTTTTCAATGGGAGAAGCTGTGCTCACTCTACAAGCCCTTTGCTGGCATAAAGCAAGGTATAGCTGTACCAACAGACTGGGCCTCAGTGTAAAGGTCTGGGCAAAGCTATTTATTTGAACTAGGTCTTAGTTAAGCACATGATGTAAGAGAATGAGGATTTGTTTATTTTTTTTTTTCCTTGCATGTGGCATACTGTCAAAGGGGAGCCCATCATTAGTGCCGGGGGGTGGGGGGGTGGGGGGGGTTTTTTTAATAGCATCTCCCAGTTAGAAGAATATGCTCAGAAAGGACTTGGAAAGGAACTTTTTTTGGTCTTACACTTGACAGTGGTTTTGAACTTCTCTCATCTCTGTTTCACATCTTTAATGTGGTAGGGTGAGAGGGAAAGTGTTCTCTAGGCCAGCTGAACACATCTGACTTCAAACTTCGGTTTGTTTGCTTGAGGTTGAGACATGCAGATGAGATCTCTGTAAATGTTTAATGAAAGGAGTTAGAGCGGTGGTGATTTGTCGTGACACTCCTACAATTTGAAGTGCTTGTGCTTTGAATAGGAGCTGTGTGGATATTTTCCTCCTTTTTTCCTTCTTGGTATTTTAATTCTACTGGGTTTGAGAATAAATGTATTCAGTTTTTAAAAGTCACTGATGGGAGGTGGAGAAATCAGATGTTTAACATGCAGCACAGCTTCTCAAAGAGAGCTTATGTCTAAGCTTCTCTTTTGTGAGAAAGTTGATTTCCCCCTCCTCACCTCCAAGCAGATTCCGCTCCAGCAGAAGTGACGACACAAGGGAAAGAATTGGCCTGACTCTTACTGCTTTTGGAAAAAAAAAAACCCAAAACAACAACTCTAGGAAGTGAAAACAGTATTGTTGAGATGCTAAGATGAAAAATATACTACAAATATAATGTGGGGGAAAATTGCCTTTGTTTCTGAAAGAGAAATTGCTATAGTATTTAGAGATCCATTTCACCCTAGAGGTCTTTGCATTTCTTCTGATAGTAAGGAATTCAATGTGTTTAGATGTTACCTAAGAAAAGGAAATAAGTGTTATGACTTCCTTGTAATTAATGGATTAAATTAGTTTCAATTCATGTAGAACAGGAAGTTGTTTTAGAGGCTAATGAAAATCTCCACCCCAGCCCTATTTCTGCTTTCTTCTCTTGTCCTAACTGCTTTTACAAATTGCTTAACACAGCAGCATGCTCATTGCCCCTGGCATAATGTTACACTACCCCCATCTCCAGACATTTGCAGCAATATTCTAATTAAATTGTTTATAAGTGTTCATCCATTTGTTTCTTCAAAGCTGAATGCTGTCTGAGTTAGATAAATTCTTTTGAGCATCTGAAAGAATAATTTCAAACTCAGTAGAGAGTCATAAAAAGGGTGTTTAAGAACTTAAAAGTAGCTTTGCTGAGCTGTGGATTTCCTTTGATAGAACAGACTCCTTCACAAGAGTCACTAGTAGTATTTGGCATGATGATAGATTGTCTCAAGTGAACTTGGTTTTCATACGCTCCTAGAGTAGAATTGACTTTTTAAGTGGAATTTTATCTGTTAAGAAATTCAATTTTTTCTTCTCTCTTACATTATGAAGACCCTCTGCAGTCTTAGTATAATTTTTCTGCAGCTCCATCCTCCTGAATCCTTGAAAATTTTCTTTGGTTTTTTTTTTTTTTGTAATTTGTTGGCTTTCTGTTACACCTTAATGGAATTTGACCTTCTGGGATCAAAGGGGTTATATCTAAATATCTGATGGTTTCAAGGGGGGACCCTCCCAAGAGACTTACTGAGCTATTCTTCACAAAAAAAAATTGTCTTCCTTTTACTTGCCTACTTGCCCCAGATAAAATGGTGTATTTGGGACTTGGCTAACTCCCCATACCAGACATTTAGTTATCAGCTAGAAAGCAGCAAAAAAGACTTCCTTCCTCTGGTGGATTCTCAGCAAGTGTAACATGTCATTTGAGGTTTGTTGGGCAGCTCGAGTTTTTGTATGACTTGTTGTTGAGTTTATTTTCCATAATGATTTGGGAAAACTGATTGTGTTTTCCTCCCAGTCCAGGAACAATTGCTCATCCTTTCTCATCACTGAGGCAGCTAGTTGGAAACAGGCAGAGATTTCACAACTTTTCAAAGCCAACTGTATTGTTTCTCTGCTGAGAGCCCTCTAGCAGTCTCCTCGTCTGTCTTGGATACAAAATACAGCCTATGTTTACATGCTTAATTTCTGTTTCTGACTACACCTAACCTACCACAGTCCAAGATCATACTCGAGAACTGTGTGATTTGGCTTAATCTTGAGCCCCTTCATCATCAAGGGATATCACCAACTTGCTTGACACCTCTGTGTAATAAATTGTTGGTCTATTTTTTCAATGGTACTTAGCTTTGCAAGGAAGCACAGCTTCGATGTGAATACAGGTGAACTTGCCTGGACTTTCAGAAATTTTTCCTGCCTAGTGGTGCCTCTTCAGACCCTGACAGATTTTGCCACATTCTGCGTGGACTTTAGAAGGATCTTCTAGGCATTGTAGTGTTAACCAGAAAATCTGCCTGCAGCATCATGCCAGTTTGTAGTCAGTCAGTGATTCCAAACATGGAAGCTTTGTAACCACACACAGCATGGTTAGCACTCAGTAATTGTAACAGCTAATTACGGTTTCGTTTTTTTGCTGTCTCATGGTTGCTTTTCCTGTAATCTCTTAGTACATGGGGTCTGGGTTTTGGTTTTCTTATGTAGAAAGATTCTTTGAACGTTGTCTGTATAAAAGTCTGACCAACTCACGTCTGTCCCTGAAGTGAGTATCATTGTGCATGTGAGACCTCTGTGCTGCTTCTCTCTTACTCAGGCAGCAAGGTGTCTTCATTTTGTTATGATGCCACTGACATATGCCCAGTTGGTCTGAGGATCAGCTAGACCCATCTTAAGGTGAGAAAAAAGCTGTTATGTAGAGACAGTTTCACCTTGTGGATTTGGAATGGAAGCAATTAGGGTAGTCAGCATGGTAGCAAAAGCCTGGCTGTATACCCAGGCCATTGCAACAGGAGATGTATGAAATAGTCATTCTGAGGTTAGTTAGGGCTTTGGGGTTTACCAAACTAAGTGTGAGGTATCCTAAGGTGAAAAGCAAAAGTGGAAAGCAAGCTAAGCTGTTTACCCCAGATCCCCTGAGTTGAAAGCCTCAAAAGTGTTCAGTGTACTGCACGATCACCAGTTGACTGTAGAGGGTGTCAGCTGTGCCCTGGGCACTTTTCAACTACCCTGTTCTCCTGTTTGGGCTACCAATGTCTTCATTCACTTGCTATGTGAATTGGTTATCAAGCTCTGGAGCTGCATTGCTCCAAGCTAAAGGAGACTATCTACATGTTCCTGTTCCTCAGTCCTAAACTAAGACGCAAATGTGGTTTTTGAATGCTGCTATTTTTTTGTTTGCTGCATGTTTCCATGGTAGTACTGCTGTAGACTTTCCATTCTTATGCTCTGGTGAGCTACAGTGATATGCACTAGCTTTTTAGTTCAAGGAAGGCACTCTGAAATAATGGCTAAATGCTCACGTCCTCCTTTTCCCCCCACTCTGCTGTAAGGCTTCACACGTAGAACGGGAAACAGGAAAGGTGGCAGGTGTTACCTAGGTGTTGTGTGTGGCAGGCTGGAGTAGGGACGCTTAGCTTTAGGAGAGGGAGCTTGAGTAAAGCAGGGAGATTTGAGAAGCCTGCCGATAACTCCTTAAAGTGGAAGATAATTCTTGGTTTTGATTGGTGGTCACTTCTTAAGCAAGAATTTGAGGGATTCAGCAAACTGGGCCTTACAGACAAATCTGTTTTGGTGAGGATGCTAGAGGTGGGTGGCAGGATGCTTCTGCTCTCTGTAGCCTTGGAGACCTGGAGTATATGAGGATGGGCTCTCAGAGTGTGCTCTGAATGGAGGGAGGCTAATTCCTGAAGATCATTCCCATACTGACCATTGATCCTTCTGAGAATTGTCCTTTGTGCTCAGCCTCTAGATTTCTCAGGTTTGGCTACAGGTTAAACAGTTTTGGTTGTGTGCCTGTGCATTGTGGTGGGTTTTTGTTGTTCCAGTTGGCTGCTGCAGCCTTAAGGTTTGTCTTTTGCCTTTATTTCCTCCTTTCTGCAGTGAATGTGGTTCAAGAATAGACTGGCTATCTGATGCTTTACCGATATTCAAAACAGTTTTATCTTCCCAGTCACTCTTGAATTTATAACAGCGCAAACAACCTGATTTCACCCATCTCCTTGAGAGTCCTTCCTCCCTTCCCTACTTGTTAAGGAAGGGTGTGTGTGGCATTTGCTGTATAAGCAGGGATAAGGTAGGAGCAGAAGCGCAGTGCTTGTGAAACAATAACCATCTCTTTGCCTTCATCAAGCCCCACAGTTGCTTGTCTTGACCATAGAGAGAAAAAAAAAAAAGACCTTGTTGCTCTGTGATAATAAACTGGTCTGATGTCCTGATGGGAATTCACCTTCAGCAGAGCCCTAGGGCCTGCACAACTAATTGAGAAGAGTTTTAAGCTGCAGCCTGGTCTGGACAGATTGCTGATTGTTTCACCTGGCAACTAACAGTTGCGGGGTTTTTTTTTTTGCTGCAGTTTGACCCTGAGCCCTCTGAGGCCTCTTGGCACAAGATAAATAATCTCTTTTATTTGTTATAGGCACCTGTAGAGCTCCTGGTATGGCTGACAGTATGTGAGACTCTTGCAACCTTCTAGTATATGCTGCTGTGAAGCTGAAAGGTGACTTACTCCAGAAGTGCAAAGAAAGAGCAGACATGCATCCAAGGTAATGAGGAAGTTCACAGCGATGACTGTGGTCATTTCTTTCTGACCAGTTCATAAGCAATGTATGCTTCAGCTGTACACATTACTTAATATCTTGATTAAGCATTTCCAGCTTGTGGTTATATGACAGGAAGAGGGGAAAAACATAAACTGGTTCTCTACTCTCAAGTTAAACAGACCCTCCAGTGCATTTAGGATGTGGCTGTGGGCTGAGCAAGTGTGCCCTGGGTTGAGGACTGTTGGGAAAATACCTTGTGGGAAGAACCTCTGTGGTCCTGCGAACCTAAAGGAAAAAGGGATTAGCCTCTCTGGTTGTTTGTGCCTAATTAATGTTGTAGAAGAAGGGAAAGCTGGTCCCCACAGAGTGTAAAATGTAGTGTTAACAATGAGACACTGTCCGTGCTACTGTTAAAAATGATTTTAGCTCAGAGACTTGTCAGCATTTAATTACAGTTGACTTTTAAAACACTCTTTCTTGTAGGTAAAAGAACATTTTGTTATGAAATATGCACTTACTTTCATGGACTCGGGAATTTTGAGTATTCAAATTGGTTGCAGAGGGATTTAAGCACCTAAATCACTTTTGAGATGACATCATGCCAGTTCCTTCCATAACAAGAGTGTACAGTGTTTATTCCTGCTTTTTACACAACTGCCATTTGTTTTCTTTTTTTTTTTTTTTTTAATGAGTCATCTTCTGGCTCAAATAACTAACTGAAGGTAGTCTTTCTTCTTCTGTTGTTACAGCTCTGTTACTGTTGGCTTATAATTATAAGGCACCTGAGAGGAATTTAGTTTAACAAAGATGTTTCTTCAATATGTTGTTACATCACCCATGAAAAGATCAGAGAGATAACCCTTTGTCCTAGGTGAATTGCAGAAAGTAGAGCAGCATATGCAAGCTGGAATTACTATTTTGCAAAAACAATGTGTGGGTTGACTAGGGAGAGAACTGGATGACCTCAAATAAAACTTGCCTCACGGAGAAGGGAGGTGTCTTGCTGATGAAGTCCAAGCTTTGGCACGAAAAAGTCACAGAAATAGATGTGTTTGACTACATGGATGGTCTCTTGAGTAAGGCAGAAACATAGATGGCTCCAAAAGCCATGTTGCTGTTTAAAATGTCCATCCCTGCTATGATTTCAAGTAACAGCTAAGATGCACTGTCGTGCTAAGTGTGATCCAAACAGCTGATGTGGATGTGCTTAGATGTAGACTCCTTAAGTTTTTTTAGTTCCAACTGCCAAGTAATTGAATGGATACCCATACAGGACTGATCTCAAAGGATAGTACTGTCTCATACTAAAAATGGAAGAGTTTAGGCCACAGATAGTAGGAGTGTAAAAATTAGTGTGTTTCTGTCTGTCTTGAGAATGTTTAGGCACTGTAGTCTTGAAGCCCTCTGGGACCAGCAGATTAGAAATTCCAAATTTGAGGTGCCCTTTAGCTCCTAACTGATGTGGGAGCTCCCTTGGTCACCAACAGGTTTCAGATCAATTATCTTCAATGATGAAGGGAGTGCTCGACATGTCAGAACTGTTGGAAGCTCCCCGGTTTGCTGTTTTCTTAACTTAGTTTCTAGTTGTTATGAATGTATATTTTAACATAGGCTTAGGTTCTTTGTCAGCTCTGGGTTCTATAACCTTGCTGCTGTGCAATCAGCAATATGAGGAGACATCTGATCTCGCATGATCTCTTTTTAAAATATAAACAACTATTAACACAAAACTTCACTGAGATGATAGTTTTCTTCCCCAGAAGTTTTTGTTTACGTGTTATTTAATAATGAGTCGTGTTTATATGCAACACCATTACCAGTTGCAGGTGACTCACGAGGATTTGACTTCATTGCCTGATGATTCCTGGTGTTTTTCTCAAAGAACATGAAACACCAGTGGCTGTCTTTAAAACTCTTGGTCGAACACTGCTGACAAAGCATGACAGCAATTAGATACAGGAGCTTTTTGTTAGAATGACCTGTATTAAGTAATGATTTGAAAGTTTCAGCCATGGGAGAATAGGCACAGGATACCTGTGGAAAGCAATCTTAATGCTGTAGGTAAACAAGAGACTCCTAAAATGTCAGAAATTATAATAATTTGTGGTCATCTGTGGTGTTGGGAGTTATCCCCTTTAGAAATGAAGTCTTATTTTCTCAGGGAAATACAAGATGCACAAGAAATACGAGAGTAGGGCTGCATGATTGAAACTGAGGGAGCTGAAGTACCTCTGTATTTCTGAGTTTCTCAAGTGGGTACCCTTTGGAGGGGTACACGGAATTAATAGCTTTTGAAAGTGTTGCCTGAAGAAGATGCCACTGGATGGTGCTGTTGGTTTGTGGTTGGCCAGCATAAAAAACTCGTTACTTCAAAGGCATGACCTATAGGAACCATACAACCTTCTTTTTTTTTTTTTTTTTTTTTAATGTAAGGGTCTGGGATTCAAGACTGACAAATGTGGTGGGGATGTGAAATAACATCCTATCATTTGATGAGAAACTTATGTCTCTTAGCAAAGAAGACAGAGTAGCTTGGCTAGTTGTGAGTGTTTTAGAGACCATATTCGTAAAAGCTATAGAATGGTGAGCAAACAAATAAGCACCACCATCAACCTGGGTAAAAGCCCCAGATCTGAAAGGCAGTAGGTAAGGATTTAGTCTAAACTCATGTCTTTGAGCCTTCACTAAGTTGTAAATTTTGGTTTCAAATAAGCTGCTCACCTGAAAATCAAAAGAGCAATAAAGAATTTAAAAAGAAGTTAGACTATTTTTAGGAAGACAGCTTATCCCAGAGAACTCCAGTGAGCATGTATATCCATGCACCAGAGGAAGGAGTCTACACATAAACTTTTCCAGAGGTAGGGAGTAATAAGTCCAGAAGAAAAGCTATGTGTATGTACAGTTTATGTAGTTACTGAGGTCAAAACAGAAGTGTTTCAGTACTGTGCTCTGTGAAGACTTGCATGGTCTGACTTTATTCCTGTTGTTGGCCTGGAGGAGCAGAATTGCAAAGTCTGAGCCGCAGATCTGCTGAGGCAAACACTAGTAATATCAAGAATGGCATGCAGTGAGAGTTCAAAGTAAGACCATATAATGATATTTGGCTCTAGATGATGGTTGGAAGCCGTGGCCTGAAGGAAAATGCTTTTTAGCAGAAAGTTTTCAAAGTTTAGCATGCTATAGTGTTGTGACAAAGATGTTAGTCAAGAGGGTTTTTTAATATGGTTGGTTTTGAGTACTGTGTTATTCTCAAGTGCACAATCTGAGATGGCTTAAAGGGTCTTTTTTTTTCTTTCTAGAAATGAAAAAGGGAAGACACTTCTTCAAAATCTATTGATTAAAAAAAAAAAAAAGCAAATTAATTGTATTGTTTGACTTGACCTTTGGGCTTCCTTGAATTTGAACAGGCCACTTAATGGCATTTTATGTGCCTTTTACTATGTGTTTAAAATAGGGTCATTGCCAACTGCCTGCCTGGTTAGGAATTAAAAGGAAAACTGAAATAATATTTATGACATGTTATATATATTTAAGGCATTGAACTCTTTCAGAGCAAGAGATTAGAATTGGATTGCTTCCAAAATCCAGTTTTAATAAACTGTGTGTGACTTGAGAAAGGAATGACTCCTTCCGTGGTTTTGTTGCTGCTCTCTTTATGAGAGTATGAATCTACGTATACATGCCTCTGTACATGCATGTGCACGTTTCATCACTGCTTTGTGCAAAGTTGTAGGATACTGACTGTTGTGACTTCTATGTTGAAAACTGAAGTTGCAGAACATATTGATGTAAAGACTAGCTTGCCTCTTTTTTTTCCCCACCTCCCCAGTAATTTGGGCTGTTTGCAAGTTACTTGAATCCGAGGAGTGTTTGTGAAAGCTGAGAACAAAAAGGATTAAACATTTGCTGAAGGAATTTGGGGCTAGCACACTGGCTGAGATGGAGTGCTTGAGATACAGTTATGCTTCCAGCAGCAAAAGCTTGAGGAAGTCACATGCGGCTTGTTTTCCCCCCTGGCATTTGGGGAAGAGCTAACTCTGCCTTTTCAGCTTGAAGTCCTGGCATTCCTCATTAAAAACTGCAGACTGAGTACTTGAAGCTTTCCTTGTTCATGTCTGTGCAAAGATTTAGGAAAGTTGTTAGGAGCTAGTGATAGCCAGAGGGATGATAATACAGCTGAAAGTAAACAATTAGATGGTGCAAGGTGTCACTCTATGCTTTTTAGAATGTGCTGCCAGCTATTTTGCCTACGTGGTGTTGGTTGAACAAAACATGGTTAATTCCTTTACAGGAGAGCAATGCTTACTGGTACAAGCAGTATCAGCTAGGGTTTTTTTTTTACCCTTTCTCAAATGAGAAACTAGCTACACTTGTTCTCATCAGTAGGCCTTCTATCACCTACAAATAAAGTCAATATGTCTAACTACAAGGGAGAGTGCCTTAAAGTTGCTGTGTGAACAAGTTTGAAACACAGTGTGTTCAGAATGGGCTGATAAAGATTCTGCTCAGGCACTCAGAAATGTGGATTTCCCATTAGGGTAGATCAACTCTATGACAGTGAGCTTGCTATAGCTTCTAGTGGTAGAATTTCAAGTTGTCTCATGTTTAGCTTTTGCATGAAAGACAACATTGAGAAAGTAAACCTGCTTTCATTTCCCTGCTCCTTTGTCTGCTGGTGTGTATTGTGATATGCTGGTCATAGGCCTTGTATTTCTGTCTCCCTGTCGCTACAGGGAGGGCATCCATGCTGTACAATACAGCCTTTAGAGCCACCTGGGTTTCTGGCTAGAGGGAGCTGTGTGCATGATGATATGCTACTGGTGGAGTGCTAAAGATGTGGGTCACATTAAAAAAAAATATCTTGATCACATATGGGTTATGGCACAATGCCACTGGAAAAGTAGACAACGCTTCAGGTTTAGTCATGCCCCATGCTTATTATAGTTCTGTTGTGGGATTCCAACAGCTTGCCAAATGCTGAGTGCCTATCATTAGATAGTCATCCAGCAGCAGAGCAGTCCGCCTCATGGGAGAGTCACTGACAGCTGCCCAGAGAGACACGCTGGATGGGAAGAGCTGATGTGCACAAATGACATGTGGATTCCAAGTAGACAAAAGGATGTGATGCCAGTCGTGTAGGACAGGGATTCTTTCCAGGCAGGTGTCTGCAGACCCGATGGCTACCTAGAACAGGCATTTCTCTACTTGTGCTAGTGTTGGCCTTACTTTCTGAAATTTCGAAACACTTGAGCAAAGCATGAATTAAACAACGTAGCTGGGAATTCTGCTTTCTGTTTTTACCTTGACTCAGAATTAGCTTTGCATTTACTTACTCTGATTTTGAGAATCAGATTGGCATTTAAGTACAAGCTTAAGTCTATTTATGTAAGTGTGATGCAGAGTAGTCTCACCAAGCTGTTAGAATTTCCTGGTAATCATGTTTAATTTAGGGCCAACTGCATTTAAGAATGTTATCTTTCTAATGGGGTATTTAATGACTCTACTTTGGTAGATGCCCTTCCACCTTAGCAATATGAAATTTGTCTCCCTTGCATAATATTCTAAAACACCGTTAAACCAGAAAGAAACCTATAACCTAACACAATACTTTTAATTTGTTAACTTGCAGTAGGTATAAACTGATATAGTAGGTATAAATGCTGATAACGTTTAACATTACATGGAGATGCTGGCACATATTTGTGAGAGGCCTGTAATAAATGCAAAGCCCACAAGTATTTAAGGCCTGTTACACCCAATTCAACCTTTATACGTCCCTTAGTACTGTTAAGTTTTAAAGAACTTAAAGCAGATCTAGGAAAACAGCTTAAAAGAAATTTGAGAAATTCAGTTACATAAAATGGAAGCTAGGTGTTAAGACATGACAAACCATCTTGGTGTTACCTATAACATTTGATTAATTAGTACACGTTTCACTCAGAAGCACTTCAACTGCCTGAGACCAGAACCATCTTAACTCTGCTCAGCCCTGGGCTCATCGGCCAGCCCTGGGCTAATGGCCCAACCCAGCTCACCGCGGGCCCTGATGACCTCTCCCATTGTCTGAGTTGAAGCGCTGGCCGTGGTGCTGAAGGGCAGAGACAAGACTTGGGGCAGCCCCCCTGCATGGTTGATTTAGCCAGCCCTCTCCCACTGGGAGTAACTGGGGGAGGAGACATCCATCATGGGAGAGCCTATGTGGAGCATAGCTATTCCCCCATGTCTTGGCTGACATTTTAGGAATACCCTTTCCTTCTGTCCCAGGTGACTTTGCCATGCAGATGGTAGATCCTTGCAGAAAGGTTTCAAATGGAGTGTGTATTGTCAAGAAGTGATACATTCCTAGTGGATCTGATTTTAACATGCTGAAGGTTTGGAATGTACTTGATGTTTATTCTCACAGTGTAGAAAAGTGGATATCTGAAAGACTTTTTAAGCAGATGGGCAATTGCTTCCTTGCTTAGAAAATGTGTCTCTTAAGATTTGTTTTGGGAGTTTGGATGAGAGAGATGATGCAACCAACATATTCTTAGCAGTGGACCTACATTTCTATCCTTGAGTTTTTATGTGTTTGCAACAGAGAAGAAAATTCATCTTGTTTCTGTGTATTTATTGGTTTGAAGGACTGAATTTGTTCAGGATGACTGTTAAGTGGACAGAGAGGGGTTACTAACTTATTAAAACTAAGTATTTCTAGGACTTAGGGTTCCACATATGTAGACTGGGGTGGTGCAGGCTTAGCTAGTATTGCTAACAGTGGTGGGTTTGGATTTTTCA
Source organism: Urocolius indicus (assembly GCA_013401255.1). Lineage (NCBI taxonomy): Eukaryota > Metazoa > Chordata > Aves > Coliiformes > Coliidae > Urocolius > Urocolius indicus. The sequence goes on from WBNH01004850.1 coordinate 903,339, forward strand.
TCTTTTGTCTTCCATAGAGTCAGCATCTATTTCTGCATAAGAAGTCAGAACATGAAATGTCTTAAAAAGGCTAATCCCTACAAAAATAAACAATGTAAAAGGAAAATGGGATCCTTGTTCCAGTAGAAAATCAAAGCCAAATAGAGCTTCCAAGGAAGACTGTTTCATAATGTCCTTGATAATGGTAATAGATATGATATTCTTTCTTAGAAAAGTGGACCCTGATGAGACTCAGATTAGGTGCTTGTGATAACAGAGATGGAACAGCCATGTTTTGTTTCTGGAATGTGTCAGAGAACCTGTTTCTAATCCTTCCTCTTCTGTAACAGCCAGGTATTCATTTACGTGGTCTGAAACTCAGTGGCTTCTCCCGTAAAGTGGAGTTAATGTATCTGAACACTTACAGAATCAAGGAATCTTAAGGGTTGGAAGGGACCTCGAAAGATCATCTAGTCCAACCCCCCTGCCAGAGCAGAACCACCTAGAGTAGATCACACAGGAACTCATCCAGGTGGGTTTTGAATGTCTCCAGAGAAGGAGACTCCACAACCCATCTGGGCAGCCTGTTCCAGTGCTTCCTCACCTGAACAGTGAAGAAGTTTTTGCTTGTGTTTCCTTAGAACCTCTGATGTTCCAGCTTGTACCCACTGCCTCTTGTCGTATCATTGGCCATCATTGAGGAGGGCCCGGCTCCATCCTCCTGACATCCACCTTTTACATATTTGTAAACATTAACAAGATCACCCCTCAGTCTCCTCGTGTCCAAGCTAAAGAGCCCCAGCTCCCTCAGCCTTTCATCATAAGGGAGATGCTCTGCTCCCTTCATCATCTTTGTGGCCCTGCACTGAATGCACTTAGTACCTTTTCCTCTTCTTTTGTATGCTGATGTCGCAAGATCTTAGTAAGAAATACAAAAGGGGTTATCTAAGTTCTCTAGGATTATTCTGTTGCCAAAAAGGACAGTTTCAGCCTGACCTTAGTGGCACATACCTGCCCTTTCCCCACTGTGCTGCTGTGTGGGGGGAGCAGAGTAAGTTGGGACTATGCTTTGGAGTTTTTGTTACTTTCCTTTCTGCTCTCAGTATGGTTTAGAGAGAATATTTTTCTTGGTAGGTGGCCAAATCTGAAGTTGAGTACATCTGTTGCTTTAGAGAGCATTTTGTTACATGAAAGGAATTAAATAGTAAATATTGATTTTATAGAATATAATTTTGGGAAGACATTGCATATTATAAAATATCACAGTGATGCACTGGACATAGAAATGTATCAAACTCTTTGTAAAACACTCAGAAGTATGGTTTTTGCTTTGAGTGCTAATCCATAGTGAAGAAAACAGCAATCCCTGATAACCTTACATTGTGAAGAAAGTGTGTGTTGAAAAAAATGAAGTGGATAAGTGCGTATCTGTGCCTGTTTATTTTGTATAGTTGAGAGTGCTACGTTTTAATTTGAAATATAGACAAAATATATATAGAAGTCAATGACCTGTTCAAGCGAGTTAACTAACAGCAGGAAATCTGAATATACTGGCACAACTTGTTATTAAAAAATCTTCTCCTGCTGGAAATAAGAAAATTGCTAATGATGTGTAAATTGGAAAAGGCCTTAATTTGAGAAACCTGATTTCAGATTATTTCAGTCGTTCTTGTTTTGCCTTTTTTGACTTTTTGACTGAACTGGCTGTGCAGCCAAAGATACATAATACTGTACGTTTCATTACCTCTGTCCTCAGTGGACTCAGACAATGCAGGACAGAATGTTGAGGTGCATTAAATCTTTTCTGCTAATAAAGTTAATTCCTTCTTAGTGGAAGGATACCTGAAATTTAGCTGAGGGTATTGATGAGTATTTGACAGTTATTTGTTATCATGTTATAAAATGCATCACATAACTTTTTTTCTATTGTATCTAGCAACAGGACAAAGGGTAATGGGATGAAGCTGGAACACAAAAAGTTCCATTTAAACATCAGAAAAACTATTTCACTGTTCAGGTGAGGGAGCCCTGGCACAGGCTGCCCAGGGAGGGTGTGGAGTCTCCTTCCTTGGAGGTCTTCAAAACCCACCTGGATGCATTCCTGTGTGACCTGATTTTGGTGGACCTGCTTTGGCAGGGGAGTTGAACTAGATGATCTCTAAAGGCCCCTTCCATGCCCTACCATTCTATGATTCTATGAAAATACATTATCCTCATGTAATTATAACACCCTTTTGGTCCCTGCAGCTACACCTGCTTCTCTGTTGTGCTGAAACCATGGTGATAAATGCTGTAGGTCAGCCAGTGGTACTCTGTGGGTTTTCCATATGGTACCTTGTGTGCCTCAGGTGCTGGTCTGTCACTGCAGCCAGGTGTCTGTGCAGATACCTTCTACTGTCACTTGTTAAAGTAAGTCCATAGGGTGGCTGCTTCTTTGCATGCAGCTGTTAAGAGATAAGTAACTTCACTCTGGATGTGGTCAAATGTTTCATCCTAAGCAATCTGCTGTGTGTGTTACTTGTTCTCTGAGAAACGTCACTTGGACTTTTGAAAAGCCACTACAGGAATGAATGAACAACTTGTATTTTGCTTTTCTCTCTCCTACATTGTGGCTATATCTTATTTGTGTTATTGATGGGATGCCAGGGCAGAATAAAAAAAGCCTGCTCTTTCACATCCTAGACTGATTTTTTTTATCTGATTTTGAGCCCTAGAAGCAACTTGGTGTGCACAATGATAATAGAAGTTGTAAAGCACTCAGAGTCAGAGAAGAAGATGCAGTCTTTTAGGGCTGATAAACTGGTTTTGTCTGCTGCATTAAGTCACCTTGATTTGTTAATTAGGAAAGGAATGGAACAGGAAGAAATTTGGTGTTGAGTGACAAGATGCTGCATATGAGAATGTGTTTCTGTAGTATTAGATGAAGCATACAGATCCAGCCAGATGAAGGCATGCAGGGAAATACTAAATCCTGAAAAGGATAGGAATAATCAGGTTTTCCTTCCAGATCATGACTGCTCAGGGTAGGCAGAGAAGAAGTCAGTAAAAAGAAGCCAGGTGTAAACTGGCCCTTAGAGATTATGGAAGGAGAACACTGGATTATGAAGACAAGGTTCAAGATCTCTCCTAAAACTTGCAGGAGAGATCCTAGACTTGCTTCTGTAAGCAGGAACTCCTTTGAGGATTATGAAGAAATTCAGTTGGCAATGAAGAGGGAATATACTGCTTAGCAATTGATGGGACTTGACCAGTAAAGGTTAGAAAACTGCAAAATCTAGATCCTTGCATAGTTTTAGGCATTTCTCTATATAAAGCCAATGACTGATGGCCATGTTAGCACTTCCAGGAATGTTTGGTTGCAAAATAAATGTGAATGCTAAACATTACTTGAGCATTATACCTACCTGACTGATTTGGTAATAAATGTCTGAATTGTTCTGCTTGCTGCTAGAATGCAGCTTATTCTGGGAGACAGGCTAAAGCTCAGTCAGCAGCTATGAAAGCTGCAGCAGTTTGGGACTTTACTGAGGGAATTTGTTTAGCTGCAGTGCAGTCCTCTGTATAGGATTGGGACTCTAGGGTTATGCCATTGTACATAGGAAAAGACATATGAAATATCTTTTTCCTTAAGCCTATGAGAGCTGTGTTCAGTGTGATTTCCTAATATGGCACCTTCCACAGCAATAAAAAAGACTGTTGGAGAAATTTATCTGTCTGAGGTGTACATTGACTTATGGTTTATGACCTTGGCTAATGACACTGTTCAGGGCGATTCAAAGCAGAGTAGGGCTGTCACATTTTAAATCTTGCTTCCTGTTTTTGCTTGAAGTTTTGAGAGAGATCCTCCCTCAAGCTTAAATAAAACTTACTTCTTCTTTAAGTTGGTTGATAGCAGAAAGTGGAAAAGAGTTATGCAGAAGGATGATGAGCATCTCCCTAAAAAGCACGAATCACCTCTCTGCTGCTTAAGTTCTCTTTGAGTTTAACTTTTTTTTAACTACTACTTTTCATGCTTCCACAGCCCTGTTAGTATTAGAGATTAGTTGTGCCACGCTCATGATAAAAGTGTGTGTGCAATTTTGAGAGACTTTGACACTTGTATCATCTCTATGTCTGTGGTAGGGATGCTCACACATGGACAGCAAGTCATGTGCCTATAGCTACCAATCATGGTGTGATGGCTGAATGTAGGTGGTGGTGTAGTTTTTAATGAGTTATCTCAGGACAGGAAAGATTGTTTATGTTTTTCTGTAGTACTTCGGTGGGGGGTGGATCTTTATTTGAAAATAGTTTTCTTTATGATTCGAGAAGTTCTTTGAAACCAAATCTAAAGGGTTTAGGTCTCCCTTTTACAAATGTATTTATACACAGGAATGTGTTGAGCACATTTAGCTTTTACTTTGTGGGGTTGCAATGTAGCGTTTTCTGTTCCAGCTGCTCAAATTTTCAAACAGTGTTGCATGAATGTCATAGATGAAATTCTATGTGTTGCAATGCTTGTGACACATCTTCGCTGCTTCCCGGTATTCAATAAAACCAGTGGACTTGAAATAAATAATGTTCAACTGCTCTAATTTTAGCATAGAATTAAGCTAACTTGTTGACTAGCGTTATTGTTCCAAAGAGCGTAACATTATCCAAGAAACCATCAGGACTTGTAGACGTGTTCTGCTGGAGAATGTTCACACAATGTCTACCATAAACTGTTGTATGTTGCTATGATACAATCAGAGAAGATCGAGCGGTGAATAAACATTGCATAACTCATCAAAGAGATCAGGTAACGTATATAGATAAGGGACAGGATTAATTGTGGCATTGGTAGAGATGTGGGGAGGGTTACAGATCTGAGGCTGGGGAACAGTCTCAGAAATGCCGTGTGCCAGGGAGCAAAATAAAGGCAGATAAAAAACCTTGATGCTGGAGGAAAGGAGAGGATGACATAGCATTTAAACTGTGTAGGATGAAGGAATAGATGCTTCCTAGTTAAAACTCTGGCAAAAGTTCTTATAGTTCTTGTAGGTATCTCCACACATCACTATTTTTGATCCCAGGCTATCTTAGAAGGAGAGCTTCCTTGGGAAATATTCCCACAAAAATATTTATAGGAGGTTGTTTTTTTTAAAAACAGGAATAATATTCCTTACTTGATTCCATCTTGTTTAGATAGATGCTTCATCTTAAGAAGATTACCACTCTCTTTGTGATGGCTACTTTTTATAATGTGAATTTTTCACCATATGAGAGCAGCCAGGTAATAATGGAGTTGTCTTCACTTCCCAGATCACCCCAGACTCCTGACAGTTGTTTTTCTTTGATATATTTATGCCAATTTGTTACATCCATTCTTGCCTTCCCATAGCAGAAGAAGTGAAACACAAGATAAAGTGTCCATGCCTCCAGCAGCACTCCCTCGCTGCCTAACTGCCCATTCTTATTCTTTTTCCAGGTGCACCTTACTCCATTCCACATCAGTGAAAGTAAATAGATTAGCTTTGTGCTGTGTTCTCAGGATCAAAAGTGGAGAGTCTGTCAGGGTGGCAGAAGAGGTGGCATTTTTCAGCAAGCTGCTAAATCACCACTGAAAATGTCCATCTGCTCTGAAGTGAAAGGAGTAATCTAAAGTCCTTGGTTGATTAGTACAGAGACTTTGGCAGATTTTTCAGCCTGGTGCTTCTCTGAGTTAGCAAACTATTTTAAGTCATTTCAGGAGGATTGAATTCCCCCACTTATTTCACTAGGTGCCAGCTCAGACTCAGAGGTAGTGCTTACTAAATTGAGTGAAACTTCACTGCTTTTCAATACAAGGAGGAGAAAGATCCTATTAACAAGAACTGAGGAGACCATTTTAGAGCTCTCGTTTCTGGTGACCTTTTAATAATGCACAGCAAGAGTGAAAGTAGCAGTGATCAAGTTCCTTGGCTTCAGAAAAATGAAACCTATTTTCTGAAGCTGTGCTGCTTCAGCCGGCAACATTGATGGCAACTAATATCTTATGGTGTTCTGGTGCCAGTTGTACAAACGGCACAACTAGGTGTCAGCTCAGAGAGGAGGCAGCCTTCTTAATGTCTTTGCATCGTGGGTAAATTCCCTTCTGTGTTGAGTTTTGGTGTATTTAGTTGATTGCTTGTGGTCAAGTGTGAGAAGAAATACTGTGGATCTAATTATTATTGCTTTTCATTAGACCTTGCAGCAACTCCTGCAATAAATTTTAAGGATATAAAAAAATGTGATATCAGCAAGGATAGAGTGAATCTTTTTCATGCAGCTAGAAAGAAAGAGAAAACAAAGACGGACAAAACCAAACTTGGCTGTACAGCATCACAGGAATTTGATATGGGTAGGGCACAGCAGCTCAGGAGATACCATTTCTGCCCATTTCTTCCTGCATAATCACATACACACTGTGCTTAATAAGTGGGAGAGTATCAATGCCAGAGGTTTCTGCAGTCTGATCAACTTGAAAGTTTCTATGCATTGCCTGACGAGGAGGACAGAATAGGCAGGATCACTGATACAAGAAGAAGCAGGAAGGCCTGTAGCTTTGATGATGCAATTCTTCTACATCATCTTGAAAAGGAAAGTCATCCCTTGTGGATTGTTTTCATGGTTGCATTCTCCTTCCCCCGTGCTCCTTCATTTCTGGTGCTCACGCCCTCTTAAGAAATGTTTTTTACTAGGTGCCCTGAATAGTCTTACAGGCTCTTTCTGCTTCTGTCTTTGCAGTAAGGCTGTAAAAATTGGAAAGAGGGAATTTCTTGCAGGAGGAAGGTAGGCTCTGGACTTTTTATTCCACTTTTGTACTAGCAGCTGGGAGAAGAGAACAAAGTGTGGTTAAAGCAGTGATCAGGTTGCCTGTTGATGGAAGGAAGATGGAAGAAGTTGGATGGCACTGGTAGAAAGATACTACTTGTGTAGTAAAGCATCTTGGGGTTTGGGTTTTTTCCCTGTGTTTAGTAGCAGAAGTCTGCTGAACTAGGGATATCAATTAATAGTCATTGGTTTGGGTGTGTTGTGGTTATTTTGTCTGAATGTAGATGATTTCTCTACAGCTTTAAAAAGCTTTGGTGCAGCTTTACCACCAAATGACAAAATGCCACCTGTCTCTGCAGCAGAGAGCACGTAGATGTGGTACACAGACCATTATGCCCTCTTGCAAAGCTATGCACAAAGAAGTGTTGAATTACATAGATGTGTAAGCATTCTGCTCGTAGTTGGGAACTTGGTGAAGCAGCTAACAAAGCAGGAATTTCTGACAAAATTTCTGGTTGCCTGGGACAGTGAACCATTTTAAACTGCCATGCTATGTCCTGAATGTGAAGTAGGTCTTAGAAAACTGTTATGTAAAAAGGTCTTGCAAAATTACTTCCTTAAACAAGGTGTCATTTTGTGCCTCCTGTAACATCAGCAACAGGATTGAGTGATGTTATCCTGGGAGAGGCAGGTTTTGCAGTGTGGTTAGCTCTGAGTCTCCTATGTCTTTTCTGTCAGAGAGTCTATCACAAAGCAAGTGCTTAAAAAATAATCGTCTAAGTACATAACTGCATCTGTTGTTGTTAAACTGCGTTGGTTTTTCCATGGTTTGCAATGTGTCAGAAGAGTGAGCAACAAAAGATTAATAGAAATACCAGGAAAATAATAGAAATTATTAAGTGCTTTCAGGTGGTAAAAGAATTTTCTTGGCTACTTGGCAGTGTGAACAGGGTACTGACTGAAGAAAAACGTCAGGTTCTGGTCTTTTTGGACAAAGCAAGAAGGAAAAAAAAAAGTTATGAGGGAAAGTCTTGAAGGATTCATTTTGCAAGGCTTGAGCTTGTAAATCCATCAATTATGTCAAGTTTCCCAGGATATAAAGCTGCACCATTAAGGCAGTGCACATCTTTCCTTCCAGAACGGCTGAAGTGCCAGACTGGAAACACTCTGCCTGCACTTTAGAGTCTTGGTGCTTTTCTGTTGGTTAATTTTCAGACACTCTGAGCAGGAAGTTCTCCTTGGGTGGCATCACTAGGTGGGATTCGTGGGCTGATTGACAGCGCTGGCAGCACTCTAGCTGGGCAAAGCATCATCTTCCTCGGTGCATCACGTTGCACTGCCCGCGTGTAATCTGAGATAATGGAAGCAGAAGGGAGCAATGTGTGCAATATTATACAAGAGCCAGTGCGGTGAGGACAACGCACTTCTATAAATACAAGCTGCAGATGCCTGACCCTAATGGGAACTAGAGCAAGCCCTATAGTCCATCTCCTTTCCTCATCAATATTAATTTTTGGGCCTTATACCCCTGCTTTCTCTCCTCCTGATCCCTTCTTTCATATCTTCTTCACTACTGTAGTGGGACTCAATGGAGGCCTCTGAGTCATCTTTAATAGCCTAACTGCATCCTTTCAAGTAATTTTAAACTATCTGTTGCCCAGAGAGGCTGTGGCTGACCCATCCCTGGAAGTATTCAAGGGCGGGTCAGATGGGGCTGATAGCAACCTGGTCTAGTGGAAGGTGTCTCTGCCCATGGCAGGTGGTTGGAATGAGCTTTAAGGTCCTTTCCTCCCCAAACCATTCTGTGATTAAAATATGTTCAGCAAGTGCATGGTACAAGTCTTCAGGATTGCAGACAGGGTATATATAAACTAGTAATTTTACAACATATGGATGTAATTGTGCATTTTAAAGAGATTCTCAATGCTGCCTCCATGATTATAACAGATGAAATGGATTTGTTTTTCTTTTGAAATGTCTCTAAACAAATATGTTTAGGATTGAAATGGGTCTTTTCCAACAGAAAGTTCTGCTTCCTCATGTTTTCATTAGAGATTTGGAGGGTGATTCTGACATACAGTGAAAGCCAGTAGGCTGGGATGAGGCTGGACTGAGCAGTGCTCAAACTCCAGCCTGTCCTCCCTGTGAGAGAGGTCAGAAACCCTCTGGTAGGGACCCCAGAGGGCTTGGCAAGATGCAGTGGGGCAAACAGCCTCCCTTGTTGCTAAAGAGGGACTTGGAGAAAGGAGCTCAGAACTAGGCACACCACATGGGCTAGAGGCTGGCATTGCTTGGGATTAAAGTGAGCAGGCCTCTGGGTGGGAATTACCTGCTTCCATCTCCAGTTGTGTGGCAACTCTACAGGATGGGAGTGGTGGTCTGATGATGTTGAAAGGAGTAGAAGGTAGCAATTCTCAAAGGGAGTAAACAAGATGGAGGTTGATGGCTACTTTTCCTGATGTCTACTTGCTGTTGCTGAGCACAGCAACTGGGGCACAGTCAACACATTGACTGGGGCAGCCCACTTGTATGTCTCTGGAAAGGAGTGCCTGGGATTGCTTCGCTTCTTGGCACTCACAGGTAAGAAAAGGAAACTGATAGCGCTGTCTTGAATTTACCTGGGGCAGAGCAGGTAAGCTGCTACGTAAGCAGTTCTACCTTGGCTTTCAAATACACGTTCTCCTGATCAGCTGCCTCCTCTGGGGTGTATACCTGACGCAGCTTTACACCTATTTCCTGGCACTTGGTGCATGCCCTGCCTCAGCAGGGGCAGGTTTTGTATGTCTGCTGCTGTGAAGCAGGCTTTCCAGAGAAGGAATTGGCTTTCACTTAACCTTTGCATCTCCTTCTGCAATTAATCTTTAAAGGTACATCTCGAGCATTCAGTGCCCCAGCGTGCTTTAGTGTGCTCTGTTACCTGTCTGAAAACTCTGCTAGCTGTAGAAGACAGAAATGTACATTTTAATATGCAGTTAGAAATAGCTTTGTTTGTTTTAAAGCATCTTTCCCTACCAGGTATTAATTTCCATGGAGCTGAAGAATTTTAAATTCTCTTGGTTTCTGTGATGGCTGTACACTGAATTTGGAATATTACCCCTGTCAGACAGAGTTTTAGTGACATCAACAGTAAGTTCCTTCCAGTTTACCGAAATCCTTACAAACTCTTATGTCTTAGAGGAAAGTTAACTGCTGAATACTTTACTGTGTTCTTCTTTTACTTTTTTTCACCTTTTTTTTTTCCTTGTATTTTTGAATTGAACAGAATTCAGTTCTCTAATAGGTGTTCTTGGACTGGTAGCAGTATTATTTTGGCCTTGTTCCTAAGTACAAGTTAATGTAAGAGTGCCATTCCAGCTTTCCAAAGGAAAAAAAAATCCCAAAGGGAATAACCCAACAGGCTAGTTACCAAGCTATAGTTACCTATTCAGGTGTATCAGACTTGTATGTTATAATTTGGCAGTACTGACTTTGTTTGGAGCAGGTATGACAACAGAGCCATGTTTCAGTTTCTGAATACATTAGCGTACGTGGCAACTGAGCTGGTTGTGGCAGAATAGATGGTATCTACTCAGTCATAAACACTGTTCCATCAAACGCTGAGCGTCTTGCATGGATAGGGTGAGCTGGTACAGTCTGGTGCTTCGTGCTGTGTGGCTGTGGAGTTCTTGCTTTGCTGCAATGCTTCCCAAAGCCGTGCTTGCTGCTTTTTGGCACTGCAACTTGTGTTCCTCATTTATACTTACATTGATTCTTTTGGCTGTTTCCATGAGCTTCAAGTGGGAAGCTGTAGCAATGGGGTTGGGAGACACCTTGAAGGAACAGGATGTGTGTTAAGAGCTGCATTAGTCTTGAGGTACATGCATGGACTGTGTTAAGTTTTGTTGTGCAAGTACACTGTAGGAGATGAGAAATACTTCAGGGGGGGCTACAGCTGCACATCAGGCTTGAAAGGGAGCTGAAATGGCTCAGAGAACATATGCAGCAACTGGCCTAGCTGCAGAAGTAAGGCAGTAGGAGGGTTGGGCCTATTTGCAAAGAAGAGAAGCAGCAATAGTATGATAGGCTTGAAGATAAATAAAGTCACCCTGTGAGGCTGAGAAGGAAAGCTTCTCTGTGTCATATACTGTCTGAGAGACACTTGAAGCTGCAAGAACAAAAACTATTTCCTTCTTTGATTCCACCACTGCTTAGGGGAGCTACATATTAGGTAGCTTTGTAAATAAAAGGCCGTACATCACAGTGTCCAGGCCTGTTGAATGTTCCTCTCCCTGTAGAAACTATCCATTGCTTAACTTCTGAGGGCAAAAACCAGGCTGTTTCCTGCACTGCGCAGTTAACATACAGTTCTGAATTTTTACTTAAAGAACAGTAATAAGCAACAGAAACAACAATGTTTTTTAAAGTTTTAAAACTTCTTGTCCCTGTTTCCCAAAGGTCCTAGCAAAATGTAGCACGAAAAAGTGTTGTGAAGAGTTAACTATCAAAGGAAAATCTCTTGTGAGGCTTAACTGCAGGCTAATAATGAGTTTCCATTGCCTAGAGGTATGTTGAGATGAGAAAAAAATGTGTAAGGCACTGGAGTAGGGCTAAATCTGTTTTTTTTTTTCTTCGATGCAGATGGCACATGATCAAGTCCATTCCTCTCCATACCTCCATCTGTAAATCACAGATGATAGCACCTCCTGTTTCCTGGTCTACTGAGATACTAAACATTTTGGAGCAGAGACTATCTTTGAGTCTTGTCTTTGCACAGCACAGCATGGTCTCAGTCGCAGCAGGGTGCTGGCAAGTTCTGTGCAATAATATCTAAATGCTACAGTCAAAGCTGTCGTTACCACAGCTACGCTTGCTTCAACGGCTTTATTTAAAAAAAGCAAGCAAAGGTACTTCAGCCATACGTGATCTGAGCTGATTCATGCTGGAGATGGAATACTTTCTAGAGACTTTCAGTGTCCAGGATGAAGGGGAGAAGGGGTTTCTTTGGGAACAGCTTTCGAGTTTTGTATTTTCTCTTGTACACTTGCCTTGAAAAGGAAGGCAAATGTGCTCTCCTTTCTTGTCTACCAGAAGAAGTACCTGCTAAGTAAGGTATGTGATGGATTTGGGTAGAACTGGAAGTGAGATGTACTCTGTCTTGTGAGACAGTTGGTTGTGGGAAGTATATCAAGGAGTTAAGGGGGCTCTGTTCTCCTGCTTTACCCTCTTTGTTATGAAGACTCTGCTTTTCTCCTAGCATGGCAACATGCATGCAGAGGTTTTAGACGTGAAGTTACCTAGTGCAGCAGACAGCTGGGAGTGGCTAACCCAGCACAGCCCTGCTGTTCATTCAGTTTGCCCGTGCAAACACCCCAATGAGACAGTCTGGCTGCTGGAGCCTCCCACATAGGGATGTACCTGCTGGGTGGGATGGCCGCTACTCACCTCTACCTTCCTCCTTCAGCACAGGCACTAGTAAGCTCATCTCTCCTGGATCACCATCGCAGCTCTGCTTCTTTCTATTTTGGTGGCAGGTGTGATCTGGTCTTCATCTGGACCTGGACTCAGCTCTCCCTTCTCAGCAGGGCAGAACTCATTATTGCTTATGCTTCTTGGCATCCTGAAACTGGCTACGATTATGTTCTGTGTCCTTGTGCTGCTGTAAGGTTGGTGAGGTCTCACGGCAGAGTGGGGCTAAGGGCTTCGATAGAAATAAGGTTAGTTGGCTTGTTGAGAGGCTGTGATTCCAGGAGAAATAGATGAGGGAAGGGATTAAATGAGGTGAGTGAGGTGAAGGGTCAGGTGCTTGAAAAAGCCTTCTGGAGGCAGGAGAGTTGGCCAGCCTAGCTCCAGTCAGCCCCAAGATGGGCAGGTTGGACCACAGACAGATAGCTGACACGTATTAGTTTCAATGTCATTGGGTGAAGGGCTCAGCTTACGTGTAAGGCATGTGCAAAGCAAATTGTAGTAGTGGGATATTTCTATATGTTCTGGACCCCATGCCCTCTTTGCTAGCAGCAGAAAAGATAGATTTTCACAGCATTGCCCCTACTTTTGCACTCACTCCATGGTGGGTGGCACTGCTGCTCTTGCTTGGCTTTCAGTGGCTTTAACAGAGCACGGTCAGTTGGTCAAATGAAGCAAAATGTCACAGGGGGGAACTATTTTGATCCTTTTCACTGGGGGGGGGGCAGAAGGGAGGGAAGAAGGGGGCTATAGTAAATGTCATAACAGACCTGAAGCTAAAAAGTGTTCCTCTAAGCTTGGACCATGTTTGCTGGGCTCTGCCTCTCTCTTTGAGTTGGAGTGAATGTGGAAGGCGAGTTTCTGTTGGTTCTCTTCCTGCTAAAGGAACCCGATGGAACATCTGGATCTGTGGAAGGACTGGAGGTAGGTCTTAGCAGCCTTGTTTGAGACCCAGCACAGAGAGGCAGAATCATTGAGGAGGGATGCAGTGAATTCCAGTCTGAAATCCTAGCTTCATTTTTCCTATGTGTCAGAAGTATTTCACAGTTTTTCCTGTTGTTAAAGGGCAGAACCAGCGTAAGCCTTTTCAGGTGAAAAGTTTTTTGCACCAGGTTGTTATTGTAGTGCATGAGAGCTCTGTAGGCAGCCTTAGGAGCTGGAGAGTCCTATGAAGGCAAGCTGTTCAGTTTTCTCAAGAAGGTGTGAAATCCTGTGCCTTGCAACGCCTGAAAGAATACAGATGTCCAGTGGAAACCTGACCATTTTGCCTTGTGTTATTGCTTGTTTAATTGCTGCTATGTGGATGATTACAGAGTGATTTAATGAAAATTCTTTTTTCTCTTTTTTATCCTGTGTATGATCTGTCTAGCCCGTGCTAGCATATTACAGTTACTTCTTGGATAACATCAGGCTTGTGGTTTGTTGTCAGTGGCAAATGCTCTTGCTGAGCCAACTTTTTGATCTATTTAAATCATTAAGATAAGTGGCATAACATCTCCCTGGAACACTGTGATAGCAAGATAACTGGTGTTAGGAAAAGAAAGGCTGTATGTCTCTGTCTCTCAGAAACTGTTGAAGGTTTTTAGGCCTTAATCTGTGTCCATAACTACCCAACTCTAACCTGCAATTATTAATTGGGAGCAGAGCCAACAGATGCTGCAGAGCTGGAACTGATATTCTGAGAATTGTGGAAAACAAGGCCAGGGATCAGAGCAGTGGAGGGAAATGGTTTGTGATAACCACGGGTACAAGAAACAATGTGAGGCAGAGGAAGACAAGGGGATGTGTATAATGGGCTCTGTGTTTCTCAGAGAGACCTAGTTAGGAAGACATGGAATAAATAAGTCTTTGAGTCATTCCCTTTTCCATATTGGGAAGCCTCCTAAACATGTTGTCACAAACCATCTGCATGCTGAAGATGTGCAATTTGATAAGGTATGATAGATTGTGTCATAAGTGTGACAATAATAAGGGCATGTCTAAACACACAGCAAATATTTTCCTTCTGTGGAAAATGTTTACACATGAAAGCAGAGTTTAGTTTTTTGTCAGCTGAAGTAGTAGATGATGACACCAAAAGCAGATGCCTCTAGTAAAGCTGCTTTCTTGTAATAAGTAAATGAACAATTGGCTTCTGCAAACTTACGGGTGAGAGGGAAAAGGCAGGGAGTTCGTTGATATCTCTGCAAAAGTAATATAATTTGCTAGCACAAGAAGGTGAATGAGTTTGCAAAATGCAAGTCAGTGAGGAGTGAGGTCACATGGGAAGCAGCTGATGGTTAGTTCTCGATTCAAGAAGGCCCACTAGCCTTTTGGAACCAGGGAGTATTTCTCAGTGGAGTGTGGAATTGGAAGTACCAGGGTATATCGATTCCGCCACAGCAAAAGAAAAGATGGGGATGGCAAACTGAGGGAGAACTCTGGAGATCTAAGCTCGCTGCCACAGCTTCCTCCGTGAGACTGGGAGTGACAGGGCAGCGACTGCCTGTTGCTGAGAAGACCTAGCTTGTCCTCTGCAGGAACTGCTGCCCACTCTCTGGGTCTTCTCCCTGTCACCGGCTGCATATCGTGCCTGCTCCCATCCTCTGGCACAGATGTGCAGGCCAGGGTGGCCGGGGGACTGGCCAGGGACGCTTGTGTTAGGACAAAGCGTGCTCTTCCCCAGAGTGCTCTTGCTGGGAAACAACTGGCTGTGGGAGGGCTCAGGGCTGCTCTGGGCTGCAGCATGGGTGAGAGTGCGAGAAGCATAACCCTGGCTTACAGCCAATGCTATTTCTTCTTACCATTATTTCTCCTTTTATTTTCTTTCCCCACCCCAAAGCATGGGAACGTAGTAATTGCATTTTGACCCAGTTTTCAAAATCACCGTAGCATAGACTTTGAAGGGGGGGTGTGGGGGATGGCACTTAAGAATGAAACCCGGCCATTAGCTAGTACCAGTGGGGCAGGAACACTAGCAGACTGTTAAAAGTATGCACTAACAGGCTTGTAGAACAACTGTTATCCTGCATGTTTTTTTGAAGAAAAGTAATTGTGTTCACATTTTTTGGTATTTGATCCTTTAAACGCAAACCTTATAGGACTGAGCTCAGGTTGACTTCAGATGAAGTACTCTAATGCTCATGTAAAGTGCCTGGATTTTCAAAACTTGGCTGGAGATTTCATGGCAGCCTTTCTTGTGGTTATTTCTGGCACCTCGGGCTGCCAGTTGGAACATGGGGCTATAGATACGTGTGGAAGTGGAAAGGAATGGGTGTGAGCGCTTGTGTGGAGTAGGAGCCTTTTAATAGAAACAGGCTTGGTTTAAGATGGGCTTTTGAAATGCTCAAAGACTTGGGGAGCAGATGTAAGTATGAAATCCAAACCAATTTCCTCATTCCAGCTATTAATACAAGAGGAGAAAAAAGATCCTTTGAAGTGATTTCAAACACCAATTAATATCCCTTGGAATCTCCCCATCAACTCAGTAAGAAGTCTTGATGCAAAAAGGAAGTTGGAATTTAACCTCACAAGATAAGATAGGCAGCAAAGTAGAAAGAAAAAGACAAAAGACATTGTTCTCACTGATGGGAATACAGTTTCCCTCAAATTCTGCTGCATCAGTGTCCTTACTGCCTCTGATGTAATCCTGCATAAGAAGGCTTCCTTGGCTCAGCCCAAATTACAGTCACTTTTAGGCAGGGAATTGTAAAAATACTACTTTTGGGACAACAGGAAGCTGCTGTGCACTGACAGGAGAGGTTAGTCAGAAATTTATTGGTGGTGTGTGTTTTGGGCCCCCTTTGCATGCAAGCACCATTGCTCTGCCTTCCTAGTTGAAGCCAACGATCTGCCCACAATCGGGTGTTGTCTCTGCTCTCCTTTCTGTATGAGTGTTTTACCCTGGCTTTGGCTGCCACTAGGCTGGCTAGGAGCTGCCTTGGCCATTGGATTGGGGCAGAGAGGGCATCTCAGAAGCAGATGCTCCAGGTGGAGTGTTTGTTTCTGCGTTTGTACACTTTGAACCATGTTGGGACCCTCACCCTTCTGGAATCTGACTGTAACTTACATTAAGTGTTAACACATTTCAGGGCAAAAAAGGGTTGAGATTCCTACTATTTGTAGGAAATAGTAGCACCTGGAATAGTTGGACATTAAGCTTATGAATGCCACTGGTGTTTGGACATGTATTATACTGTCTGAGCTGAAGTAGAGAAACAAAGGATGTTTGTGCCCTGGGCTGCATTTTCCCACCAAAAAGGAGGCCGAAAATGAAGACAAAATCCTGCCCTGGGAGGCAACTGCAACTCCACCTCATGTAATAGCTTTGTAAGAAAATGCACTAGTCTCAGAGGAAGACTTGGTAGAGGTGCCTTGAGGATGTTCTCTTCCTTGGTGGGGAAGAATTGAAGCGTGAGTGTAGGGGGAAAACACAGGCAAAAAGTTCAAGGTTCTGAGAAATGGAGATGTTCCTTGTATGTTTGTATTAATAAAATGAGATGTGAGATTCTCCAAAGGAAATATTTTATTCTGGTGTTGTGTAAGCATAAAATGAAAGCTTGCCCTTTGACAGCGTTACTATTTCCTTAAAATGCTCCACCAGAACATGATGTTCCTTCATATCTGTCAATACTCTGTCGTGTCTTGAGTCCTGTAAAGCACACAGAACAGAATGTTGTCTCAAGACAGTCATCTCCTGTTGCTACATAAATGTTGAGGTGAAGCCTGAGTTTATTAGTTTTTAAGGCAGAAGATACTGTTTCTGCACATTTTTACTTTATACAGTGCCTTAATTTCTATTAGTCTTAAACTGGTACGCCTTCAATTAATTTTGCTTTCTGGAAGCCTGGAGAAGCTGAGGCCAATGGTATACTTCCTCTTTCTCTCTCTCGTATGTGGCAGCCTGCTGCCCCAAGCCTTTCTTGCAGATTGGTGATTCTGAGGTGCTTCACAACAAAGCTTCACAGCCTGCCCTTACCCTACCTTGCAGAGCACCAGGTAGTCTTTACCTTTGAATTTCTGCTCAACAAATTGCCTACTTTCTATGGACAGGTGATAGGGGTTTGCTCCTATGTGGGCTGTTTGCTGTGGCTTTCTTGAGGGACTGCTGCTGGAGGTGTTTAAATGGGTGGTTTCAGCAACAGTTCTTGTGGGTAGATTTCTCCTTGGTGCAGTTCCTCAGGACTTGCTGGCAGTGCCTTACATGAAGCGCACAGCTCGGCTGTCGCTGAGCACTGGGAACAATGAGCAGGATTTCTGACAGGGTTGGCCAGGGAAAATTTTCATACTTCAAGGTATCTATCCTGTGAGGATCTGTGGAGGTCTCTATACTGTGTCGGTGGTGAGGCACTGGCACAGGTCCACAAGAGGTTGTAGCTGCCCCATCCCTGAAAGTGTTCAAGGGCAGGTTGGATGGGGCTTGGAGCAACCTGGTCTAGCAGAAGCAGAAGGGGGTTTGGAACAGGATGAGTTTGAAAGTCCTTTCTGACCCAAATTATTCTGTGATCCTATCCAAAGGTCTTCAGAGGGAATATGTTACCTTTGGGTGATTTCAGCTCATGTTGCTTCTTTCTTCCTTTGTGATGAATCCCTAAAATCTGGAGCTACGTGCTGGGGGTTACTCTCTGTCTGTCCAAGCTTGCAAAAGCTGCTGTAGCAGAAGGCTGCTGGGCTGGAAAGAATTTTGAAAGAGCAGCAGCCTCTTAGTGATGCCTTTGAAGCTTTTAGCCTCATGGCTTTTGAGAAGTTATCTTATAGGCCATGTTGTGTACTCCTTGCTCTTTCCTTGTCCCTGTGTTTCTTTTGTGATGATGGAAGAAGAGTTCCAACAGCTGTGCCTCTCCCTTGAAAAATGTGATGAGAGAGGGCAGCTGTTGGTGGTGGGTTTGCTGTCAGGATCTGCTCATTGCACAAACAGTCCTCAAGCACCTGAAAACTTTTTGTAGGAATACTGTCTGTAATAGTAGCAAAAGTTTCAGGGCTGCTGGGGTGCTGCCTTTGCCTGAGATGGACAGGGCAAACCCTTTGCTAGTAACAGTTGTGACTGGGAGTAATCTCTGAAGAAAAGCATTCGTGGGGGGCTGGGGGGGGTGGAGTGTTTGGGTTTTTTTGTTTTTATTTTCTTTGTTGGACAACACATTTATGCAGTTTCACTTTCACTCAGCTTTCTTGTTGTTGTTGTTTTCCTAGGATGCTTTGCTTTTCATGCTGTCCTAAAGTGGCAAAGACCTTTTGGAGTTGCATGTGCTCCTGGGGAATTGTTGTTTGATATAAAAGAGTCTGTTTCTGTTGGAATTACCAAACAAATAATTTAAAAATCATTATGTCCTCAAAGCTTTATTTATAGAGCACAAATTTCTAGCTAAGTATGACTTGCCAATGTTTGTTTTTAAATGTTTTGTTTAGGATCTGTTTATGTAAAAGAGTAGAGAAAGAGCAAGAGATGTGAAAATCCCAAGTAGTGAATGATAATGCTGCTGTTTAATTATTTGAAAATTAAAGCAAACTTTTCTGATGGCCTAGAATACACAGTGGGATAATAAACCGAAGCCCTTTCCAAAGGGAAAAAAATCAAAACAACAAACCAAACCAACTTTTGGTATACAGCATTGTAAACTGTCCTGGATAAAAATGACCTGGAATTAAAAAATGAAACGATAGAAGGAAAAATAGGATCAAGTTACTTTATCAGTTGCTCCTGTTTACCCTTTTTCTCCTTGTCAAAAGAGGTTGCCTCAGGGGAGTAAAATAGGCAAGCTTTAAAAGCTAATCAATGGAAATTCTGTTGTTCACTGGGAATAAAGTGTCAGTGGTGTTACAATAGGAAAATGGTTAAAGGCAAAGAGCTGAGATGAACTGAGAAGAAACATGTAGATGAAAATCTGTTGTTTAAATAGGCTAAGTAAGGAAAAAACAATGTTCCTTAAACGGTACTGGAAATCAATTAATGGTTAATTGTCTGGAGCTAAGCAATATAGATCTCCATGGACTTTACTATGCAGTTTCCTATTGTGATAGTTCCACAGCTTTTCTTTGAGTATGTGTCACAAGACTTCATCTGAGCAGGATGTGCAGATGTATGTATGGCTGGGTTAGGTAGAGAAGTTGATAATTTATCTATACAGTACTTGTGCTACTGATGCTGCCTTTAGAATAAGGGGAAGCCACATGTATCTTGACTTCATGGCTATTGAAGTAACAAATGTGTTTATCAAAGGCATTTCCGATAAATATTCAGTTTGTGGCTTATACCATCAAAACTGCTTTGTTCTGTCTCATGCGATTCAGCCATAAGCAAAGCCTTTCAGATCCCGTGGTGCAGTCCTGGATGTGCTCGCCTTGGTGCAAAGAGCGTTGCCCAGCAGGAGGGATCTCACAGGAAGGTTGCTTTCTACTGTGGCATGCTGTATTTTGGATTTCCTGCTGCTGCCATTTGGCATCTCTAAAACCCTGTGGAGGTGTCTGCAGAACACGTCACCTTGATAGCGTCTGTCAGATAGAGGGCACCTTTTGAAGAAGACTGTAATATCATAATATCAGATCTTGGATGTTACTGGGTCGAAAGCTGTCAGATTTACATCCCTTGGCTAAGCCCTAGAGCTGTTGTTTATCTCTTGTAAACAACTGCATTGGAAGGAAAGTTCTGTTTTGGAATCCCCTTTTGGAGACACTCAACCATAATTATGTATCCAACTGGGATTTACAGCATCAGGAAAAGGTGTAGTCTCGGATTAAGAGGGTCTCAGTGACCTGCCATTCACGCTACTCTGCTGCAGGTACCCGAAACCAGATGCTGTCAGTGTCGAAGAGGCAAGGATTCCATTTTGCAGAAGCAGGCAGAGTTTATTTTCCTGGTTTATTGCCTTCTAACCCTAATGCCTATCTCTGTCTGCATGTTGGAAGGTATCTTCAACCAGAAGGTTGAGGAGGCTGCTGACTTTTGATAGCAAGTTGCAAGTTTCATCTATTCTGGTCGTGTGGGTGGATTTGGCCTTACATTTGAGAGGGAGTGAGATTTCTCCAGGTTCTTCCAGTCAGTGATAAAATATTAGAAGTTTTCTTCACCTGGTGCACAATGAGAAGGATTTTGATAAAGATAGAGGACTGGAGGACATCTTGGTCCATGCCTCTGAGCTTTGGGGGTTTTTTTTTTGGCCCAAGATGCTAATAGCTGAGGAATGAGGAAAAAAAATCCTCCTTTAACAGCTAGGAGAGAAACAGTGACAAGAATAAATCCGCCTGGTGTAAATATTGCCACTCTCATAAGCAGCCCACCCATATCTATATACAGTAGAGAGGTGCTTCCAGTTCTGTGCCCCATTTTCACATAGATACAATTAGTCTTGTGCTAAAGGGGGTTGACTCAAGCCCTATGATTTCTTTCTTGTCCTGAGACATGAAAAAAATTTCTGTCCCTTCTGACCTGCTTTCTGCACGAACTGTCTGAAGCAGAGAAGAGACAAAGTGTTTGAAAGCACAGAAGTGTTTTAGCTGACTGGGCTGCGCTGTTCCTCTTTAGCCCTCTTCTCTTTTGCTCATGCTAGAGTGGGTGAGTATTTGTTGTTTCAGTATCCCAACAGTTGTAGGTGGCGGAAGTGTGCGCTTCAGCATCCAGTGCTCTGGTGCTTTTTGTGGATATGTAAACAAACACACTTTTTTTATTTTAACAAAGCTCTGTGTTTTTTACTCATTGACCAAAGACTGGTTTGGCTTCATGCCCTTCGGCACAGAGCAAGACACAGCTTCAGGCGTCTGAAATAAGTTAGCTGTCTTGGCAGCATCTCAAGGCCGGGAGCTCGAGCTGTCCCGGAGAAAGCCCAGTTAGTTCACTTGCCACAAAGAGGCTACCAGCTGCTCGCTCCTCTCAGGGGACTGGAGCTGGGGTTGCCTCTAACCCTGCTCTCTTGGGGGAAGCAGGGTTGCTGACTTGGGGGTGCCTGTGGTTAGGGGTAGGGGGGAGGTTCCCAGCAGAGGGCCCCCGAGCATCGCCGCAGGCTAGGGCAGGCCAGCAGGCTGGTGCTGCCCTGCTGGCCTGACCCCACAGCTCTGCTGTTACTTGATGTGATAGGCATGGCAGTTTGGTGAGTGGAGGAGTTGCTCTTGCTTGAAAAGATAAGGGGTGTTTTCGCAAGGAAATACAAGTATTTTAGAAAATGCAGTCCTCAAAGTAAGAGGCTGGCAGGTCTTGCTTGCAGATTTGTACAAAGCACAAACTTGTGTTGCTTCCCAGTCAAGTAGAACACAACACTGGCTTTCATATGGTCTGGCATCCAAGTGCTAACCTTCCAACCTTGAGATCTACTGAAAAAGCGTGGCAGCCGAATACAGTGTGCTATCAGAAGTTATGAGGAGTACTGGTAGGTACCAGAAGCCACTGACCCAGACTACAAAATCTCCATTGCTCTCTCCTCATTTTGCCATGAGTGAAGTGACTGTTGTGGCCTACATTGCTATCACAGCAATCCAGGATTGCTTGTTGCTCTCAAGCAGAGGTGATGTATTATTAATGGTAAGCACATCAAGCACACATTGAAAAAAAAAAACAACCCCATGTGTCCAAGTGTCCAACATTCAATTCTGTCTCACCTCAGCTGAATGTTTTTCAGCACCTTCCATTTCTCCCTCCTTTGAAAGATGAAAGCGTGAGCCAGTGCAGGTGAAGTCAGCGGGAATTTGGCCGTTTGCTGTATGATGCCCTGCATGTGGTTTCACAGTGAGTGGGCAGTCAGGGGGCTGAGTGTGGACTCTTATGGACTCTGAAAAGTCAGCTTCCCGTTGGATGTTGTTTTAAGGGCTGAGGCAGGATGATTAGAAAATGCAGAACCTGCTAATCAAGTTTCTAAAGTCAATAGGTTTACTTACGTTAGACCTTTAATAACCTGATGTCAGATAGGGATTGCTGAGATGTTGAGTGCTGTCTAGATTTCCTTGGAGTGGATGGAAAGGATGGACAAGTTTTGATTCTTAATGACTTGAACGCAACTAGGGAATACAAATATAAGACCTACAGAATTGTTTTTCACAGTTGCCCCTAGAAATCAGTGCTATTGGACTAATTCACCTGTAATACTGAGGAATGTAGTGCAGGAATTTGTTGTTGAGTTCAACAGCTAGAATGAGCTGCATAGTTTTAGCTTTTTAAAACCAAAGAAAAAAGCCTGAGACATCAAGGTGCTCAGGAACAGAGATTCAGTTCTGACAATATGCATGATTCATTTTGTTGAAGTCAAGAGGATTACCTGCATGCACGAGTGTGTTCAGGGTTGAGTATACTTTTGTAAATGATGATTTGGCACTGACCTGTTGTCAACAAAGGAAAAGATACAAAAAGCCTCCTAGGCAAGTAGAACTGTGGTCTCTCTGCACCTAGTTTTTTTCTATTGAAGTAGTTTTATCCTCTGAAACTTCCTGGCTTAGATGGAATTACTTCTAACTTAATCCAATGCAAATATTTTATCACTTGGTAGTCTGCACCAAGCCCTGGAAATGCAGGAGCTGCCAGTTTCCATCTAGTTCATCACCATCTCTGACTGACAATGCTGTGGTCAACATGGGCAGCCTCTCAAGAATCTACCAGAAATGCTGCAAGATATATCTATGGAATAACCTGCCCACAGGGAAAGTTTCACCTTACCAATTCTGCTGGAGCATGTGTGTTTATGTATTCTCTAATCTTTACCATCGTAACTTTAGCTGTTCTCATTATCTATATGTGTGACAAATGCTGTCATTGACAATGCTGCCTTGTGCAACCTCACAGGAGAATTGTGTGCTGGATTACAAGGCAGAAGAGGACTGTATATCAGCAGACATTTAGTTGAAGGTGTCACCCTTTCCTGTGCCATGGGATCAGAATCATTTAGGTTGGAAAAGACCTTTGAGATTATTATTGAGGCAGGCTTTTATTGTCTTGGTTACAAGTGGGAGGTTGGTTTTAGCCAAGGCTATTGGCACACCTCTTCTTCACAGTCTTTATGCGTGGGGAGGAAGCCAGTGGACTTGAAAGGCAGGTTTAAACAGACAGCCGAAGACTTCTGAAACCAACCAGATTCTTCATTGCTTGTTCTGTGGATGGAAAGTTAGTGGGCAAACTAACTGAGTCCTGAGTGGGGTGCTTATCTCTGTTTATGAAATGAAACAGGAAATATTGGAAACGGCTGGCTCATTTTTAAGCAGGAATATGTGCACCAAAGTAAGTAATGCCAAAAGGTACATATATACAGTATGCTGGACAAGTTGGCTCTAGCTGATGGGTTTTTGTTTTGTCAATCACAATGACAGACAGGATTATTAGGTCATTTCACTTGGATGTTTTCTGTACGTAGGGCGTACTCATTTTCAAGCTTGGCTGAGATAACTGCCTTGGCTCTTGATTTAAGGACTCCTGGAAACGGTTTTGGTAGGGTTTTAGATCAATAAATGTAGTGACGGAATATTTAAAGATGGACTTAAAATCACACATCCTAATGTCAAAACATTTTTTTGCCCAGAAAACTAAATGCATAGGTTTCAGATGACAGTATTTTAAGTCACAATGAAATGTGAAGAAATGAAATTGGTATGGGAGTTACTTAGATTTGTTACTAAAATAGCGAGCGAAGGGCCAGCTGCTGAGGACCATTCGAGAAGTGCTTTCACTGAGGGATCTAAACACTTGGGAAGGATCCTAAAACCCCCTTAACTGTCTAAGTAGCAAGAAGCAACAGCAATCTTCTGAAATAGCTAACGTGTATCTTCTTCAGGAACTTCCCAGTTCATTCATAAATAGAAGTGAAATTGAAGGTAAAAACTAACTGGAATATTGTCAGGGAGTTAAAGCGTGAAGAAAGAAGTCTTTCATTCTGAGCCATTGCTTCTGTTTTGGGAAGAGGGGAAAGATGTGTAGTTATTTGAGACTATGGTATATAAAGCTTCTCAATTGGTTTAGTGCTTTTTTTTTTCATTAATACAGGGACTGTCATTAGTGCAAATGAAATGCAACTCTAAGCGATTTAAGTCTGCTATGCAGTCAGGAGCCCACTGGAAACCCATTGCTTGTTTAAGAAAGGGCACTTAAGGAATCTAATTTGTTAAATGGAGCAGAGGAGCCCAAGTCCTGGTAAAGACCCAGTGCCCGAGATCTTTAAGGAAAATATAAAAAAGGGGGCAAAGGGACAGTGACTTAAAGACATTTACCCGTTTTCAGGGGTGGGAGAAGTGCAGAGATGACTGCAGCAGAAGGGAGAGGAGGAATTCAGCAGGGAGATCACTTCTCCAGTCTGCAAATGCTGTGGCTTCTGTTGCTGCTGTTTTTTTGCCTGTTCAATGGATTGCATATTATCCTCTAATACTGAATTTGGATGGGTGACAAAAGTGGAGCTCAGTAGTTGAGGAGCAGCTGAAGAGGCAGTTGCCATGTGGTAATCCTAAACCTTGCTGAAGAAGTGGCTACAATAGTCTCCTTTGTTTTCCTGAGGGTCCAAGTCCTTTCCACTGATGGATTGCTGTTCTGCCATGTTACTTGTGTACCATTGGAAGAGCCCCGTTGTTTAAAAATATTTGATGGATCTCGTCACCTTGGGCCTGGACAATGCTGGCTGCAAGAGCTGCAGCTTACTGGTATTGGTATTAGTGCTGTCTTCCAACACCAGTCTAGGAACAACTTTTTGAAGCGCAAGTAGTGTAAACAGAGTGTGTAAGGGACAGGGGAAACTGAGGCTACGTATGTGGGCAGCAAACAGTGGTTGGTGATGGGTGAGCCTTTCACACTGGAGCACCACCACTTAAGAAATTGTTTCCTTGCTAAATTGTAATGAATGACATTTTCTACATTTTTCCTGGTTTGCCAGGCTTTTGGCCAAGATGCTGCCTCGGCTGTGTGTTTTCAGTGACAGGGTTTCTGCTGTGTGAGTGCGATGTGCTCTCTGAAAGACTACAGCCCGCGGCAAGCTGTGGTGGGGAACGTGCCACAGCAGCAAGAACCCACCCCTCACCGTGCTGGGTGGCAGACGGGCATCTCCTGGGCCGAGGAAGAGCCCGGCCGCGGAAAGGGTCGTTGGAAGGAAGGGTAGCTACGAAAAAACGGCCAGCAAGTGATGAACTGACGGAAGAAGTGACGTGAGGCGGCAGAGAGTGCAGAGGGGATGGGGAGGGGTCTCCAAACAGCTCCGCAGCTCCGCAAAGCAGGACCGCTTCTCCTCCCTCACCCTCGGGGAGGCCGAAGAGCACCTGCCCCGACGAGGGCTCGGGGCGGCCGGTGCCGGGCGCGGGGAGAGCGGGAGAGCCGGCAGCCGCGGCAGCCCCGGCAGCCCCGCATGACTCCTCCTCCGGCCTCCCCGCCCCGGGGCCCCGTGACGCCGAGCGGCGGCCGAGCGGTCGGGGAGGGGAGCGGGGGATGGGATGGGACGGGATGGGAGCGGGCGAGGGGACGTCCGAGCCTGCGGGCGGCTTTAAATGCGGGCCGGGGCGGGCGCCGGCAGCACAGCCCGCTCAGCCCCGCCTCGCCTTCGGCGCTCGGCCGCGGGACTCTTCCGCGGGCAAGCCGGCGCTCTCAGCCCGCGCCGAAGCCGTCAGTGAGTGGGTAGCGAGGCACGCAGGGGGTTGCGTGCGCACGGACGGACAGACGGACAGGTACCAGGAGACGTGCTGGTGCGCAGCCATGCCCCGCTGAAGCCGCCCCGCCGCCGCCAGCCCGCCCGCCCGCCCCACGGCTGCCCCGCAGCCCCCGCCCGCCGCCAAGCTGGAGGAGCGCCGCAAGCCCGAGCCCCGGAGGTGAGCGGGGCTTGGGGACTGTGGCCTCTGTGGGGCCCCGGGGCGGTGCGTGGGCTTGGCGGGGCCCCGGCGCACCTGCCCGTGCTCCTTCCCGGCCCTTGGGGCGGCCAAGCCGGAGCCGCCGCTCCCTCCGCAGCATCCGAGCCGACGACGAGCAGCGTGTCCCGGACACTTGTAGCTGCCCGGCCGTAGGAAGCGTGTGCTGCTCCGTGGGGAGCGTGAATACCCAGCGCTTTCACGGCCGGGCAGATTTTTCTCGCCCTCGGTTTCTTTCTGAGGGAGTTTGTCTCTACAGCTGGCTTGTCAGGCACTCGGTAGCTGGTGATAACTTTGAAAGTGCTTCACGGTGTTGGAAAACTTCTGTTACAGTTTCAGTTTGTCCTTGTGCTTCAGTAAGTTGTCAGCAGCAGCCAGTCGAAGGAAATCCTATTTCCTCTCAAGTTTTTAGCATTTCACCTGGTAGGAGGCCTTATGGGGGTTTTCTTTTTAATAGCTGAGAAGAGCTGCTTGCTGCCTCTTTTCCCTTTTGGGAGCTTCCTGCTCAGCACTGTGTCCAGGGCTGCGCTGCTTCGAACAAACATGGAAAGGAGAATTTAATCATCCTTTTCCCTTCATTAGGAGCACATCCTTTCCAGCATTCAGGAGGAGCCCGTGTGCCAGGAGCCTCCTGGTATTGCCTGATGTGGGAAAAGGTGCCGCTCTGAGGAGAGCTTGGCTCTGCAAGAGCTCGATTTAATCATTCTGCAGAGCTGTGCCTATAAGTGAAGTTAGCTCTATGAATAGCAGTGAGATTGAGCCCATAGGGCAGATCCTAACAGTAACAGCTTTGTCAGAGAACTGCACCATGTAGTGTAGATACATATGTAATCACGGAATTGTTTAGATTAGTCTCTTCCGTGTCAGGGAGGCTCATTGTACTGTGCATCTAAACGTGAATTTGTGCTTATGCTGTTAGCTACTTAGGGGTTTTATATTGTTCTGATTATTCCTGAAAGATATGTATTTTCCATTAAAAATAAGGAAGAAACTTGGCTAGCTGGATTTAACAAAATGTGCAGAGTTGCATATTGCATGTGGGAATAGAATTTACTAATTGCTGATGTGATAGTCTGCAGAAATGTGCCTGGCTTTTACTTTGATTGATAATTCAAAGGAAATGGTTTGTGCATTAAGAACAGGATATATAGACAGGCACCGCCAACCAAAACCCTCCAACACTTGGAGCTCCCAAGCCCCAGCAACTATTACATGACAGACTTAATTTTGTCATAGTAATTTCCAGTCATACACAGAATGGTTAAATGGGACTGTTTGCATCCATGTGTGTGCTTGTTCACATGCACGCTTGTTTTGTGAACTGATTTGTCACTTCTCTTGCCTCCCATCGAGTGCTGAAGCAAGTGGTGAAAGATCTTTCCTAGGGTCTTCTGTCATCTCAGGAGTTGGTAGAGTGCAGGTTTACAAAGCTTAATTTTAGCTAGTGACTTTAGTTCTCAGTAGCTTCACCTGCCTATGGGAAGGCAGCACCCTGCAGTGATGCTTTTTCTATTATTCTCTCCACCCCCCTTTGGATGCAAAAGTCAAGTAAATCCAGACTTTAAGTTACCAAAAACAACATGGGAAGGAATTCCTTGTAAATTATCCTTCACTCCTGCTGAGTGTGAATTTCACATTTGTCGAAGCAGCAGCTGGACTAGGAGGAGACTACTCCAAGCTGCATTTCTAGGATTTCAAGGGACTGGCAACTGTAGAGGAATGATCGGTAGCCCAGGAGGAACTGGCAGCCCGGTGTGTTGCTGCTGTCCAGAGTTGAAAGTGAGGTGAGAAGGAAGTACTGACTGGCTTTTTTTTTTTTTTNAGCAGCAGCTGGACTAGGAGGAGACTACTCCAAGCTGCATTTCTAGGATTTCAAGGGACTGGCAACTGTAGAGGAATGATCGGTAGCCCAGGAGGAACTGGCAGCCCGGTGTGTTGCTGCTGTCCAGAGTTGAAAGTGAGGTGAGAAGGAAGTACTGACTGGCTTTTTTTTTTTTTTGCTTTTTTTTTTTTTGGAGGAGGGTTGGAGTTTTCACTTGTGTGCACAGGGCATTCCTAGGAAGTTAACACCCTCTACACATCCATTCAGCTCCCAGAAAGGTCTGGCAGGTTTTTCTGCAGCTCACAACTGTGAAGATTTTTCCTTTCAACTTCTACGCTACAGTTTTAAATATTGAAACTCCTCTGCAGTCAGAAAACACACTCCTGCACTTGTGTTGTAGGGTGGCATTCGTCATAGCAGGACTTGAAAAGCAGTGCTGCAGAGGAGCTTTCCAAATGTGCTTTCAGAAACCTACTGTGGGTGTAAGGGCAAATTCTTGGTCACTGATGTTTTGCACTGATAAGAAAAGGTTGAATTTGTGCACAAAGTGTAGTTCAAAGGAAAACATCCCTGTGAGAAGGGAAAATCTGTGACTCCTTTTGTTGTCTGATCTCCCTACGTATATGAGAGGAGGGTGCCTTGCTCACAAAACCAAGGTTCTGCCAGCCATGGTGGAGAAACTGTTGGTGTTTGGACGATTTTTACCTGCACTGCCTCTTTGAACATACTAAATGAGCTGTAAGGTGTTTTGGACAAGGTTGTGAATGAAAATCACAGTGTGAGACAGTAAAGAGAAAACTTAATCTTCTGCCGATAAGTCTGCAAACAGTTATTTTCTGGTAGCAGTTCTTAGAGTGGCAGATGCCCTTCTGCCAGAGAGAAGCACTTGTGAAGGCGAGGTGTTGCCTTGATTGAGTAAAGGCACTGGGTGAAACAGTCGCTCCATGAAGGTACACGCATGAAAACCTTTATTCCCATGGCTACAGAAAGCTGTGCTTCTGCATGCCTCTGTGATGGGCTGGTAGTGTGGATTTGGTAGTCTTCTGACATAGTTTTAAATTTAATATTATTACATTGTTATATCTGTCCCTATGAAAAATAGTGTAGCTTGTAGTGGTTTGTGCTGGAATTTCTTCCTATGGGTTGGGAGCACCAGAGAACTTCACGCTGGGTTAAAAGCATTCCAGCTGGTGCTGTGGCATGGTGGTGTTTCCTCTGTGGTGCTGGTAAAAATTACTTTGTTGCCTTAGTGAGATAGCATCCTTGTCATGCTCCAGCAACCCGCCTTTCATGTATTTTCTTTGTGCATTACATTTAGAACTTGAACTTTTGCTTTGAGCAAATTAAAAGGGTTGTGATAACTACTATCAGGTTTTCTCGTTCAAAGTCAATTAGCTGCTTCCAGCTTCAAATCCATTTAGGAGGCTCAAAAGGGAGTGCTCTTTGAAAAACTGGTAATAGCAGTTTATGGTTAATATTGATAAAGAAGTGTGTCTCACATTGTGCTACTTCTGGTGGAAGAAAAGCTTCTCTTTTGTGCTCCCTCGAAATAACAGCACTTGAACGGGGAGGCAGAGGTCTTTCTCTTAACTGTGTTTCACCGTATGGCTTGAAATGGAAATACAGCAATAAAAATACCAAGGTTGCAGTGAGGTCCTACAACCATTCAAAGCAATGCTTCTGTTCTGCTGCCTTGAACTTTGAGTTGCTGTAGCATCTCGTTTCTACTGAGTTTGCTTGGGACTTTATGCAGTTTGTGACAGGAATGCTTTTTATTGCTGTTGGACAGTGTCGAAGACAATTATGGCTCCCATAATTAGGTGGTAAAACAGCATGTAGCGAAAATAAAAAGCTACAGAACTTTAAAAATACTTGGTTAAATCTGCACCACAGCCTGCTGGCGTGCATGCTGTCGAGTAACTCTCTACCATCGTCTCTAGACATTCATGACTCAATATTGAACAGTGGCTTCAAGGAGTGGCAGTAGTCTTTCAGGTCAAAGCTTCCATGGAGATAGAGCTCAAGGATATTATGATATGAAGTTAACTGTTAAGCCCTGGAAATTAGTGCGTGATTTTAGTTATGGTGAAATGACTTCCTGTAAAATAAAAGTATTTAGTACAGCACTGTGCACTAACCCTTCAGGGTCTAGGAGAATGTAAGCTGTCTATTGCGTCAGGTTTTTCTAAACAGAGCGGTTGCGCAGTGACCTGCTGAGCTGGGAAGCCCCGTGGTATCATTTGTCCTCTTGTTTTTCAATTGCCTAATTACGTTAACTGAAGAGGTAGAAATGTCTTTGAATTTCTCTCTTGCGCTTACTAGATTTTCACATAAGGAACTTCTGAAGTTGTCACAGGGACTGTCAGTTGCAGGGATGGAATTTGCATGAGTTTTATAGGAGAAACACACACAATAAAACAGAAACCTACATCCTAGTTCTTGGTGTTCAGTTCTGTTTGTTTTACAGAGTTGTGGATTTCTTTCCAAATGTACAGCTGTGTGAATAAAAGGAGAGCAGGACTTTTAGAGTACATGAGTCAGCTGTGATCCATACCATTTGGGTATGACTGAGCCTTCTGAGAACAGTGGAGGAAATTGCAAATGGCTCTATTTTTAACGAACTTTCTAACCAGAAAAATCAGAAGAGGTGATTTGACATCACCAGACGTGAGTCTTTTTAATTTGTGGGTCAAGTGATCTTTCAACATCTGAATTCCAGAAGTGTGTGCTGCTAGCAGAGCTAATTTTGCTGGAAAAGTAAAACAATGCACGAAGGGACATTTAATTTTTTTTAAATGTCTATATTATTTATATGTAAAAGGTATGTTTACAGAGGGAGAGAATACGGCTAATCTATGTATTTACTATGATTCAAATGGGGGAAATCTTCCAAGTTACAGCGTTTCATATCTTAGCTTTGTTATATAACTACATTTATAGGACAACAGGGTCATGTTTCCATTTTGCTACTATATAATACATGCTTGTTAAATATTCTGTATTAAATCTAACTTGAAATAAACCTTGTCTTTCCAGAAGTACTGATCCATACATCTTGCATCTCAAAGCAAGCCTTGAACAACTAAATTTGATTGTGGTGGTAATTGTTTGAATTACTTCTTTTAAGGCTGAGGATTACTAAAATCCCTTTATTCTGTTATTAACAATAATTGTAAAAATGGCATTATTCAAATCTAACTTTACCACAATAAACTAAAATAAAACAGTCTGAAATAGACATGTTGGCTTGATTAATGATATAATTTTCCTTACCCTTTAAGCAACTTATTCCTGCAAGGTATGATCTGTAGTGAGTATTTCATCTAGGTTTCAGAAAAGAAAAGCTTGGATCTAGCCAGAGACTGTGAAACAAACTGGGTGTCTCTATAAATTGGAACAAGCTTGTCTGTGTTGCTCTTTTTTAGGCATATTTCAAGGTCTGCTTTTTCAGCTTACTTGGTAGATAGTTTGGGCTTCCATTAGCTATGGATTTCTTTGCCACAGGCTTTTGGAGGCTGGTTTGAACTTATATTTGTTGTTTGGTTGGAGTGTTCCTACCGCTAAATCTAGAACTTGGATATTTCCATGATCTGCCAAGATATGGACACAAATGATTGTGAGTGGAAAACTGTGCCCTTAATCTTACATGGAAGAAGACTGGAGTCTTTCATGTGAAGTATTTATCTTTATTAAAGATAACTTGAAGTATCTTTATTAAAGCCTTCGTATTTTGTCTATTTGATTAGTAGGTGCAGAAACAGAATTTACCTATCATTTCCATGGGATGTGAAACTTGAAAATTCAAATATTTTCACCTTAAGATTTTTTTACAGTTTTTATTTAATCAGCTCTGTTCCGAGTCTGTAATTTCAACTCTTACCCTTGAAAAGAAGGTTGCAAAAGTTAACTGCTTTTATTGTCCCTGTGACTATATAACACTTCAGACGCATTGTCAACCCTTATGTGTAAGCATAAAGATCTTTCATCAAGGTTTCTAAATCTGTGCAGACTCTGCATTTAGAATGAGGTTGAGAAATAGTTGCTCGATAGCTTAAGGAAAAGCAGTATTGGAGCATATTTAAACTGCTTCATTGCACTGGAATTGAATGAGAGTGTATTCTATATGGAAACTGTACATGCTCATTTTGCTTAGGTTTCATAGTTGGCAAATGTGATGATCGTAAAGTGGATTTTACCCAAATTCCAGTTAAATTCAAATAGTCTGATATTACTTCCACATCTGACAGTTCCTGCATTCAGTGAGCAAACGGCACAGCTAAAGAACAGTAGCCCTGTTCAACAGAGCAGCATGTGTCTTTCTAAGCAGAAACAATAATAGCAATGAAAAAAATAGATGAGTGCTTTGTTTTCTTCTGTGTCCAACGCTGTTTCGTTCCCAAGCCTTAATGACACCATACAGAGTGTAGTGCCCTGGGAGTAGTTCCACGTAAATTGTTTAACATCTCCTGATCTATTAAGCTTGGATTTGTGAGTTTGAGGAGCATTGTCCTGAGTGAAGCGTGAATGGGGTGTGCTGTGGAAGCAGTGCCAGATGCCTTTGTAAGGCTGCTGCTAGGTATAGTTAAAAAGGCACCGAGCATCTTTCTTGGTGTGCAGAGAAAGCTTGGAAATCTGGAGCTGTGCTGTTGGAGTATGACAACATGCTTTACATTGCTGGTGACAGTACAGTGGACTCCCGTTTTAGTCCTTTTCTTACAGTTCATTGGGTTTTAATTTCTGTGAGATTGTTGCCTTAATCCCACAAAGCACTTTAGCACAGGTAACTTCTGGCCTTGAAGCAATTCAACTCATCGATTTTAAGGCCATGCTGAAGTACTGTGCTGGGTCGAGTCCTGTATTAGTATCTCCCCTGGTATGAGCAGGAGAAATGCATGGTGAGATAGTACAGTGAATGGAGAGGAGGGATTGAACTGGGCCAGAGGGGTATAGGAACAAAGTCTAGATTGCAACCGTAAGCTACTTGTGGGGTGCGGTTGGAAGTTGAAGACCAGTGCAAAGTCTTCAGTACATCTTTGATAGGGGCTTGAAGTGGAGTGTTAGGAAAAGAGGTTATAGAATGGAGTAATTATTTAGAGTAGACTAAAATATTTCAATTGGAAGGGACCTACAGCAATCATCTAGCCCAACAGCCTAGGTTGTGATTTCAGTTGCAGTTCACCTGTAGCCCTGTCAGATGGCATCACTAATTTTGTTGAAAAACCATCTTGAATAGATAGATGTTGTTAGCAGAGTGTGAACTTGAAGTGCTTTCCATTTCAGAGCAAGCTTGTCTCCTGTGTATTACTGACACATCACCAAAATGTACTTGGAAAGAAAAGACTACTCTCACTTGAAGAGCACAAAGTACTTCTACGGGAACATGACATATGCAAAGATTTTCCCTATCTGTATGTAAATGCTTCTGACTTAGAGTGACGTGGTATTTGATGTTTTCTATCTTTTAATGAAAATATAAGTTTATATATGGGAAAGCAGCAGTTGGGTTTTAGAAGGCAGTCTGTCTTCCTGAAAGTATGCCTTCCACGTTATATAAGCTTTGAGAACGCCTTCTGTGGCCTTTAGCAAATTGTATATGTTGTGCTTTTAACTGTGGCTAGGGAAGGGGCTTTTGACACCTTCTTGGGGTAAATCAGAGTCCTGAATATGCTGTTTCTCATGTCAGACAAAAGATGTGTTTCCGTTAGCTTAGTAGAGGAAAAGGTGAGTATATGCCTTTTCTGTGTTTTGAATTTAGAAAAGGCTACCTTTGGTGACTGCCTTAATCTGCCTGATACCTCACTCTGCTTAGTGTAAATAGCTTGTGTAACTGTAAAAAGAACAAAAAGTTTAGAGAAACATTTAAAATGAAAATAGATCCATTCAAAAAGATAAAGTGCTCTTTTAAAAGATGAGTTACGTGGATGAAAGTAAAAGAACCATTTGAAGAAAATTCAGCTAAGCCTTGAATGCAAAACAAAGGCTGAGTACCTGATAAAGTTCCATAAGGTGACTTTTGTCATTGGGATGCCTGACTGAGAACATCCGAGTGGGCTGCTGGGGTAAGGAGGGATCTTTTGTGCCTGGGAATGTTGTTGCTCTCAAAGCATGGATGTGTGCCCAGGCCTCGGTGTGCAAATTGCTTTCCTGTCTCAAAGCCTCGTGGTTCACACCAGGAGCACATCTGTGTGCTGTGCTGCCAAGACTGGCTTGCTGGAGTATTGGCTTGTTCCTGAAACTTTGCTGGTGTCCAGTGACAAGAAGGAGAAGTTGGATTTGCTGTGTTAGGCCTTGAATTTCCTGTCATAGCAGCACTCAGAAGCTAAGCCTGAGAGCCTGCTAGCATGGAAAGAATGTGAGCAAGTCTGGGCTTGAGTGCAGGCTTGGGCCCCTGCTTCACTGACAATGGAGGCAAGCCCAGGCACCCTTCCTTGACTATTGTGGGCACTGAACTACAACCATGATGCTCTGACTACTCTGTTTCATGGCTTATTCTTATTTGCAGTATAAATGAAAGGAGTGGGCACGTAACTGTGGTCATCATTCTATGGTTTAACCTGGGATGGACACTCTGGTCCTGTGAATAAAACTGTGAAACAGCAGGAATTGCTGTAAGTTTTGTTTGGATCATGCATCTTTTCCCTTTGCCAAAAATGCAATGTATAATTTTTGTTGAAAAGGAATATGCTGCAAAACAACTCTGTGGAAACCCCAACTGTATCTTGCAGCATCAGAATCCTCTCCAGACACCGAATAAAAGGAGATCGTGTCTCCAGCTTTTAAAATAATTACTCAAATTAAAGATCAAGTTAGAAGAGCCCAGAGCCAATGCAGTCCACTGAACGATGGGTATACAACTTAATTTATTAAAAAGCATTGCAAAACCACCCTAAGCTCAAAATATGTCTCCTGGCAAGTAACCTGAACGTCCTCTGAAGCATCAGTGGTGGAGAAATGTGGGAGTGCATAGAGATTTCTCTGACTACAAGTTTCTGTAATGACTTTTCTACAAATGAAGCCATCTTTCATAAACCTGTTTCTGCCTCTTTAGTTTTAAATTATGAATAAGACAAATTTGTGTTAAGTGTTCCTGGTACAATAGTGCCTTGGTTTACAATCAGCTTAGTATTTTCCTGAGGAGGCTTGACTTCACACCTCAGTGTTTTTCACCAAGAGATCAGTATGCTTCTGCATATGACCCTAATTTGAAATTCTTGATAATGACTGTGACGTCTTGAACTGTGGTATCAGCCCAACTTTTCTGGCCATGTTCCCAGAATCGTCATTCCACTTAGCAATAAAAAAATGCAAGATAATAAGTGCAGATAACTGGGATTTAATATTACTGTAGACTATTTTCCTTTTACCTTTAAACAGCCATTTTGCAATTAGGTGCTGGGCATAAAGCTGTTCTTTGTTAACAGGTGTCTCAGAAGTTTGTGATTACATGAAGATTAACAAGCTAGGTTCAATGATTAGTGTCGTTATACCTTGTATTTAAGAAAGTGCCAGGTAGCTGATGATTAAGATGTGAGTACATTTTATCTGTTTTGTGTACTGAGGCCCTTATCACCAAAAGGACAAAAGGCACCTTCGTGTCCAAACTCTGTTGAAAATTAGCTGGAGTTGGCCACCGTTGTACCTTCTTCTGGAATGAAGATTTCTAGTTAAAGATGACTAGTGGCAGGCACCAGCTAGTGCAAGTACAGCACCCAGGAATATTGGATGGAAGGATGAATTGAAACAGCTAAGGAGAGACCAGGTGATGCCCAAGTTGGGCAGGTCACGCTCAAAGGCTGCTGACCCTGCATGTGGCCTTGCATTGCCCTCTCCATCCCCAGACATGCTGGCTTGCTTTGTGGCCACGCCTGATACGCCCAATGCCAGAAAGGCTTTGCTTTTTCTTTTCTTCCCTTCCCCCTTTTTTTGTTTTTCTCCCTTTTCCCCATTTTCCTCCTTTTCCCCCCTTCTTTCTGTTTTCCTCCCCTTTTCCCCCTGCCCCCTTTTCTCCATTTCCTCCCCCCCTCTCTTTCCTCCCCACCCTTTCTCCTTGTTTTCCCTCTTCTTTTCACAGTCTTCCCCCTCCCCCCCTTTTTTTCCCTCCCTTTTTTTTTTTCCATTTTTTCCACCCTTTTATCCATTTTCTCCAAAATATTTCCTTGGCTCTGCCAATCTACAAAGGAGTGTGAAAGTTACTTTATCATGTTGTGCTTTTATGAATATATATTACCAAAGCAAAACAACTCTTTTGGGCCTGTTACAGAAAGTTGTTTTTCTTGGATTTCTTCTCAAGGCAGATGTGTGTGTAAAGCAGAATGAATGTGGACAGTGAATGATCAACATGAGCAAATAAACCAGGTTCAGTGTGCTTATGTATCAGATCGTAGCACACAACCCTGGCCTGTCACCTTTGTAATTTGACTCTCATGGGCACCACACACTAATTCTCATGCTCTACTTAAAATCAACCTGCACGTTGTTTTGCTGTGACCTGTGTGTCATGTAGAGTGTGTTAACATTAACCATGGCTCCTGAGGATGTTTTTGCATTTATAGTTCATAAAGCATAAATAGGAACTCGACAAAGTTCAGGAAGAAGAGGAAAGAGAATAGGAGCTATAATTTTTTTTTTTTTAATATATCTTACTTGTGTTAAAATGCCATGGCTTGAACCCCTCACTGGTCAAGGACTGAGTTGCACAGAAACCCAGGAACTCTCCATTTTAGGGATGTCTGGGAAGTTCATGTTTAAGTTCAAGCGCTTTGTTACACTATTGGAGTCAGAAGTGACACAGGGAGAGGAACTCATTCTAATGA
Organism: Urocolius indicus; assembly: GCA_013401255.1. NCBI lineage: Eukaryota > Metazoa > Chordata > Aves > Coliiformes > Coliidae > Urocolius > Urocolius indicus. The sequence goes on from WBNH01004850.1 coordinate 939,912, forward strand.
CAAACTTGCTCAATTGGCTGTAAAAGTGCTACAGGAATCTGAGTGACTAAAAGGCCACACAAGTAGCCTTTCTTTGCTAAAGGGAGATGCAAGTGCTCTTCCAGTGCTCTATCCAGAAGGATCTATTTTTTAAAGTCCTTTCCTAGAGTAAAAGAGGTTTTCCAGACATTGTCCAAAAGCAATACCTATGCTAAAGTTCCATTTTTTTTTCTTTCCTTAGAGAAATCTGCTTGGTCTCATGGACAAGCTCGTAAGTTATTATGCTAGTTTTTAGGTTAGTTTGGAGGACCCAGGACCTCATGCAGCCATGCTGCTTACCAGCGTCACTGTGCTCCTATCAGCTTTTTCCCCACAAATTGTTCTTCCATGACAGTGGGACATCAGAAAGGAGTTAGTAAGAAGTAGCTATGAGCACTTGCTGGCGAGAAGCTACTTTTCAGCTTGTAGGCTATTGTTTTGTTCTCAGTCTTGTTTTAGGCTGATAGGAGTAAGTCTATTTTGGGCTGCCCTTAAATGGATGTCATCTAGAGGACAGTCTTGTTAAAACTTGGGAGTTGCCTGCTCAGCAGTTCAGTTATGTGCTCTTGGCTGTGGTTGGAGGATACAGTAAATCCAGCTTTAGGGCACTTAGAACCAAATTAAGAACATGACTGTCTCGTGAAGCAAAATGCCAATCCAGTAGCAAATTCATTGTGCTGGTAAAGTGAGTTTAACGTTTCCAAATGGATTGACTTTATGCAGGATCATGCACTGTCTGCTTCTACCACTCTGCTTTTATGCTGTATCATGTTCCCTCTGTTCCAGTTAGTGTCCTGGTGGCAAAAGAGCCTGTATCAGTTTGTTCACTCACTAATGCGTCAATCATGTGCCCCTGCCTGGTCTGGGCCAGACTGTTAATGGCTAATTGATAGTCTGTGGGTCCAAGTTTAAAGATCATGGGCTTGGTCTGCTCTTCGCTGGCACCATGCTTCAAAACCAAGGTGGTAAGTAGGCCACTGCAATGCATTTGCTCTCATCAATCAGCAAAGCATATAGAAGGGCAAGGGGTACCCAAAGGTAGTGCTTTGCTTCATGCACCAGTGACCTGCTTCTGCTTGGCCACTGCAGAAAATTTTATTGAGAAGTGCGCAAAGTGTCTGTTTGCTCTCTTTGCGAGTGCTCTTGTGGCAATGAATGTGGGAGTGAGCTCTTTTGTGAGGCTAGCAGACACGGCAATGGAGTTCCCCTCGCATGTCTTTTATCCCAGTGGCCATTGCTGCTCCATCACAGCTATTTTGTTTGAAAATATTGGCAAAACCACATATGAACCTGCTGCTCTGATATCATGACATGAAATTCCAAGTAGCAGAAAAGTTTCCCTGCATGTGGGTGTAAGTCTGATTAGTGATAGCCAGGGATCAGACATGGGTGATTCAGCCTGATCATAGCTCCTGAAGACTGAATAGATGGATCTCTTATATAGACCTCAGCCACCAGGATGATCAAGGGACTGGAGCATTTTCCTTATGAGGAAAGGCTGCGGGAACTGGGGCTGTTTAGTCTAGAGAAGAGGAGAGTGTGTGTGAGAGATCTTATTAATATTTACAAATATCTAAATGGTGGGTGTCAGGAGGTTGGGACATCACTATTTTCTTTTGTATCCAGAGACAGGACAAGGGGTAACGGAAAGAAGGTGGAACACAAAAAAAGTTCTTTTTTCCTTTTAAGGAAAAACTATTTTACTGTTTAGGTGAGGGAGCCCTGGCACAGGCTGCCCAGGGGGGATGTGGAGTCTCCTTCTCTGGAGGTCTTCGAAACCCACCTGGATGTGTTCCTGTGTGACCTGATCTAGGTGAACCTGCTTTAGCAGGGGGTTTGGATCATCTTTAGAGGTCCCATCCAACCCTACCATTCTATGATCTCTCTGAACAGGATTGCAAAGTCTCTATGATGACGCAGAAAGGAATTGTCATTTGCAGCCCCATTTCTGTTGAATGGCTCTCGTGGGGGTGATTCCTAAGGGACCTGCAACCTCTAGGTTCTGGGACTTGTGCTAGTGTAGCTGGTATTTTGCTAAGCACTCAGCACTCTTGAGAGGCAGAATGGCTCCCTGGGTTCATGGGTGCTGTGGGCTGTGACATAGTAACTTCTGTTGTTCTGACTGGAGCTTACACTGATGGAAGTAATGAAATACTTTATTTCATTTTATTCTTGGATAGCTTTAAAAGAACTTGGTTTTGTATTTCTCTGCTCTCTCTCTGGAAATGTTTTTTCTTCACCTTTAGTAAACTTGCAACTTGCACTGGTTTGTACTTTGTAGTTTTTTGGGATTTTTTTTTGTGCTATTGCTTTTTTCTCCCCCTCCCAGGTAGAAGACGGAGGCAAGAATGGTGTTTACTTGAAAATTGTTGGCATTTCTAGCTATCAGCTCTACATTAGTTTTGATTGACTATTACTAAATCAGCATTTTATGCATACACTGGGACCAATGCCAGTGACCTTCTTCAGAAGAGATTTTTGTCTTGTCTTCCCCTGGGGAGCAGTTGCTATAAAGTTTTCCGGGTAAGCAGTTGTTACTCAAATAAGGATGAGGTTAACTTTGAGCACTTCAGTCTCTGAAAGCCCACTGGTTTTTGTGCCTGTCTAATACTTTTTGAGAAGTTGTCTTTCTTCCACTCGCATTGCATGTGCACACTGAAATTTGGATTCATGAATTTGCCTCTTCTGAGTTTTCCACTTGTGTGCTCTAATCACACTCCCTTTTGATGTGACCACAAATGATGTCATGTCCCTTCTTTCTTTTGAATAACTTGACTAACTTGTAGAAATTAACATGCTAAAGTTTGCAGATACTGATTCCCACCCCTTCTCCCTGCTTTTCCTTTTCTCTCCTTCCCCCCACAAGGCCTCTACTATTTAGAAATCAAATAAAACTCTTGACATGCTTATGGATCTCAGTCATGCACTTTCTACAGTCTGTAGTTGGACAGCACACACATGGATTTGGGTGACGAGCATGCTTCAAGAAGTTCCCTCTCGTATGAAGCCGTTCAGTTCTGCTCAGTTGTGCCACACAGACTGTGTAGGAGATCAGATTTTGAAGCAGATTACTGAAATCATCCATGTTAAAAATATCCTTTATGCTGAATTAATTTTTTTTTAAAGCAACAGATCGTGAAACTGCTTATCACTTCAGAATGCTGAGAATTGGATCAGAAATGCTGTGACCACACTCTGTGAAGTGCTGAAGGTGCATAAGCTCCCTTGGCTGCTTCATATATATCCAAAACGTTTTATACAATGAGGCTTTCTGCCTCTGCCAGTTGAGCTTTGTGCTGGATCAGGTATTGTCTGTCCTCCTCCCAGCAGAAAGTGTAACACCAGCATATGTTCACCAGCATATGTTCTGTACTGTGTGCTTGGCTGGGGCCTGGCCTGGCTCAGGCCTGATATTAATGTCAGTGGTCTGGAGTTTTGTGATGCTTTTAGAATGACTTCAGCATCCCAGAGATGCTTCAGAAGGTGAATGGGGAGGAAAACGTGCAGCTCTAGGAACCGTGCCTTTGAAAGTGCGAAGCCTGAAGGAAGGGAGAAGCTGTAATTACAGAAGTGAAATTAGAATATAAACTGGTCTCACATATTTTGTGTTTGTGGCAGTATTTTGCGTGCAGGGGGTTATTGCTACAGAGATGAAACTTTTCCCCCCAGACAGCCACCTGGGAAGATGAGTGCAGAAGTTGATGGCTGGGAAGCTGGGGTTGGGAGTGCTGGGTTGTTTTCCCTAGGGAAAACCAGGTCTGGATTAGTGGTGACACTGGGTGTGCTGCCCCACCCTGCATTGTACAAAGGGCCTGCTCTTTTGGTGAGTGGGAAACGGACTTAAACCCAGGAACTCCTAGTTCAGATAACTTTTTCTTTTAAAAACCAGTCCTGCGAGACTGAGATGCTTATTTTAACATCTGTGTCTTCAGGTAGCAAACGATCTGTCAGGTCCAAGCTGTCCATACCTTGCTTTTTGAGACTCTATAGACAATATCCAGTAGATGCTGAGAAGATTACTACAGTTGCTCTTTTGTTGTCTAGATTTATACATCTGTGTTATTTATGTAGAGTTTTATGCAGATCCCCTGTCTCTTATGTACTTTCAATGTCTTGCACCTATTTTGAAGTTGTATGCTGAGCTGATGTAAGACACACACTGTAATATTGCACACAGTTCTTAGTCCATGATATCTGGTCTTATGGTACAAGACACTCAGGCACAGATTTCTGGAGAAGGGCTCTTGCATGAGTCTTGAACAAAGGGCAACTACTTAATAAACAAGATTGTTTTTCAATAGACACATGTTTAGTTGAAGAACATGTGATAAACGCTCTCATAAATCAGCCCTCTGAAGCAGTTTCATCTAAGGTTTATTGAGCCTGAAGTCATGCACTAAATTATAAATCTGTTATATCCTGCCTAATTTTCTTTAAGTGGGGCAAACATATACTGTATGACTTGACCTTTTCATATTAACCTTCTTGTTTAGTCCACTCCTGAAATGCACACTCTCCTCCTGCCACTTTCCCATTTTTTAACTGCTCTTAAGAATTTGCTAACCCTTTTTGTCCAAGCACATGCTTTGAAGCAGGTGGGAGATGTTTTAGGAACTTTTTCATGACAGAATTGAACTCCATTCCTTTTTAAATCTGTCTGCAAAACTGAAAAAAAAATGTAGGAACAGCCAATTGGATATGTAAAAACAGCATCAAGTAAGAAGTTGCCTATAAGACGTAAAACTAACAAAAATATTTCAGGACATGACATTGTAACAGGTAATACATGGCAAAAAAAAAAAAAAGTCCTGCTGGCTGTCTTGAAATAATATTTTTTAGGAAAAATTCACTACTGCTTGTGGGTTTAACACCTGACACCATTCTGCCTCTACAGAAAACTTTTTTGTGATTTATATTTCACACTTTGCAGAAGATTAAGTTACAAAACCGTCTGGTTTATGTTAGCCTCAAACAGGTATATTCATAATATTTGCAGTGCAAAATCACTTCTTCCTGTTGAAAGGCTCGTCTCATAGAGCTCCTACATAAGTAAAACCTTGACTTCCTTCCAGAGCATCTCTATGCCCTCTCCTGGCTCTGGCTATGTTAAATGCAGCAGATGTATGCGGGAGATGTCAGGAAGTGGGTGCTCAGCTGCAAAGGTTCCCCTCCTCCTGCTGGAGAGACGGCTTTAACTGAGGTGCAAAATGAAACTCGAATGAAATGTGACTTTCCATGCTGGTATGTCTCTCCCGTTACAGCTCCATAGTTTTCTTTAAGAGGAGGAAAATGAAAACAGAGGCAACTGACTTCTGTCAGTTTTATAGTGTTGTGTCATTTTATGGTAAGCAATCTAAATGTAATAAAATGATGGCTTCAACTGCTACACCTATCCTAGACTCCAGTGCTAACATTCTCCCTTTTATTTCCTGATGTTTTAATAATGTCACTTTCTTGTTTGTGCAGAAGACAGGTTCCATTTCGTTCACTCGTAATTGTTTTTCCCTTGGAACATGCCCAAGTTAAAGAGTTCTCCTGAAGTTGTTACAGATTTAATTTGAAACCCAAATGATGTAACATGTTGTCAAAAGAAATAAAAAGAATTTTTAGCTGGGTTTCAGGAAGGTGCTCTCAGAGGCTTTGCCTGTGAGTTGAGATAAAGCTTTAGAATTCGTGACGTTCCAGACAGTAAGTTTTTGAAAACAAGATTTAGTCAAGAACTGAGACTCGTATTCAAGTCTTACAATGGGACTTCATTTCAATCCCCAAGAACATCTCTGTAAAGTGAAACACTTCATGTAATGATGAGATGGCTTCATTAGGAATTTATTCCAAGCCAAACAAAACCAAATGAAAGTCACTACCTCCATACCCCTCAGTTTTCAAAAGTGATTAATGAACAATAAAGGCACTTTCAGTAATCTAAATAGAATGGCACAGTATTCCTGAACAAATGGGCTACACTTTCTGGAGTGATAACTGAGAGGTTTCAAATAACCTGTATCAAGTTTTATATTTTATTTGATGCTGCCTGATTAATCTGAGAAACACCCAATAGTTTGGTTTGTGGTTTCCCCTAGGTCTTAATAACATGCGGGCAAGGCCACAGTGTCAGTTGACAGGGAAAATATGTGAATTGAATGAATGGACAGAGACATAGAGGGAAATAAGAAAAATAAGAAAAAAACACTTTTATTGTGAGGATGAGGGAGCCCTGGCACAGACTGCCCAGGGAGGGTGAGGAGTCTTCTTCCTTGAAGGTCTTCAAGACCTTTCTGGATGCGTTCCTGTGTGACCTGATCTAGGTGGACCTGCTGCTGCAGGGGGGTTGGACTAGATGATCTCTAAAGGTCCTTTCCAACCCTGCCATTCTATGATTCTATGAAATGGCTGCCTACAGAAAACACCGTCCAAAATGCTGATAGGGAGGCAACCTCTCCGAAAGGAGGTTTCTGAGAGGCAAAGAAGCACTGAGAGAATATGTCTATTTAAAGGACTTGTTCTCAAGAACATACTGAGCAGGAAGGTGGCATAAAAAAGAAAAAAAAGTGAAATAGCATGAAATGTGAAAAGCAGTCTCGTAGCTGAGTGCAGAGTTGTGTTAGCACACTGATGGGTGCAGGAGGGATCCTTCTTGACAAAGCTGTGCCAGGGACACAGTAGCTGTGCTTTGCTGGCCTGCCTTCTTCATGCTGTGCAAAAGTGCACCAGGCTGGGCCAGTGGCTTGTTTCCTGTGTTCCATCTTGTTGGTCCTAGATGGACCTCATCACCCTCACAGGGAAGAACTTAGTCCCAATATCTGATCTAAATCCACCCTGTTTCAGTTTACAGCCATCACTCCTTGTTCTGTCACTCCAGGACCTCACAAAAAGTCCCTCTCCAGCTTTCTTGTTGAACTTTTTAGGACTAAAAATGAAACCCTGATCAGGTGGAGGATGGGAAGCGTAACCTCAATGATTGATGTGGGCCGTTGAGGGGCATACTTACCATGTGTTTTGCTCATCCTTTCTCCAAAGCTGTTTTAACAAACATGCTTCAGTGTTAAGCAACACAAGGCTTGTGTCACTGTCATGCTTGAGAGACACAAGCAAGCAACAGCAAACCTTTGAGTATTTGCATGCCCTCTGAAAAAGAAAAGTAATCCCAAACGTGCAGTTGCTTGTAAATTGGGATTAAGATGATGAATTTCCAAAGCTTGCTTTCTTTTTGCTTCCCCCTTGCTTCACTGCAGCACAAGGCAATTAATCAGCAACTGTGTTGCACTCCTTGTGGTTCAACAGGTGCTGACTGGAACTAGAAAATAGGCATTGTTGGTACTGCAAAAAGGAAAAGCGCAACCCAAAACAAATGACCAGTCAATGCTCCTTCAAGTCTCTGTGTGTTCCAGTCTTGTCCTGTGTGTCCTGCATTGTCAGAGAAAAGGAGGCTTTAGCACCTTTGTTGAAATTACAGATTTTAGATGTGTAGCATTTGTAATTGTCTCATGGTTCTGTACAGGAGATCATTTGTGTTGCTCTGGAGAGGGGAAATAGCATTCTCCAGTCAGATACAAAGTCTGCAGGAGGGGGAAGAGCTGATATGAGTCTGTCTGCGTCTGCTCTGCTCGATTGCATTGTGCAAAGCAGTCATCTTGGTATTAGTTCTCTGTTGATTATCCAGAGTTATTTTAAAAGAAGCTGGGTTTATGTTTGGATTAAAAAATATTACAGCACAAGTTCTTTCTGCAGAAAGCAGAGGCTTCTGTCCTCTGCTCATGGTGAGTACAACCTTTTGCTGAGGAAGCATGTAAATAAATGCTATTTTAGAGCTGACAGGGGAAAATGCATCCAAGATAAATTTGGCAATGCTTTCTAAAAGTGCATCAACCAGACTATGCTGAGTATAGTCAGAAGCTCATTTTTCCACGTGATAGAGCCCATATGCAAGTATGTGAGAAAAGTAAAACACATCTAACCCCCAGAAAGGAATCGGTTGCATTACATCTGTTTATTCAACTGTTCATATATGGGCAGTGAAAACTTCAACTGGGACCAAGTCTCCTTCCTAGTTTCCTCTTGGCCACTATGATTGCAGTATCCGAATGCTTCACAGATTGCAGAAAAAAAGAAGTAATGTTATCTCTGCCTCCTGCAGCCTGTTGTCAGAAGAAGCCTGTTCAGCTTATTGACTGATTATCTTTGAGATACACACACTTGGCAGCTAACTTGAGCGGCTTGGTGAAGGCACTGGTTGTTGCTGACAGGGAAGCCTTTGGTGGCTCTTTTCTACTGAGATCCAGACCTTGTGCATTCCATCTGTGTGGGCCTCCACATCAAGTTGATGCTTGCATTCTTCCATCTGCCATTCGAAGTTGAATGATGTTGCCTGTCGAAAGTAATGGTGATGGTGAAGGATGGGTTTCAGCCTGTGAAGGACTTCGAATTCCATCTTGGTTTTCACAAGCAGCTCTGTTATACCTTGGGAGGAGCAGAGTGGAGAGGGGCAGTGGTTGTACCTGTGTCTGTTCCTTGTGAGCCATGTCACATTTCTTTTTGTGAGCTTTGGTCATGATTGTCAGCAGCAAAAAGGCTGTGGATGGCTCTGTGTGCATGGGTCACTCTCTGTTTCCAGCAGTGCAGGGAGGAATTGCAGAGGGACAGCAGTCCTTTGTGTAGCAGACATTGGAGTGTCCAAACAGATGAAGCTGTCAGAGATAGTCATCTGTCCATCTGGGAGCTGTAGAGTCTCCTCAGCTATGTTCCAACCTCTAAGAGGAAAAATGATTTGTGTGCTGGACAGCTTCCCCCTTTTGTATTTGGGAGGTAAATGATGAGAAGGAGCAGTGTATGAGGAGATTCAGGTGAAGTCCTTGCAGGATTGTGAGACCCACTGCACAGCTTAGCCAGCCATGCCTGGTGTGGCTGATGTGGTCTTAACTATTTTTCTCCTCCAGCACACCCATCCATTGTGCTTCCACTCCACTTTATGAATAGCAGTTTTCTGAGGAAAAACGTGTACCAGGTAAATTATGCCGGGCTCTGAGAAGCAGACAAGTGTGGTTGATTCTGCATGCTTGAGAAGATCTTATTTCACTTGCCTTTCCCACGAATGCAGACAGCTTCCGCACACCTGCCCATGCAAGTAGTAAAGCAGGAGATGGAGCAGGCACTGTATGGCTGGGCAGGCGTGTTTAGGTTAGCAGGTTTGACCCGATGCTGTTGGGAGCCCTGCTCTCAGCTGGCAGGCATTGCTGCGCTGTGACCCAATGTTCATGGTCCTCTCTCCTCCCTGAAGCTGTTGACACGCTCTGCGCCCTGGCTTATTGCTGAAAGGTTACTCTTAAAATGTGACTTTCACATGGACTCTGCATTATGCTATCACAGAGCTGGCTCTGGTGTTTGGTTTTGGTTTTCTTTTCTTTGCTCAGTCCAGAGTTTGCTGGAGTTTCTTCCTGATTGCAAAAGACATTTGAAATGGTCTGAATCATAGAGTCTTATTGGCAAATGTGGCAGGTTGATCCTGGCTTGATGCCAGATGCCCACCAAAGCCACTCTGTCACTCTCCTTCCTCATCTGTACAGGGGAGAGAGACAATATAATGAGAATCTTATGGGTCAAGATAAGGACAGGGAGGGACAACTCACCATTTACCATCATGGGCAAAACAGATTTGACTTGAGGAAAAACCCCTAATTTCTTACCAATCAAATCAGAGTAGGATAATGAGAAATAAACCCAAATCTTAAAAACATCTTCTCTCCACCCTTCTCTTCTTCCTGTGTTCAACTGTACTCCTGAATTCTCTGTCTCCTCCCCTCCAGTGGTTCAGAGAGATGGGGAATGAGGGTTACTGTTGGTTCATCTACTGGACCTTCCTCCTCAGGGGCAGGACTTCTTACACTCTTCCCTGCTCTAGCATGGAGTCCTTCCCACAGGACACAGTCTTCCACAAATGTCTCCAACATGAGTCCTTCACATAGGCAACAGTTCTTGATGAAGTGCTCCAGGGTAGGTCCCTTACATGGGGGTAGTCCTTCAGGAACAGGCTACTCCAGTGTGGGTCTCCCATGAGGTCACAAGTCCAGACAGCAAACCTGCTCTTGTGTGAGCTGCTTTCTGTCCGTGAGTCCACAGATGCTGCCAGAAGCTCGATCCAGTGTGGGCTTCCCGAGGGGCCACAGTCTCCTTCAGGCATCCACCCGCTCCGGTGTGGGATGCTCCCTGGGCTACGAGTGGATCTCTGCTCCCCAGTGGCCTCTGTGGCTGCAGGGACAGGGCCTCATCGTGGGCTTCACCATGAATCTCTGCTCTGGCCCCTGGGCATCTCCCTCCCTCCCTCCCTCCCTCCCTCCTCACTGACCGTGGGGTCTGCAGACTTGCTCCTCTCACGTTCTCTCTCCTTTCTTGCTACATGCAGTTGCACAGGTTTGTTTTTTCTTTGCCTTCCAAAATACACTATCCCAGAGGTGCTACCACCAATGTTGACTGCTCAGCCTTGGCCAGCAGTGGGTCTGTCTTGGAGCCATCTGGCATTGGCTCTGTCAGACACAGAGGAAGCTTCTGGCAGCTTCTTACAGAAGCTACTCCTGTAACCCCACTGCTACCAAAACCTTGCCCAATACAGCAAGTAATAACTCTGGTTTCTTGCTCTCCAGCTTTGTTTCTATTTACCTTGAGTGAGTTGTATGGAAGAGCATGGGTGTCTCATGTGTCCACTGCAGTGGTGGCCGGGCGGTGGCAGCATTCCATCTGTGGCTGGAGGAGGAGGAGGGCTTGCTGCGAGTTTCTGCCTCCCTTAGGACAAGGGACAGTAAAGCTGAACTTGCCTGATGCATGAGAACTGCTGTGAAGGTGTGTTGGTGTATTACCAGTGTTTAGTGCTGAAACAAGGAGACCTGCTGGAAGAATTTAAAGTATGATGAACAAAGCAGGGACTGTTAGATACGTGTAGCCAAGGGGAAGGACACAAAGACTTTCAAGTAACTTTTTTTTTTTTACCTTTTGCAAATAAATTGGATTTGAACCACAGCACTTTCCTTTAGAACCCCAATCGTGTTTGCTGTGCTAATGCTCAATGTCCAGAAATGCTCTTACTTCAAAAGTTACCTAGAGCAGAGAGCCAAACATAGCTGCTCGTTTCTCAGAGTGAGCTCTGCTTGCTGGAGAACAGTCTTTTCATCATCTTTTCTGCTTTGTGCTTTTTGATTTCTGTCACTTTTGCCCATTTTATACTGACCTTCCTCTCCCTTATGAAGTCTAGGATCCCTGTTAGTATTAAATTGGTCTTTTACTTTCTGAGTAGTCTGGCAGGATACTTCTGTGAGCTGTATCTGCGAGCAGTCTGCAAATTTTGGTTGGAGTTGCATGCTGTGTTGGGTAGGCTCTGTGTGACTCTTGTTAAAATCCTATTGACACATATAGTTACTTCTAAAATGTTTGGTACAGATGTAATTATCTAACCAGAGAGGCCAATTACTCAAGCAGCTCACTTGAGTATATTCTGTCAGAGTACATGACTTGCTCAGATCTGAACTCTGAAAATAGAAACCCGATACTTTTAATTAATATTTCAGGTTTGTTTCCAAAACCTTCTGGTATCAGTAATGAGGATGTGGATCTAGATAAAAAAGTGACTAAATATCCCATGCTTTTTACCTTACTACAAGGCTTAAACTAAGACACCTTTCTGTTCAGGCCCTGAAAAATCTTCCACCCTTTTTTCTATCTTGTGTGTACGTCTCCTCTCTGGGATGGTAGAAATACCTGCAGTGTTTTACTGATAAGATTCTGCCAGTTTTCCCCTGAAGACCCATGTGAAGTTTTTCTTGTTATTTCATGTGATTTTAATTTTTTTTTTTTAATTCTGCAACTGCCACTTGATGTTATTTGAAGAATTCCAGGGGGCTGAAATATTTCCCCTGTGCAAATTTATAAAGGATGTTTTCTTGCTAGATTTTGGCCTGAAGAAATCCTGCAGTAATCTGAGAAGGACAGAAAAGACCAAGTCAAGGGAGGTGGCGCTTGGGAGTCTAATCACTAAACTCCTGCAGATTAGAGACGAGGCATCTTGCCAAGGCGACCCGAGCTCTATTCCTGGCCCTTTAAACCCCTCCAGCTCCTTGGGATCTGCTCTGCCGGTGTTTTGGGGGAAGGCATCAGTCTTGTAGTATGTTGTAAGCAGTTTTCCAGGCCTTTGCAGCTCGAAAGCGCAGCTGTTAAATGCGATCACTTTATCAAAGGGAGGAAAGGTGTCTAGGGCTTGTTCCAGCAAGGTGCTGGGTACTGAGCAAAACGAAGATGCACTGCTGTGGTGGGGAATTTGAACAGACATTTTACTACATGGATGACGGTGAATTTTCAGCACGATATTTTCCTTGCAGGCAGTGGAAATTACTCCCTTCCTTTCCCCTCTTTTCTCCCTCTGCCCACCTGCCAAGAGGCTGTTGCTTCTGTGTTGCTGCGTGAGTGGAGATTCTGCCTAAGAAAGTGTGGAGAAACTGGCAGAGGAAAGAGGTGTTTGACCAGGGGCTGTGGGATGTGCAGGTGTGATTGCACATATACACACATTCTGAGAGGCCTGAATGTGTTGGTGCTCAGGGAACAGAGGCAGATGCTGGGGCATGTTGTGTGCGAAACTGTAAGAACAAGAATTTAAGGAGTAATAAAGCATGTGCGGTTTGTGTTTGGGCTGGAAATCCAGTCCCATCTGTTCCAGATGTTTTCAGTTGTGCTTATAGCAAGTAGCTACTGTGCTGCTCTGGGGGAAAAAATGTTGTTGTTTTTTCTTTTTAAGGAAAGGCTGTGCCTTCACAATTGTTGCAAACAGGCAAGAGCATCCATGAAATATATGCCATTTTGTTGCCTTAGAAAAGACGCATAGATATTCCTGAATAATTTAATGAAGAACTGGAGCTTTTGGGGAAGGCTTCTGTGTGCGTGCTTGAGTGCTGGCTTTGTGTATTTTGTTGGCAAGAAGCACACTCTACCCCTTTGTGCAGAGCAGCAGCTACTTGCAAAATGGTACCTCAAAGTCAGGAAAATTTGTTCTTCAAGTCCTCTGGCTTCTGGATCTCCAGCAGACAGTGGGGGAAGAACAGCCCATATAGAGGTGGGCCTCGATGCAAGTATCTGAAGTGGACCTGTGCTTAGGAGCTAATGGTCATGTTCGATTCTGGGTATGGTACTGTATTATTTGCTGCCATCCAATAATGCAAATGAAAAATGGATGTTTCCATATGCTTAGTTAGTGGTATTGAATGCGACCTATTTTGCTGTATTCTTTTTTATCTGTGACATGGATGACACTTGTTCATGGGAGCTGAACTGCAGACTAAGAGTCAAGGATGAGGGCAATGGTGTGTTAGTAACAGTGCTTGAGGTGGAGAAGAACTTGGCAAAAATGAAAGAATGGCTTCTGTGTTACTAGCTTCAGAAAATGAGAGTTCTGTTACTTTTGTTTGTGTCTGAGTTGTATCTTCTGTTTTTGTTCAGGTAGGCGTTGATATGCAATGTAGATATCCTCAGCCATTCTGATTTCTTGGTATTCATCCATTCAGTTTTTATCCTCTCCTGAATTTGAATTTGCCCTTAAAAACTGTGTTGTTTGCTGTTACTACATTTGGAGGATCTTGTAGGATCACAAGTGAAAGCGATATGGATATGAAGAAGTCTTAAAGGCTTTGTTTCTTTCTGTACTGAGTTTCTCCCTATTCCATTCAGGGAATATAAAGAAAAGTTACTGTTTTTCACTTGTTACCTACATACACCTATTTCTTGCTATTGATAGCAAAACATTACCATCTCAGTCTGTGGCTGAATTAAGATACAAAGCTTCCATTGTGACTGTCCAGTAGTGACTCTCCAGGAAATGTGTGCTTAGCCTCTAAGTGACATAAAAGGAGATTATTTAATATAGCTAGATTTTTTTTCCTTTGTTATTTAATAATTTTTGTATCTGCTTCTCGGAAGTGACTTTGCAGTTGAACCCTGGGAAACCTTGCAGGATTTTGCTTTGTAGGCGAAATACAGCAGCGTGAGTTCTGGGCAGCGCCATGGGAGGACTTCAGTGGTGAAGGTATAGAAGTCCCTCGTGTACAGAGAAGCAGATCAGAGGCAGAGAGAAAAGGGGAGGAAGAAGGCGGCAACTACTAAAACCTGTCCCCAAATGGATGAATGAATGGGTGACACACATAAAGGACTGCTGTGATGGTCTGACTTACTGTAGCTTGGTCTCTGGATAATCCTCGTATGTCAGATTTCCGTAAGGCCAACATGTGACACAAAGCTTGCCTCCCAACAGACAAGTGTGCTTTGCCGGTATTAAGAGGCTGTCTGAGGGCTGGTTTCCCCGTGTGTGTGTCTGTGTGTAGCGTGCGTGCTTGCTAGTGTACGTGGTTCTGCAGCTGCTGTCTTCTAGAAGAACTTTAAAGGGAAACTGGAGTACCACAGACTATTGTGTAGACAGTCTCAAACCTGCCTGTGTGTCTGTGCATCATTTTTAGAAAACAAGAAAAAAAGAGGAGGGAAAAAAAAAAGAAAAATAATTGAGAAACAGGAAAAAAACCCCAAAGACTTCTAGCTGGGATTACCTTTCTCACACCTGTCACCACTGATGCCTCTCAAGGTTAGAGGCCAGCTTAAACCAAACGCCGTGTGAAAGGTGCTCTATGAAGGAACAGCAGGCACTGGAAGAACAGGAGTGCCAGCAAGAACATGAACAACAGCTTGCAAGTTAACCTGCCCAGGACCTGGGTTGGTTCCAATAGCTCTCTCCAGGAGAAGTCTGAGCATTCCTTTTTTCTTTTCTATTACTATAGGATGGAGGACGAGGCAGTACTGGATAGAGGGGCTTCGTTCCTTAAACATGTATGTGATGAAGAAGAAGTGGAAGGTAAGAGACCTCGGGCTGTTGGGAAGAAAAGGTGCCTTCACAATTTGTATTTATACATAAGATCAGCGCGAGTCAGCAGAGAAAAAAGGCACCTTTGTTTTGCCAAGTAATCAATCTTAGAATTGTCTGAAACACCGATAAGCTTGATCAGGGTGAAACTGACTTTTTAAAATGCTCTTTTTCAGTTCAGGAGTGACTGCTGTTACATGCACATGTTTATGTTTCCAGAAAGCTGTGTTTGCTGTGCCTTGCATAGTGGCTGTGAATTATCGAGGCTGTGTGGTTTCCTTTCCTCTGTGAATATAGTTTTGTCAATGCTTGCTATCACCGCTGCACTTGGAAGTGCTGGAATATGGTGTCAGGTGTTGCAGATAGAGAAGCAAACTGGAAAAACCAGCAGCATTTGTACCAAGTGTTGAGGTGGACATAAGGCAGTAAGAGGACCTTTGCTTGAGTTATCCTTTTGTCTTAGGAAGCACAAAGAGGTGATTTTTCTCTCTCCTAAAGGAAGAGCTCTTTAACAGAGCAAATGGTTTCCTCACTTGTTAGGAAAAAGAGTAGGCTCCTTTGAAAGTGTTTTTATTTTCTCTCTAACTAAAAGTGTTGTGGAAATCCCAAAGGTGAAAGGAATTTAAAGGAGTTTAGTTTAAGATTGTTTGTGGAAAATTATGGAGCTGATAGGAATTAACTATTTCCAGCAAATTCTGGTTTTCTTGTTTTATGAGGATTGTGTGTTTGATAAACTATTAGGGGAGAAAGAGGAAAGGGTGATAGGTTTTATACCTAGAAGGGAAGGGAGGCCAGCATTTCACCTCACAGCACTATACTTCCTCTCTTGACTGAGGTAAATAATTTTATTCTAATTTATTTGCAAACAAATGCCTGTGGCTTTTTGGTTTAAAACATTTTGAAAGCTGCAGTGTTACAACCATGCCATTGTCACTGGTAATGGATGGTAAAGAATTGAGCAGTATAAAAGAAAATAATCTCCAAAAAGATGAATTGGAACGCTTCCAGCAAACCAAACCAGTAGTTTCGATGAAAAAGCCTGTGTTTTCTTCCTCTGTTGTATGAAGTAGTCTGTGCTCAGTAGCTATAAATCATCGTGTTGGGTTTAATTAGGCTGTTTGCTGTCTGCAGAGTCAAAATGACTGGGGTTTTGTATTAGTCTTTTGTTTGTAGAATAATTGACATTTTGGCACAGCAGAAATATTCGAGGGGAAATATTTACCATCTTAAATATTGCAACATGCTGTTGTGGTGTGTATTGCCCATGTTTGACACTCCAGGAATATAATACAAATTGTTGTTTGTGAAGAGCCATGTGGGAGTGTCCTTTTAACTGTCTGCAGGTGCTATGAAAAGGGTTGTGGTTAGTGTTTTAAGTCATATTTGTGGATGTGGTGTATTTATCTCCCTCCTTCAGTGTAGACGTCCTCATTTGATTGAGCTGATCTAACAGACCAGTTGCAGTTTATCTCACTGGGGAGAAGAGAAGAGGAGGTGAAACAAGTATTTCAAATTGCACATGACAGGCCTCTCAGAACTGTGTCTGCTTCTCTGGGCCTCTGGAGAGACTTGGAGCTGTGTAACCAGCTAATTGCCTTGTTCGCGTTGAAGGCAGCACCTCGGATCTTGCTGGGTGCTGCAAGAGACCTGGCTGCATCACAGCAGGAGTGCTGCCTGTGGCGGGGCCCGACACTGGTGCTGGAGCATCTCAGCTCTGGATGTGTACAGCGCTGGAGCAATGCGGCTGACGAGTTGCTGCTCAGCGGCTCCACTCTTCTGGAGTTGAGACAGCCTTGAGTTTATAGCATACCTGGAAAATCTGGGGCATTACAGTGCAAATTATCATTGAAGGTTTCGGTGCTTTGAATAGATCTTGTTTGCCTTAGAGGGGAAGATTTCCAACCTAAATGGTTCTATGATTCTATCCATGTCCTCAGCTACATCTAACTCTCCACACAGATATGCACCCTGTATATAAGTATGCTTAGTGCATGTGTGTATCTAATAGGCACATATGCATCCCATGTACAGTCATAGTCTGCATGTGTAGAATTAACTGTTGACTTAAAAAATGTTTGAAGGGACCTTTTAAAGACTATCTAGTTCAACTCCTTCCCATGGGCAGGGACACCTTCTACTAGACCAGATTGCTCCAAGCCCCATCCAACCTGCCCTTGAGCACTTCCAGGTATCAGACAGCCACAGCCTCTCTGGGCAACCAGTCCCGGTGCCTCATTAGCCACTCAGAGAACAACTTGTTCCTTTTATCCTATCTAAATCTACTTTTGTTCAGTTTAAGGCCCAATGGAAGGGTTAAAATGTCAGGTTGAAGACCTCTGAATGATACTTTCTGCAGATGCTTTTAAATCTTTCTGCTAGATTTCTGCAGTCTTTCAAGGAGGGGAGAGCATTTGTCTAGAGACCTGAAGGTGTTAGCTCTGAAGTGCTTTCCATTACTTCAGCCACTTTCATGGTATGGTTATAACTTCCTTTTCTAAAAGGTTTACAGTTGTTTCATCCTCTGTAGAAGAAGGTAACAGCAAGTGGAATTGTTACCTCCAAGTGTATTGTATTTTTCTAATAGTTTGTATTTTTGGCCTACTTTGATGAGGAAACAACATAGATACCATAAAGTTTTTTGTCTCTTTTCCCCCTTCTTTCCATTCCTTTCCCAGTATTTTGTTGAACCTAGCAGTCAATATTCATCAAATTTCTCAAGGATCCTCTTTAAAGCTACTCTAAACTTCACTGAACTTGTGGGAGAAACAAATACCTCAGCAGAGAGGAGGGACCGTTTTCCCTCTAACAGGGAAAGGGGAATTGTAACCTTTATCAGGAAAGAGCTGACAGTGTAAGTGCTAAGGCTTTGGGACTTGGGGATTCCCCAGCCACAGGAGCTTGCAGGAGAAAACGGGAAAACACTGCTGCAAAATTCTAACATGCTTCTGTTGCTTGTGAATTGATTTATTTTCAAACAGAAAACAATTCTGAAGACAGAATTTTCAAGTTGTTATTGTAAGCATCTCTCTCTTCACATTCACACAAGAAGAGAGAAACAGACTAGTATCATTTTATTGGTAGCTGGTGGTCTTGCATTATGTCTATGAGGTGAAGACAGAAACTCTAAATTATCACATCAGTCACTAATTTGATTATGTAGTGATGTGGGGGAGGAGGAAAGGCTTTGCTTGTTAAGGAAAGGGAAAAACGAGCCTTTCTGGTCAGTGGGTTGTTGAGACATTTTCATCTTGAGGCAATTGTCAGTCATGCCCTTGATGAGTAAATGTAATGTTAATAGAAACCACACATACCTGACAAAAGTATGTCCCTTTGGCCTGGTTCCAGGGGTTGTTTAATGCTTCTCTGAGATGGCACCTCAGGGTGGTTCTACACTGGAATGTGTTGCTATTTTATTAGGGATATCAGCTGTTGACATTGGAAAATGATTCCATTCCAGCTCATCCCCTACTACTGTTATCAGTGAGAGGGCTCAACTGATGAATTCAGTACATGTTAGTTACAAAGTGATGCTTTGCTGGCCATCACTGATGTTGCACGTAAGTGCCCAGCAATGTGATTTGGCGAGGCGATGGATCTGCCTGCATTCAGTTCAGAGTGCGAAGGGAAAGTGAGTGTGAAAATGTAAGCTTTCTTGGGGGAAATCAGGAAGAGGTGCTGCCCTAAGCCAGACCTCCTGTGAGAGAAAACTGTTCCCATTCATTTTGAGCACTGCACGTTCCTTTCCTTGAAGGTAATGACATACTGCTGTAATGCCACTGTTAGGAGTGCTGGTATGTGTGACACAAACAGATTACTTAATAACCAATTTTGCAAGAGGGGAAAAATAAAGCTCCACCTTATCCTTTGAGATAAGGTATTCTTGGCTCTTCGAGCATAACTTCCCCTGGGCTTGCTGCCACCTTTACTTCATGGTGGGGTGGAGAAGGCCTGACAGCTCTTGTGCTGGAAGGCTTTCACTCTGGCTGTGTCGATGAGGAGATGGAGACCAGCATTCGTGTCAGGTGTTTTGTCCTACATTTCACATGACAAGAAGAAAAGGTCTCAAGAGTATCTCTTAGATACCACTGCTATGTATCTCTTCAATACCACTGTTGGAGTAAAGTCAGGAAAAATGCTGTTACAGTGGAAATTTTTCCATGGATTCTGTTATCGTTATAGGATTTACTATATAGAGAGCCTCAAATAAGGATTTTGTAACAACTTTCTGTAACTACTTTCTCTGTTTTAGCTGCCTCCTCCCCACACTTTACTCCCTATTGCTTTCTATTCTTGACTCTGTTGTGTCATTTCACTTTACTGGTAGAAAGCTGGGTGATGCTGTAAGCCTAAGATCATTACTTGATGGTTGAATCAATGAGGAGAGAGGTTGAAAGGGTAAAGATAACTGTGAAAATCTTTACCTTTATTAACACCAGGCAAAAGGTAGGAGAAATGAGCTGTATTTATCCATTTTCTTTGTTTTCTTTTTCTTCTCTCATCCCCACTCTCAGGTTTTGATCACTGACTGTAAAGCAGACTTTCTCCATTTTCAGAAGTAACCAGAAAGTCTGTTCCATATCAGTTAGTTTTTAATTGCTTCTGAAAAGAATATGATTTAAAATTCATCAAATAAAATTTCAGCACAAGAAGTACTTCATTAATATTCTTTGCTACCTTTCATTTATATGCAGAGATAGAGCGGTCACTTTTGCTTTGGTAACACATTTGCTTTGGTAAAACCAAGTCAGGCTTTGCTTGTGCAACAGCAAAACAATGAGGACTCTGGCACTGCCTTTTTGCTCTCTTTCTGTACATCAGCTGGCACAGGTTGGAATGGCAAGCCCAGATTGGGACCTAAATGCTGTGCTGCACAGCAAACTTCACTGCAGACTTTAGATAATATGATAAATCCCTATGGAAAAGTTGGGAGCAGGGATTTTACAGAGGGCAGGGATGATTAAGTCAGTAGTACAAGTGCCATGAGGTCTGTGAAATACAAATCACTCATGAAGTGGTTTGTTCACAATTTTTTGTCATTAAGATAGTATCACTTTTCCCTAATTTGTTAGTTTGATGCTAGCAAATCGATGAGTATGTTCACTATACACAGTTTCCAGCAAGTGTGTGTCTCCCCCATCACTGCATGGGATACTGCTCTGGTCATGGAGGATATCTTTGGTCCATGGTCAGGAATCAGCATGAGCTTTGAAGTTCCTAGGGTTGTGTGAGAAGGTGTTGCTACCTGCCTACTCCAAGCTCTGTGAGAAAAACTGCAATCCAAGTTCAGATAATGATAAACTGACTTTACATAAGGTAGTAATAAGTTGACTGTGCATGCAGGAGAAATCAAGAAAATGTTGTAAGAACAGCTGAGTCAATATATGATGTGGCTTGATGGAAGGGTGGTGCTTTCTTTTAAGAGGTGATAAGTTTTGCACTGGTAGGTACTGTGAGAGTAAGGTACGTGGCAGTGAAGGAAGGCGTTTCCATATCACTCTGACAGTGACTGGCTTTTCCACCTCTTATAGATTTAGAAATGATCAACTCTCTGACCTGATGGTGAAACTAATTTTGCTGAGGGCCACGCTGATTAGAAAGGAGGCCATCACATGGCCTTTGATGGTAGCAACTTCTCGTAGAGGATGTTTTCAGTTACTGGAGGTAAAGCTAAAGCTTCTGGTCCCTACCAAGAAAGCGCAGGCACCTGGACAGTGCATAGTAGTCCTGTCCAGGGACCGTTCATGAGCCTCTGTTGTTTCAGTGTCCTCATGATAACAATCCTACAAAGGTCACTTTTTAAGCCCTCTATTGTTTTTCTTCATTTTCTGTAGATACTGCTCAGGATCAGTGTCCATGCAGGTTAGGGTTGTAGTTGTGCAGCTGCAGCTTACATGATGGTTTGGTTCTCTCCTGGGACATTTCCATTAGGATGCAAGTCTAAGCATGTTTAACTGTTTCCTCCCACCCATTGTATGCACCTTCATCTACCTAACAGCCCTTTTTTAAGGGACAATTAAGGATACAGACTGAAGAACAGATATAGCCTTTGCTCAGTCTTCAGGTGTGGGTCCCAGATATGCCAATTACCCTTCCTGAATTTTTCTGGGACATTTCAAATTAAAAGGTAACACAAAATGTGTTGGGGAGACCCAATCACGGCTGTAAAATGTAATGCTAGTGTTTGCTCTCTTTGGCTGCATCTGAGGGTTTTTACCAGTTCACTGAATTGACAGATTTTTAAGAGATGCACTCCATGCCATGGGTCAAGGCACAGAGAAGTAGGGAAGGTAAATGGCAGAAAACACTTGGCAAATGGGGAGATATTGAGGCAGAAAGTAGAAGATACCTGACCTCATGTCAGCATTGGATTTTTCGCTCTCCCATCTGTGCACCCAAAACTAGTGGTGCTGGGCTTAACCTGAAAACTGATGCTAGGGCTGCTTATATGTATATGTGTATGTATATGTATATATACAACTGCACCTATTTATACACAGCTGCTTACCTCTGCTGAGATAAGTGCAATCTGTACACTAGTTCGGTCATCGTCTCTGCCTTTGTGAAGGTCTGTGCCTTCCTTTCCTTTGGGTGATACTCCTAGTCTGGTTGTGCAACGCTGGGACATCTTCCTTAGCAGTAGAAAGCTGAGAAGGGACATAGGAAACTCAGGCACTTCCTTGGTGGGAACGCTGTGCTGCTGGAGAGGTGTTCAGAGGCTTTGGGGTGAAGGAGGCTCCTACTGATGAGCACCCATGTTGTTTGCATTCCTTCATGGCGCACAGCCGGCAGCAACCATGGCTCCTACTGGGGCAGTACTGCAGGGTCAGGCAGGTAGGAGGACTTCCCATGAGCTGCCTGGCACTGTGCAAACCCAAGGCATCAAGATGGTGTTTTACATAGACCTTTGCCTGTCGTGTTGCAGTTATACAACTTGTTTTTGTTGTTAAGCTGTGCCCAGCCTTTGCTGCTTTGGACAATGTGCTATTCCATGCAGTCACTGGTGGTGATGAGGAGGTCAAGTTCTCAGGAGACTTTGGTGTTTGCTTCAGACTTTAGAGTCCAGGTCTCAGTGGCATGCCTTGGTAAAGCAGCAGTCATACTCTGGTACCTACAAAGCAGTGTGAAGTCTTTTTTTCTCCTGAAATGAGGACAGCGCTTGGATGCCGTAGTCATTATACCACAGCTCTGACAGATATTGGAGAGTGGTCTAAAACCTCTCTACATCTATGAACTGGATAATGCAGCTTGGTATTCATTTAGTCAGCCTTGGTAATTATTGAGATGGAAGTACTGAAAATAAGGATGAGGTTTTCTGCCAAGATGGGCTATTTTGAGTGGTCATTGGGGCATTTTGGAAGGGGACGTAATTTTAAAGAAACTGTGGTTAGTGCTTGAGGCAGATGCCAGAAAATCCAAAAGTACCATTCTTCTGAACAGCTTGGTCTAAAACTTCAATTGAGCATTCCAGCATGATTCCCCTTCCCTGATCCCCAGAGCTGTGCATTCTTAGTCTTCTATTTCTTTCTATGATATCCAAACACTACTGGGCAGATTAGATCAGATCACAGCAGGACAGGTTCGGTGGCTTCTGTAACCTCTTACGGCTCCAACAAGGAGAGAAAGAAAAGCAGCTTATGGGGTTGTGGATAAGAGTCTCACAAGAGTCTCTTATATAAAACTCAGTGAAAATACCCCAAACACATGTTTATTGTTCTGTCTAAATAACATCCACCAATCAGTTCATTGCCAGCTTGCTTATATTTTCCTGTCATGGTGTAGTGCCTTATAGCTTTCATCAACATGTGTCTTCTGGGCTTTGTATTCTGATGAATCTAGAAATTCTCAGTGTGACTGACTTGGTCTGCTCTTTCTAAACAAACAGGATTTGCAGAATCTTCAAGAAGTCAAATGAAGACTTCATATAGTTTTTAAAATTTTCTTCTCTTGGTTAGATATTCTTGACTTTATGGGAGCTCCGTCTTCTAGAGCCACTCTTCTTCAGGGCACAGTGCTAACTCAGCTTTTAAACATGCTTCTCTGGAGTAGCCACTGAATCTTGTTAGGAATTTGGCAGTTCAAGTCTGAGTCATTGATGAGTAGTGAGTGAGTGTATGCTTGAAATTGAGAAGTGCAAACTTTAGACAGATGGCTAGGAAGGCATTCCTTTTGGCTAACTATAGGGTTTTTACGTGGGAACTTTTTAAAGACTGCAGAGGTCACTTTACATAAAGATTAAACTGACCTTTTGAAGATAATGAAGTTCTGGAAGCCTGATATTACGAAAGAAGAGACAAAAGTCTCTGTTGTACGTGCTGTCTTCCCCTACATATCTTGTAGTGATTTTAGTGAAGGACTGCATTTTAAGATATGAAGTGCAGCAATACAAATATGTAAAATAGTCTTTGGACAAGTTCCATGCTCTGTTGAGTAACTGCATCTTCACTGCTTATGCTGGGTACTCTCTTGCATCTTAGCCACCAATTTGGTGTTCTTTTGTCAGAGCTGGCAGACTTGGAGACAGCCTTCTTGCTTCTGATCTTGTCCCATCCTATTTCATCTGTCAGTTGCATAGTAGCTTGGGTTTTGTTTCTCTTGGAGCCTCTATTTTCTCTTTTACCCTTTACCACATTTCTCTCATGGCAGGCACTTCTGATAACATTTATTAGGTTGTGAACCCCCTACTCACCCTTATCGTTGTCCTTTCACTTGATGGGCTCACAATGACACTTTTCTTTGGCCAACTGCCACATACCATGGAAGAACTAGTTTATTGCATACTACTATTGTTTTAAGGGCCCTTATGCATGAAAGCCTTCCTGGTCTCAGGTTTTTTTCAGCTAACTGATCAGAGCCTTGTGCTACTTTATTTCAGTCTTTGCCATAGAGACATGATTTCTTTTGCTTCTGCCCCCTAGTCTCTTAGCTGACACTCTTTTGCCAACTCCAGACATCCACCTGCTGTTGCTGGTCCTGTCGTACTCAGGCCCTCAAAGGACCTTGTGTTCCCTTCACAGAAACTTCTTGCAGAGAGGTGATTTTATGCCCAGTTAAGACAGACATACATGTTCCTATGCTATTCAAGTAATTACTGTGACACAAAGAGCCAAGTCTGTTCCAGTTGTGTGAGCTGCCCTCTCTCTGGAGGGAAATGCATCTTCTCTGTTGTTCTTCTTCTTGATGGGGCTATTTTGCTGTGAGGAACAGAAGGGATTTGGACCTGATTGATCTTCAACTGGTATGCTAACTTGTTTAGATTTCACCAAAGGGCTTCGTGAATCTTTTGCTATTTACCTAATGTATGAGTTTTTACTTATGTGGTGGTTTAGCCCTGGCTAGGTGCCAGATGCTCACCAAGTTGTTCTATCACTTCCCCTCCTAAAATGGACAGGGGAGAGAGAAATATGTGAGGTTCACAAGTTGAGATAAGGACAGGGAAATCCTAGTATCATGGGCAAAACAGACTCAACTTGGGGAGAGATTGTTTGATTTTTATTAATAAACAACCAAAAAAAGAGTAGGGAAAATGAGAAGTAAAACCAAATCTTAAAACACTATCCGTCCTTCTTCCCAGGACTCTTCTTCCTCCCCTCCCAGCAGTGCAGGAGATGGGGGATGTGGGTTACAGTCAGTTCATTACAGATGGACTTTGCTGCTGCTTCTTCTCAGGGGGAGGCCTCCTCACACTTGCCACTGCTACAGTGTGTGGTCCCTCACCATGGAAGACAATCCCTCACGAACTCCAGCATGGGTCCTTCCCATGGGCTGCAGCTCCTCATGAACTGTCCCAGCATGGGGCCTCCCCTGGGGACAGCTCCTCACACCCTGCCCCAACATGGGTCATCCACTGGGAGAACAGTCCTTCAGGTACCGACTGCTTCAGCCTCACAGGATCACAAGTCCTGACAGCAAACGTGCTCTGGCATGGGCTCCTCTCTCCACGGGCTCCCAGGTCCTGCCAGGAACTTGCTCCAGGGTGAGCTTCCCAGCGAGGTCACAGCCTTGTTCAGGCATCCACCTGCTCCAGTGTGGGGTCCTCCTGGGGCTGCAGGTGGCCTATGTTTTGATCTGTGTGGAAATTAATACTCTTTGTGATCACTCCTGGGAATTTTTTAGGTGAAATAATAGTGTTTGTATAGGAGAGACTGAGAGAGTAATTTCAATTCTATTAAATCCATTAAAAGGATTGTCCTGCAAGGTGGACTTGGTCAGTGTGGAGGGCCTGCACCTGCACCTGCTCCTGCTCCTCTAAGAGTTAAGGGCACTCAGCACGTGACGACATGGCCTTTTGTTCTTATTTCTTGAGCTGATTTGAAACTAAGCAGGGCTTAGTTTGGGACTTGCTTAGTGCTACTTTTAGTATCTCTCCTTTAAAATGGATCATCCCTGTGATTTATTTGTCCTTCTGGGCCATCAGCTTTTAATGTAATTTATTTCCTTTGATTCTAACACAAAACAAGAAGTACCCTTCTGCTTCTACCCTAGGTTTGAAAAGTGGCCACTAAAAGCTGCGCTAGGCTGGCTGTAATCCCAGTGATGTGTTGGCTAGTGCCACGTCTTGCTGCATGCCTGGCAGTGTGCCAACACCATCTTCTTGGCCACAAAGGTGTGCTGTACCATCTTCTGCTGACCAAGCACATGGCAGGCTGCATCGCCTGCACATCTCATGTGACTTGAGAGCTGTGGTAAGCGCAGATTCCTAAGTGTTAGACATCACTATGGAGCAAGTTCTCATAGAGCCAGTAACTTGTTAGGAGTGAAAGCTGTAAGCTTCTGGGATATTTCAGAAGCCACATCAATAAGTAGAGCTTCCATGCCCTGAGGGTATGCATTGTTTCAATGCCATCCAGGTATCCATACCGTCTATGATAGCTAGGCTGCGAAAATGGACAGAGAAGGGCACATCTTTATTTGCCATTGTCTTATTATAGATCAGCCATGACCCAAAGATAATGGTGAGCGAAGCCTTTTGTTTGGATGGCCTGAAATATGTCTCAGTCTTCTCTGAGAGCCTGGGTATGCGTAGCTACCCATGGCAGCAGGTATAAGTGCTGGAGCTTGTGGAGAATAACTCGTCTCTGTGGATACATCAATTGTAGCCTCGTCAGCCTGTCCAAGCCTGATGAGGTTCAGCGTGACTCTCCCAGTTCTTCAGAAAGGATCCTTGAAAGTAAAAACGAGGGTCAGGTGAAAACTGATAATTTTCATTGCTTTATAAATCTGTAACATTAGGTTTTGATCACATTTCCTTCTAAAGTGCTAGTCTGAGATTCTTTATGGGCTGGTCTGACCAGGCTCTTAAGTCCCAGCAGCCCTGGTCACGTGGAAGGGATTCCTTCTTAGATATTATGCACCAGACAGACTTTATCCTTTGATCCTGAAACTTTCAGATCCTTTCTCCAAGTTTTGGTTTTGCTAAGCAAAAACCATCACACTGTCACCATTTTCTTAGAAGAGTTTGTACTTAAAAATGGAAAGGATCATAAATCAGGAGATCTCTCTCTGTTTGTTCATTCGGCTATAGATATTGGAATGAAAAAAAGATTTCAGTGTTACACAATGTCAGGCTTAAAGTTTGCACTTGATCATCTACTAAGATTGCAGAAAGCTGTAGACTCCACTCAGTGTGCAGATGAAAGCAGAGACACCTAGCAAGAAAAGTATCGCCTCACTTTTGATAATGGAATCATATCTGATGACCTACCTTTTTTTTTTTTTTTTTCTCTCTTTTTTACCTCATGCTAAGGTTGTGATTTCAGTTTACATTTCCCCTAAGACAGGTTTTCTGGTAGTACTCTACCATGGCCACTGATCCCGCATTACATGAATGTATTGAGATACACAATATAAAAGTCTTTGTGGAAAGACTTATTGCAGGATGAAGCTCCCCCAAATCACCTAAATTCAAAATTAATGAGAAACCTGAGCCCTGTAACTCTCTATAGGTGCATCGCACGTCAGGTCTATATGGTTCTGTGTGCTTCTTCTGGGACGGATTGGTTTCTTATCAAGGATGTGGTGGGAAGTGCTAATGCTCTTCAAAGCATGTGTGATTTCAGAACAAGGGTTGAGAAACAACACTTGAGCTATGGATTTCTCTCTGTAGAGATGGTTTTTGTCGTTTGCTACCTGTATCGTAGACTGAGTAGATCCACATGTTTGGAACAATACAGATGACTTGTGCTTCACAGGCATTAGGACATGCAGTTCAGAGCTGACACGATTGCACGGAGAGCAAATAATTCCCTTGCTTCCGGCATATTTCTCGTGCAAGCATAACCCAAGGTCTTTTCATCATGGCTATCTATCCAGATCCTGAGCTGATGATGTTAGACTTGTCCTGATTCTTTCTCAGCTGCATTGCCCCTCGCTTAGCAGTGGGCAGGGCAGCCACTTGTTACATGCACTGCATGTGCATCCTGCCTCTTGGTCTCTGAACAGCTGCTGTCTTTCCTCCTTGGGCAGAAAGGGATCCTCATTGATGCACAGTTCAAGGCTGGATTCCAGCACTGTACCACAGCCACTGCAAAAACACCTAGACAGAGTGATGGGTATAGAGGTATAGAAATGGTTGTGTGTGATATAGGTCCTGGCTTTTCCTCCTGAGAAACCCTCATAAAACTTCTTGCAAACTTCAGTGGGTGATGGGGAGTGAGCCCCTGAAAGGAGACCAGGATTGTGCAGGTAGGAGATGATCTGGCTAGGCTAACACAAAAATTTGGCTACATAAGCCCCCACAAGAAACTAATGCGTAGCTTAAACTTTACCAGGTCAGACAACCTCAAACTTGCAGATTTCTTACTGTTTTTGTTTTTCAGTACACTCGTTTCCCTCCTATATTTATGTTTCTTTAATCCCCACATTTCCTTAAATGGAGTAAGTTGGTAAAGAAATAGCATGGCATTTCACTGAGGCAGTACGCTTGGCGGCCAGACTCGTTGAGGCAGGGTGTCTGGAGCTGCTTGCTTTTGTGCATGCTGTCAGAGAGCTGCTGGGGTCAGCACATGAACTTGTGTGGTGTGCACAACGTGAGATTCAGATAGTTTCATTCCCAGGACATCAACAAGACCATGCTTGGCCAGGATGGATGAGAGATGAACAGATATACTTGCAGGCAGGGAGGGAACTTAAATTTGGTCATACGTGAGTGGGTTTTCACTAGTAAAGCTGACTCAGGAAGTCTTCTGTGCCCATACTAAATCTGGACTCTGAATCATGAGCTGCTATTCATTAATAGCTCTTAATAAAGCAAAAGATGTGGTTTCAACCAACATTTTTTTTTCACGGGGGAAAACATTTCTCTGAAGATAACTACTTCTTGCTCTATTAATAATCAGATGAAATGATTTTCCTTGGAATTTGGTGCACAGCAAAGTTTCTCCTTAGGCACGAGAAGCTAACCTCAAAAGCTTTAGCCACAGCAGGTGTAAGTTCAAGGAAACCATGACCCACCACTGTCCTCTGGAATAGAAAAGTTGCCACTTTGACCTGCAGGTCTTGCTGTGCATCTTACCTATGAGATGTTAGTGTTGTGAAATACATGCCTCCAGTCAGCCAAAACAGCTTTAAAAATTAACGAGGTGCACACAGAAGCTAATAATTTTCCTGGAGGAGAGCAGGGAGCATGATGGGAGCAGCCCCCAAGAAAGGCTGGGCTGCAATTGCAAGTGTCAATTGGCCCTTGTCAGGTGTAGAAGAGAAAGTTACATGTGAGTGGGACCTGGATTACCAGAAGTTTAGTGCTCAGCTCTGTATTTCCATCCTCCACCAAGCCTCAGGATCATAGTGTGGTGCATGTGTGTCATGCAACATTTATCAGGCTTTACCATTTGTAGTCAAGGGTTCTCATGGGAAAGGCTCTGTTACCCTAGTGAGTAGGAAGTGTCTCAGAAACACAGTGCATTGAGAGTATGTGTCAATTGTTTCCTTCCAGGCGCTTTGGGAAGGGAGCCTAGAAGTTTATCTCAGCATTGGCAACAATAAAAACAGAGGCCAAGTACTTGAAGCATGCAGAAAAGGAAAATGTCTTGCTTGGCCTCCCTGAACAGACTGGGAGGAGGCAGGAGGGAGACAAAAAGCAATGTTAAGTAAGTCCTTTGCAGAATAAGGAAAAGCAGCTAAGTAATGCAGATGCTTGCCTGCATATATACAACTTAGTTTCATATTACCAAAATTTGTCCTGTGCACATGTGGTCAAAAGATTAAAGAGATTGTCCAGTTCTGTTGGCAGCATATTAAAGTATTAAGACTACAGACTTACTATGATGTGCTTCTATTATCAAGCTGACCACAGAATTAAAGTGATTCAATGGAGGACCTTGTTTTTAACAGATACTGAAATCTCCCTGTCCTTTTGCATCTGGCTTTTGGATGTTGTCTTGGCCGTACAAATCCCTTGGGAATGCCTGTCACTTCACTGTCCAACCTGGGGCCACCCCTACCCTACAGCTCCTGCTTACGCTCAGATGAGGTTTGCTCTGCTCTGTCCCTGTGCAACCTTTATGCCATCTGCTATGTTAAAGACAATGTTTCCACTTGCTGGAATGGCCTTCCTGCTTTCCATTGACATGCTAGACCTAAATCCTATATTCAGATGTTCATCTCAAAGGTCTTGCTGCAGATATCTCCAGCTTTCACACTGTGGCTCTGCCTATACCCTCTGTGGTATGGGTCCGTTCCTCCAATATCATGGTGCTGACACTCTAGGCTGAAGGCAGCAGACACAGACGTCTTTTCTTCCATCACTATTGTGCTGCCTCATTTTGGACTTTGCTTGATCCTGGATTTCTGCTTTTTTTTCTCCTGCTCCCTGAGATGGCAAGTTAGTAGTGTCTGGTACTGCAGCAGACAGTTGTACGACTATGGGTGTCTGGCAGCAGGAGGAGATGTGGAGGTCGGTGTGAACTTCTAATAGTCTCAGCCTAGATAATACTGGCTAAAAAGTATCTATAACTTCTCTGCTCTTAGTGAAGAGAACCCTTTATAGCTGTTAGCGTGTGTCTTACGATGACATTTTCGCTGAGAGGGTTGTTAAATATTGGCACGGGCTGCCCAGGGAGGTGGTGGAGTCCTCATACCTGGATATATTGCAAAGCTGTATAGATGAGGTGCTGAGGGACATGGTTGGACTTGAT
This sequence comes from Urocolius indicus, assembly GCA_013401255.1. Classification (NCBI taxonomy): domain Eukaryota; kingdom Metazoa; phylum Chordata; class Aves; order Coliiformes; family Coliidae; genus Urocolius; species Urocolius indicus. The sequence continues at coordinate 969,939 of WBNH01004850.1, forward strand.
GAGCTTAAAGGTCTTTTCCAATCAAAATGATTTTATGATCTTGATGTCACAGCCACTGTGTCTCTGTATATCTGTTTTATTTGGTTAATATGTTTTTCTGTATAGTTACAGCTTGAGCACGCTGTAGTGCTCTAGCCCCCAGCATGATGATGTGATCTGTTTCAGGGTGATGGTGGGCGCTGCTGTGCTGTCCTGTCTGCGAGTGAGAAGGGAATTTCTTTATAAGCCTCTTCTTTCTATTACAATTTCCTCCTAACAGATTACTTTGAAGCAAAAATGTCTCACACTTAGTGTCAGTCTGGGAATTAACATGGTTTCTTACTGTAAAGGTGACAGAGCCCTGGCACAGGCTGCCCAGAGGGGTAGTGGAGTCTCCTTCCTTGGAGGTCTTCAAGACCCGCCCAGACATGTTCCTGTGCGACCTGATCTAGGTGAACCTGCTTTTGCAGGGAGGTTGGACTTGATGATCTCTAGAGGTCCCTTCCAACCCTACCATTCTATGATTCAAGTGATTGTTCTGGAGAATAATTTTGCTTTGTTTCATTTTGTCAGTTTTTGAGAAGTAAGAGTGCAGTATTCAAAAATTTTTTCAGATGCATGCATTGAAAATTTTAATTTGTCCCCTGAATTTGCCTTTCAAATGAGCTACTACTGGAGACCTGTATACCTCAAACAGTCTTACTGGGCTTTAGAGCACATATGTGGATGGCTATGAGAGACAGTGTATTGTGCATAGGGCATGAGCTATTTTCATAAGCTTCTGGCCCCATCCTTGCATACAGGTCATCATTCTGTTATTTGCAAAGCCCTTGGGAAGCTCAGTTAGCTATTTTAAAGTTGCTGTCAAGGAGAGCCATTCTGGTCAAGACCTTGGATGCTTTCAGTATGAAAATTCACCTGCAAAAAAAAGGGGAAGCACGCTTCAGACTTGAGAGTTGGTCTCAAGAGTGTGTGAAATTTGCAATGGCAAGTGCAGGGTTGATTTTCATTGAAAATCTTGTTTTGTTATGGAAACGGGGTATTCTGTGCCTCAGTTTTCAGTTGCTCAGTGTCAAAGGTCAAATTTATCAAATGAGATGCATGTTTAACAGTGAAGTTAATCACTGGCTGCAGTCTCTGGCTTTGTGCTGGTGTTTCCAAAGCAGCTTCCTGTGTCTTGCAAGTAGGTGGTTTATCAGCCTTTAAAGCTGCTGAAAAGCAAACAGTACTAATAGGTGCATCTGGGATGTGACAGGAGAGAGCAGTGTGCACTGTGACGAGTGAAGTGCACTGCTGGCAAGTGCCAGCTTTCTCTTGAATTTTCTCAAGTGCATGAGAAGATTGTTTCATCAAGAGAAGCCTGACTTCTGTACTCACTTGACTTAATTTTTATTCCTGAGCAAAATGGAGTATCACTGGTGCAAAAGAGAGGTGGATGCAGTTTGGAACTGAACAGAGAGACATTGCAGAGCTCTCTGTCCAGAAACACAGAAACACATCTTATCTGGCTTCAAAACGCCATCACCATCGTCTTGTTGGGTGCCCACCCAATTAACAGGCGTTCCCATGGTTTCAGGAGTGATGTGATTTCACTTTGTTGGGATGAATATCTTTTGTGGCAGCTATCTGTAGGTTCTGGAGCTGGGACTGAGTGGTATCTTATCTTTGCATCCTATGTAAAGCCAGAGCAGCCACAGAGGCTGGGATCCAAAGGCTGCTCTTTGGGGGGCTTGTGCCAAATGAGTTGGGATGGGACAGTGTCACAGGATGGAATGCAGCTCTCCAAAAGCTCTAGCCTCTGCCTGTGCCTGAATATGTCATCTGTTACGTTTGCATGGAGTTTTAATAGCCATGCATTCGTGTAAGGTTTAAGCATTCACTAAAAATAGATGGATGTGAGGTGACCGAGGCAGTGACTCTGCAGAGGGACAGCTCTGCAGAAATGCTTCACTGTGAGCAGGAATAAATGACTGTACCTGCAGACAAATACATTTGTGCTTACGTGTGTTTGTGTCTCATCTATTCAGATAAATGTACTTCAGTCAGTAACAGGGCACGCATATTTATCTAGAACTCTGCTTGGCTACAGTGGGACATGAGTGAGGAAAACAAAGTTGATCAGAAGTATAGAATACAGCTGTCATCTGTCAGGGCTGAAATCTGAAGGAGCTGTTTTTAAAGCTTACAGTAAAATGTCTCAATTGAAGATATGTAAATATTTCTTGTAAGCAGAAGGAAAGATATTTATCCCACATTGGTAGAAGTGCAGAAAGCCTTGAAAAGAAAACATTTTAATCAAACTCATAAAAAAGACGTAACAGTTGGCAAACGTTAAGAGCTTCAGTTTGAAATGAAAATCTGTATGAAAGGGAAAAGGCATGTGAAATTTGGTACTTAACTCTTTCGTTACTTAATTTTTACTTTGGAAAGCGTCAAGTACTTAGTAGTTTACAGTAACTCATGTTAGTAGTCCTTCCACATCTGCTGTGTTACAATAATACCCTCGCAGTACTTTGACACTTGTTATACAATGGATTACATAGTCAAGTCATGTAAGTTTTGTTGCTCTAAGCTCTTCAATTAAGCTGGATCTGTTTGTACAAGGTAGGTGAAGTCCAGCCAATGTATTTGGTAAAACAAGTGGAAACATTAATGTAGAATGTTTTTGAAGAGCAATGTATTCAATACTGCAGAGTGAGCTTGATGGCCTTCTGTGGTTTCTATTTTTATTTTTAAATGAGTCACAATGACAGAATAATTGTCAGAGAGTCTGCACTGGCATGTACTCTCAGAAACAATGCTAAAAAATTACTCTTCCAAACGATAGCTAAACAGCTCCTAGCTCACATTTGGAGACAAGAAACCTAGTACTAATTAATGTTAGGCCAGCAATGAAAGATACTTTGCTTGCCTGTTGGAATGAAATACAGCATGAACTGTAAAGTGACTATTTGCTGTGCTTGTGTTCTCTAGGTCACCACACTATTTACATTGGGGTCCATGTGCCGAAGAGCTACAGGAGAAGGAGGCGTCATAGAAGAAGACCTGGGCACAAAGAAAAGAAAGAAAAGGAGAAAATCTCTGAGAACTACTCTGACAAATCAGATGTAGAAAATGCTGATGAGACAAGCAGCAGCATCCTTAAACCGCTAAGTAAGTACTGGTTTCAGTTGTCGCTCACTGCAATCGTCTGTTGTCTGGTGAAGTGCTCCCAATCTGATCACGGAAGAGGAACCTGGAACCACAAAAAAGGTCATCTTGTGTTGCAGGGTCAGAGTAGCCTTAATCAATTGCTGTCGAATGGTTGCTGTGGCTTGGGAAAGGCACAGGCTAGAGCAGATATTTCATCCCTTTGTATCACCTGAGTTTGCTCCTGAGCGGATGTCAGCCAGGGGCAGACCAAATTTTAGATAGCAATTTAACACTGTGTGTAAAGAGGTAGAAAGGAAACACAAAGACTGAGTTAGGTGCCTAGACAGATCTATTGCAGCTTCTGCTCTGGCTCTCAAGATGTGTATCCTATCTAGAAGTCAAGCACCCTGTGGTTTTGGGTAGAAGCAGCCTCATAGGAGCAGGCTAATGAAAAGCACCAAGGTCCCTGCTGTAGGCTGTGAGAAATATGCTCACTTGGGATTTGGCTTTGTTCTAGCAGTGACTTGTCATATTAGTAAGTTCTAGTAAGTAACTAGAACACTTCTAAGTTCTGAAAACAAAATAACGTGAAAATGTAGCATTACTGTATGTTGGAGTATCTGTAAGGATTGAATATATGAACTTTGTTAGATAGATAAGGTCCATTTTGGATACCCTGTAACTCCACTCATGGATGGTTGCAGTTTCAGTAAAGAACTTGTTTGTAAGTGGGGAAAATGCTTCCTGTGCGAGAAAGGAGCAAACAAGGGTTATACAACCTGATCTTTGATAGAAGAAATAGGAGAATTTTTCATTTTGAAATTACATTGCTGAAGAGTTGCTTCAAATACAGTAACATGCAATCAGATCAGTCATGTCTTACAGCCCGGGGCCTGTGACTTTCAGTCATGTAGGTACTTCGGAGATCAGCAGCTGAAGAGGAATTCAAATCACCAAGTCCATTTGTTCTTCATAGTTGTAGTTCCCCAGCTGTCCCAAGGAAATTTTCTTGTCAACACTCAGAACCCAGGAGCTGGGTTTATGCCGAAAGACATAATTACCTGTCTTCAAGAGCTCTAGATATTAGAAGTTTCATTTTTGTATTTATATCACTGTTCTTCTTTGTTGTGCCGATGTAGAAATTTGTTTTTGGCTTCTGTATGTATCAGTATCCTGGGGGAATTGTTTCCACTAATGGTGGAAATTTCCTATTTGTGCCCATGATTGTGCCCTGTTAGTTCTGTCAGATTTTGATTTTCTGCCTTTCATTTTGTTTATCACTGTTTCTGTCTTGTGTTGTTTGAGATGGGATTAATGGTATTTTTTCCTCTGTTGCTTCTGCAGGTTGGTAGGTTCTTGCCTACTCTTTATCTGCATGTTATTCATTCATCTATCTCTATCTGAGAATTTTCCCATAGTCTTTTCCACCCTGACTTCTTTGCTTGATGTATTTCTGGAGTGGGATCACTTAAATACCACACAGTATTCCCATTGTCCCATACAATAGCATGAATACTACATCATTTGTAACTTTTTCTGTTTTGTTTTCCCTCTTGTGTGTCCAGATACTTTATCAGGGACTTGCCATTTGTGCTAGTGGCCAGATCTTTTTACAAGCTGGCACAGTTGATTTAGAATGCTGTAAAGGATAGGAGTAGTTCAGATTACTCTCTTGCATTTCCAAACATTGAATTACACATTGCCTCATGTCCCCAGTTTTTTTTTTTTTCCTTATAAAATTCTTGTCTTCATAGATGACCTGAATTATTTGTTTGCTACACTTTATTTGCTTGCTGAAAACCTTTCTTCTCTGGTACTGTGTATGCAGTAATGCCAGGCTTCCTTCAGGCTGACTGACTCCAACTCTCTCAGCCTTTCCTAGCAGCAGAGGTGCTCCAGTCCTCTGATCATCTTCATGGCCTCCTCATCTAAATAGGTCCATGTCCTTCTTATGTTGTGAGCCCCATAGCTGGCTGCAGCACTGCAGATGGAGTCTTACCAGAGCAGAATAGAGCAGGAGAATCCCCTCCCTTGACCTGTTGGCCACACGCCTTCTGATGCAGCCCAGGATGTGGATGACTTTCTGGGATGCAAGTGCACATTCCGGGCTCATGCTCAGTTTTTCCTCCACCAATATCCCCAAGTCCACTTAACCCCCAACCTGTATTTCTGCTCAGGACCACCCCAAGCCATATGCAGGACCTTAAACTTGACATTGCTAAACTTCCTGAGGTTTGCATGTGTGCACCTCTCTAGCCTGTCTAGGTCCCTCTGGATGCCATCCCTTTCCTCCAGTGTGTCAAGTACACCACACAGCTGGATGTCATTGGCAACTTTGCTGACATGTCTTCTATCCCACTGCCCATGTTGCCACAAAGATGTAAACCAGCCCCTGGGGATCACCACTCCTCACTGCTCTCCACTTGGACACTGAGCTATTGACTCCTACTCTTTGAGGCTACCATATAGCCAAATTCTTAGCCACTGAGTGGCCCATCAGTCAGATCCACGCCTCTCCAATTTAGAGACAAGGATGTTGTGCAAGACAGCAACAAACGCTTTGCATGAGTCCAGGTAGATGTTGCCAGTCACTCTCCCCTTATCCACCAGGGCTGTAACCCCATCATAATAGGCCACCAAATTTGCCAGACTGGTTTTGCCCTGTGATTAGTGAAGTCATGCTGGCTGTCACCAGTCTCCTTTTTTTCTGTGTGCCTTAACATAGTTTCCAAGAGGGTATATTCCATGTTCTTGGCCAGCATAGAGGTGAGATTGACTGGCCTTTAGTTCCCCAGGTTTTCCCTTGTTCCGTGCACAGGGTACACACTATTCCCTTGTCATCAGAAAAGGCTGGACACCAAGGAAAGAGGAAATCCTGAGTCTTACGCAGCTCAGTACCTTTCTCCTGAAGAGACACAAAAATAGAAGAGCAAGGGTGTTGCAGTTCTCAGGATTAAGGGCTGCTGGGACAGCCTTGTTAATGACTTTTGCATAACAGCACTTTGTGTGATGGCTGGCTGTAACCGGGGACTTTGCTCACCATTAAAAAAACAGGACTGGATTTGCACATGCTTCAGGTACTCATCAGTATCCACTGAGGCTCCATCAGTACTGGGTTGTGAATATAATATGTAGGACACTACCTTTGGAAAGGTGGCTGCAGAGGAGATGATTGCTGTGTGTGAATTTAATGAGGTAATAAAATGAAAGTGCTGTTTTTGTAGTTAGTGGTGAGATGAAGGGATTGAACTGGAGGACATTTCAATCTTTTCCTTAGAATTGGAAGATTTTGGATTCATGTATTCTGGTTTGTTAACCAATTTTACATGAAGAAAATCCAAGCATCCTGAGGAAAGGAATGGTGTGTCTCAGTTGATAAAATCCAGAGTTTATAGAGCTCTTTCTTTTGGTTGAGTTATTAGACACTGTCAGTTCAGCTTATATATAATTGTACTTTAATTCATCTTCAAATACAAGAACAGGCATATAAAGTTTGGTTTGCAAAATCTTAAATAACACAGTTGTTAAAATAGTTCCTGGAAGTTTAAGAAACTGCTTGATTGTCTCTATATACTAAGGGCTTACTTTTTACTTGAGTAGAAAACTTAAGACAGCTTTGATTTGATACATCCCTTCTATTTATTGATCTATCCGTAAGGACCGTGAAGCCTAAATCTAGATGTTTTACCCAAAGATGACTTCTCAGCTGCTTTGGTGAAAACTGTGCCATCAGATTTTGACCAGTTCTGGATGTGCTGACTCACCAGGTCAAGCTGCTTGTACTACAACAGACGAACCTGGTGAAACATGTCCATGGATACAGGCAAGAGAGGAAACAGGTCCAGAAATGCAAACATTCCCTATAAATGTTTTGTTTCAGTTCAAAAGTCGTCTAGCTGTGCTTCTGTATCTGGGAATTGGAGTAGTCTGGAAATGTCTTTTTTTTTTTTTTTTTAATCTGTGTCCAGTTCTGCCAAACAAACCAAACTATGGTAGTTTATAAACAATCTTCAGCTGTCTCATCTGGAGGGAGTTAGGGAAATTGGACATGTATAGATATAGGGAAATTGAACATTACAGATTGTTTTGTCCTAAGTAAAGTTGCTTGGGAAAGAGGCTTCCTTCAAAAATCCAGACAGGATAGACTGATAGACTGAGGAGGAGGCTTGGAGGCAATGTTCCCGCTGCAGAGCCCTTTCAGTATATTCCAGGCCTGCAGGGGCTGTCTCTGCGCTTGGAGAGAAAATTGGAGTTCACACCCTTGTTCTGGGGCAGGGCTGCTGACACTGGTGCTGGCTGAAACGTGGCTTCCCTTAACCGCAGACTGTTACAAATCCCTACTCCAGATGGAGTGTACCAGCATCTTATTTCTATCAACGTCTCCTTTAACCAGCCTGGCCCTGGTTTCCATTTATGACCAGTAAGGAAAGACTTTGTAGCAGTAGTTGTTCTGGACTGTCCAAACATACGTGCTGGCATATGAGCAGTTTTGAGTTTATCCATAAAATAAAATAGCATATATTATTGCATTACTGGTAAGTGGGGTTTAAATACCCTCCTTCTATCTGCCTAAAACACACCCAAGAATTGGAAAAGGTTTAGTGATTTTTGCAGTGCTAATAGATGGATTGTTGACCCACTAGTATTTTGGGTATATCCAGTTGGCCTATGATTAAATGTGATTGTTAATGCACTTCATGGAGTAAAGGCAAGACTCAGCTGGACACAGAAAAGCCACAGGAGGCTGGTCAGCTGGCATGGGCAGAGGTGTCACGCGTGGTTCTGCCTCCTCAGGTCAGCCGATATGTCAGTTCAGCTTGTCTCAATATGAAGCAGACGGTATGGTTTGCTGTTACTTGCAAGAGATGAGACAAGGGAGGAACAAGGAAGGCAAGTGTAAGTTTCTTCTTCGGCACAGGCTGTGATCTGAATCCATTTCCCTCTTCCTCATTCTTTACTACAGACGTGCAGAGATTTTTCTCATGAGGAAATACACCTCTGCTTGATCTGGGAAGGGGTTTCTTCTCATTGTCTGATTGCCCTCCAAGTTAATTTGGCTCACCTCCCTGGCTCAAACCCAATGAAATCACATCTCTCAGTAAGCTCCGTTGCAGCAGACAGTGTGTAGACACTGTGTTTATGTACACAGTGGTAAGATGGGCTCTGCAGAGATGCCTGTGCTTGTGCAGAGCTAGCTTGGATTGTCCTTAGCCTGGCCCATCTCCGTGCCCCTTAGACACATAGCGTGTGCAGAAGGTACAGTTAACGAAGATGCAAATCTCTGTTTTGAAACTTCTGGTAGCATGTGTAGAACATAAATACTTGGAATATGGAGTACAGAATTGGGCTTATGTGAGCTATTACCATGTCAGAAGAAACCGAAGTAGAAAAGCATATGACTCTTTGACTGAGTGGAAATTGTCAGCTTTGTTCATTTCCTCTGTGCGTGGCCTGTGGCTTCTGGAAAGTCAGAAGCTGTCCGTGACTCTGAATTCAAGGATTGGAGTAAAAGTCCTTTTATAGGCAAAGGCAATTCCAAGCAAATGGAGAGCAAGAAGCCCAAAATCTAAAATATTTGTCCCTTTCTAGAATGTCTTAGGGAATTTCATGTGTAGTCAAGGCCTAGTATTATAAGCTACACCTTGCAACGCTGAACCTCAGTCCCAACCCTAAGGCATTTTACACAAAATAATCATAAAAATGATGCTACTAACATACGTAACAAAAGATTGACAATTCTCTGTTCTTTGGAGTGATTTTAAAGCTAGCTAACAATAGACATCTTCAAACCATGTCTTCAGGAAGTTGTCTAGAGGCATCACTGGCTTTTTATTTTTTCTTCTCCATTTCAGAAGCAAAGGTAAGGAGGTATGGGCATGGCACTTGCATGCCTCATGTTCCTGCAAAGCGATGCTCACTGCTTGGCTCTGACACAGCCTGCAAGTTTGAGGAGGATGCGAGCCCTCCTTTGCACTTTGTGGGGAGAAGGCAATGGGCAAGTGGATTGCAGCATCTTACCTTCTTGAGGTCTTTCTGAATCACAAAGTCTTATTGGCTGCCTGACTTCAAGCCCTTTCCACTTTCATTTTTAACACTGTTATGTGGAAATAGGATAAAGAACTTGCTTTGAGGGGACAGTAAGCTGATTGCTGACATTACTCTTCAGTTGTAAACATGGGACATCTTCATCCTCATCCTAAGTATAGTATTTTGCATGCATATGAACATGTATTTGTACATGTAAATACCCTGCCTTTAAAGACCAAGTGGGAGTCTTTGGGATTTCTATTTGCTGAAGGGCTGAATATGTTATTGCTGTTGGCCACGTATAAGGGTGCAATTCTGCACCACTGTGAGGTGCAGAGCCTTGATGCAGTGCTCTCTAGTTTACTGAGTGGTTTTGGTCAAACCACGTAGGGGGCTGAAAAATTGTTGTTGCCAAAATGGAAGATTGTCTACACTCAGCATAGCACTTCACAAAACAGAGCAGATTCCTTTTTGCTCTTGATTCTCTAAATGCAATCGTTAAAATTATAGTCGTATAATCAAAGAATGACACAACGGTTTGGGTTGAAAGGGACCTTCAAGCTTGTCTCTGCCCAGCCCCCTGCCATGGGCAGGACACCTACCAAGTTGCCCTAGACTAGGTTGCTCCAATCCCCATCCAACCTGCCTTTGACTACTTCCAGGAATCAGGCAGCCACAGCCTCTCTGGGCAACCTATGCTGATGCTTCACCACCTGCACAGGGAAGAGCTTTTTCCCAGTCTCTCATCTACATCTCCCTTGTTTCAGTTTGGAGCCATTACCTCTTTTCCAGTTACTCCAGACTCTTGTAAAAGGTCTCTCACCAGCTTTCTTGTCAGCCTTTTTAGGGACTGCGTGGCTGCTCTAAGGTCTCACTGGAGCCTTCTCTTCCCCAGAGCAGTGTGCTGGGAGCTGTGCTGTGAAGTACACATGGAGATAGAGTCTCCTGTGGAGACAGAGTGAGCCTTCATGCCCAGGGAACACCTGGAGCTGAGGAGTAGACAGAAGGCTCTGTCCTTGGCACTGCCTCTGAAACAGAGACAAGGCTCTATTTGAAACCACTTGTGGAAAAAGAAATTTGAGCCCACTGGTGTGGAAACCAACTCTAGTTTTAAATGCAATCTGTTTGTCATCTGCCATGCATTTGGCAGGGGTTTTCCAGGCTTTCTGTGGCAGGTCTCTCCTTACAAAGAGCAAAATTTCCAGCTCTCTAGCACAGAATTGCCTCCTCTCAGGAATGCTTCTGCATAAAATGGGAAACAAGCTGCATGGAGGGTTACTGAAGTGATGCACCTGGCTACAGCCTGAGCCAGAGACTGCTTGTCAGAACACCTGTCCTGGGTCACTTACAGGATTGCTCCTGTTTATCTTAAAGTTCAGTGTGAGCTGGCTATTTATCTGTGTATCTCTTAAAACAATGTGTGATCTCTTTGGCTTTTCTTAAATGGTCTGCCTTACCTCTTGATAGGCAGTCTGGCTTACTATGAAGTAAGATTCTGCTATTGCTTCCCAGCTCAGGATGCCTGCCTTGCAGGAAAAGATCCCATATTATGGAGAAGGTCCCAGTTGATTTCCAGTGAGGAGTGGAAGTTCCAAGTTCCAATTGTGGAACAGTCCATCCATGATGAGATTGAATTAATTCAGCAAGGATATTTAAATATCAATTTAGGAAGGCTCAGGCTTGGTGTCTGTCCTGAAAATTCATTAAGTTAGCAGCTATAAATAGCAAGAGACAGCTACAGGATTGAAATAAATGTACCTACTTAGCAGAGCAGATGCTACACAGTCAGGGGTGTGCCAAGAGTCCTCTTGCTATTAGTGCTGTTGGATTTTTCAGCAATCCAATTTCTTTCCTGGCTCTTCAAGACATGGGGTGGGATTTTCTAAAAGCTTTTACCTTGATCTCACCACAGTAAGAGCAATGTTAAGAGCCTTTCAAAAATACCAGGCACAATGGCCAAAAAGCTTGATTTTTTTTTTCCCTTTATTAATATTTTACTTAGGGAAGATGATCAGGGAGACTTTCTCATAAATGTAAGATAAGGCAGTCTTTGGTATTTTGGTGTTCCGGAGCCACACAGCAGGTTTGTGGGTTGGTCCAAGGTGGTGGAGGCAGGTGAAGTGTGCCTTGTTCTGTCCCTTACATCTCTAGTGCTGTGACTAGTGTATCTTGGTCACGGGCGGTGCAACTGCAGAAGTGAACACAGAAATAATTACTGCCTGGACTGCAGACGTGCCCTCTGCATAGCTGGGGGCCTGCCAGCCAGGCCCTTGGGGTGCAGCTCGCTGAGTAAATGGGAGAGGGCATGGGAAGGTGCTCAGGGGCAGGCAGGCCGTGGGAAGGTGCAGATGAGGAGGTCAGCTGTGCCTGCTGACACAGCCCTCCTGTCTACTCTCACTCTGCAAAGCAGAGGTTGCCTAATGCAGGCAGAGACCTCTCATTACCTGGGCTGCAGGCCTGACTACCCAGGAGAACACTGACTGCTTCCTGACCCCAAATGTTTGGCTAGGGACCTTTTTCTAGCGGGTCAGGCTCCTCTAAGGCAGGACACCTGTCGTCCCTGGCAGGTTGCCTCATTTTTTGGGGTCAGGAAGTTCGCTTACCTTTCACTGCAGGGGATAGAAACCTGGAGGTGTGTTAGGTTTCAAGATGGGTATTTTTGAGTTTGTGAGTGGGTTCATGAGAGAGGCTGTGACCTCAAAAGATCCAGAGAGAAGGTGGGGAGATGTAAAGAGGTTACTTGAAAACACAGTTGACTGGGAATCAGCAGGACTTCTAGATGTATGAGTGGCAGAGAGGCACATTCAAGCAGCAGCTAAACACAGTTTCCTTTGACCCACTAACTACTCCAGCTCTTACTGGTGAGAGATGGTCTGGATGGTATTTCTTTTGTTCCTGTAGCTTGGTTCAAACTGCAAAGACTCACACCATCCACTGAAGCACTGGATAGGGTAAAGGCACATGGTAATGTGAGATTGAGCCTAGATGTGAACTGCTACCCTTGGCAAAGGCTTTCTTTTTTCTTCTTGGCAGGATTACTGGGTTTTTCTCAGCTAATTTAAAAAAATGCTTTCTCTGCAACACCTCTTGACTGAAGTGTTGGGTTTTTTCTTTTTTAACTTGACTTGTGTATATGCTGATCACACAAGGGCTTTTTAGGAAGGTTTAGGTTTGTTTAAAATACTTTTCACTTCCCTTACATGTAACATCCACCTTATTTAGGTAAATACGTGGCTGAGGATGGGGTTACAGAACAGAATGGTGCTAACCTGCCTGTGCTTGTGGTATGCCTTTGCTGTGCAGCTGAAGGCTAGCAGTCCTGGGAGCTGATACGTGTGAGTGGGCCAGTGGGCACATGTCAGTGGGTGAGTTGCTCTCAGGAGGCCAAGAGAAGCAGGTGGCTGCTTTTTTGCTGTTTCTGGGTGAGGAAATGGTGCAGCTTTTTATCACTGCCAGGTTTGCTCCATTGCTCTTGCCTGCACCCTCCCATGTTATGTTTTCCCCTTTCCTCTTTTGGTATGTTTTATAAAATAATTAATGAAGTACTTTTAAAATATATCATTCTGATATATACCAAAACATCTGTATCTTCGCCAAGCTTTCATTCCTTGCTTGTGACAACTGGGAAAGGGGAAAAGTTTTTTTTTCAAATTTCCTTGCAAAGGCCAGATTGTGGGTACGTGTGATAAAAGGTAGAGCTAAACTGTTCCTCCCTCAGTAGGTGTGTACTGAAACTCCCATGCACAATAACAGAAAGTGATGATTCCTGGCAGTAATGGTCATCGAGGTAAATACTGAGTGCCTGTAGAGTACAGGATTAGTTCTTTTCCTGTCCAGGAAATTATGGTACTTGTGTTTTTGTTTTTGTTTTTTTCCCTTTAGTGCCATTTCTGAAGTTGTTTTTAAGAGTAAGGATTGGGAAAATGAAGCAGCTGTCCCTGCGTAAGTTATGTATGTTAAATCTGATTAAATTTAGGTGTCAGTCGAGTACCCATAGGAAGTCCACGTGCACGTACCTGTTTGATCATGGCACATGGCATTTGAGCTTCACCCTGCCACCATCTGCCCTGTGTGCCTTTGGCAAGTCCTGAAAGTCTGGTGTTGAAAGTCTTCAAAGGGGATAGCTATGTCAGTGAGCTTGTGTTAGTGAAAATTAATCTTATCCTTCATAGACACAGTTTTGCAGCACTTGCTTTGAGCAAGCCTCCAACCTAAGGGACATTCCAAACTATGCTCCCTAAGTTTTACCTTCTCTCTTGCTCTGCTGTGACACCTGAAGCTCTCCCCACTAGCCTTCTGCTTAATACCAGAGTGTGAGGACAAGGGGCTGAAAACCAAGGGGATAGAAGCTGCATCTATTGTGCTTCCCCTTGTCCACTGCCAGCTGCTGAGGTGATGAGGGCACTGTGCACACTGATGTGAGTACAAGTGTCTCTGCACCGAGTTCTTTCCCCAGTAGAACATCTCAGCTTCCTTCTACCATCTTTCTCCTTTACTTTCTCCAGTAACTTTTTTCTTTCCAGTAGTACTTCTGTAATTTTTTTCCATCCACTCCTAAGCCTCTGAAGTCCCACAAAAGTGTCATTAGGAAATGAGCGACTGTTTAGCCACACAAAGAAAAGCAGCCTTATCATTGTAATGGTGCTCTTTCTTCAAAAGAAATGAGCAGTGTAGACTGGAATTCCATTCTCCAGCTTTACTTGTTTCTTGCTTATCTGTTGTGTTTCAGAGAGTGGTCAAGTCATTTGCTGTTTGCGTTAGTAGCCTTGAACTGTGTGGTGGCTGGTAGGCACCTCAGTAAAGTTCGCTGGCTTACGAAGGTTTGTTGCAGTGACTTAGGGCTGTGTCATGCAGGATTTAGAAAGCATCATGTTTTGAGTATTGTACATTTGACAAATGTGGTCTGGGTAGAACAGAGGAAATAACCTGCAAAATGAAGCGATGAATCAGTCTCAAAATACCTTCGTTCTGTGGGTAGGTGTGAGTGATACAAAGAATTTTCACTTACTGGTCACTTCTGCCTTGATTAACTGCAGGTTTGCTTGCAGCTTTTCAAGTAAGCCATCCTTGATTAAGAATGGTCTTTGCTGCTTTTTTCTTCACCAGGCAGTTTTTATTAGAAATCTCCCTCAGCCAAAGGTGACACAATTAGTCATGCTAGATGTAGAGGCAGATAATTCAATATAAACTTTTATGTTTGGTTTAAAGGCACAGGGTGCGTAGCTGTCTACTTGGTGGATTTAAAGTGCTGCTTCAACTCATCTTGAAACTTTTTCAGTTTTTAAGTGACCAGAAGAAGTGCCACTAGGAAGTTCTTACATGGTATATATTGGCCCTTTGACATGGCCATAGTTCATATTTTAGATAAACAAAGTGAAAAAGAAGCCAGTTCCTTTCACAGTGTAAGGGAAGATCTCCTTTAATTGGAAGCTCGCAGTGCTAATCTTCTGACTTGAACTGATAGCATGTGCTGCTATAATTACCTAAGCCACCTTAATTCTCTGCCTAATTCTGTTCTCTGCATTCACGTGAAACTGCTAAGGGACAGAAAAGTCTCAGGAATTTACCATGTGGGGGGAAAAAAAAATCTCGTTTAGAAGCATTTTGATTTGAAGCCAAAGATATTTCTATAGCTGTGGAGTGCTGAGTTGTATAGGTGATGGTTGGTTACTGTAAAGCTGCCCTTTTTGGATTAAACTCTATGCAAATCCATTGGATGCTCTGGGAACAAGCCATCCCAAAGCTCAGAGGTTCTCTCTGTGTATATGTAAATAAGAGTTTGAAGTGCTCCAAAGCCATATACACTGAGCCTGGTAACTATTTCAGCATTCCCCTGCTGTTTTGTGCACGTTTCATACAGTGGTTTTTCTGACTCATGTTTGACCAGAAAGCATGGCTTTGTTCAAATGAGGCTCAGTCTCACTCGTTAACAGGCAAACTGGCCAACAGTGATGTCACATTGCTTCTCTGTACCTGGTTTTTAGGTGTATGTAGCATGGATCCTCTTTGGAGTTGAATGCTGTTGGATGGCAAGTACTGTTGCTAACAAAAAATGGGAAAAATCACTATCCTTGAGATCCTTCCTAACTTGGTGGAAAAGTTGCATATTAGATGTTTTCTGCTGTCACTGTTCAGTCACTATTGCCCCAGACAGAGCAGTGACTGTCAGGAGCATGAGTTGATCAGGCAAGTTCTCCTCTTAGCTTTGTTTCCAGAGAGCCTTACAGAAAGAAGAGAATTCCAATGGCTGTATGTACTGAAGCTGAGATGGAGGGAGGAACAAGACAGGCTTGTGGTCTGCCACTACAGAGAACATTGGAAATAGAGCTGTGAGCTGGGAGAATCTAGTTCCCTGTGATAAGTAAAAGTCATTGCTTCATTCTTAGGAAGTCTTGATGTAGGTTCTGCACAAAATCCTCCAATGTAACTGTAACCTGCATCTGGATTTTCTTCTCTAAGCCCAACTTTGTATTTTCTGTGGGCTCTTGTGAATCTCATCAAACTGTTCCTCTTGGGACTGCTTAAAATGTTGATCCTTAGTCTAGTTATTTTTGAAGCTGCTGTCTTTTTAACAAAAGTTTTCTTTCCACACTCTGAAATCTGTTTATTCATCAGCATGGCTGCTGTAGATTTGCCTATCACTTTTTGATTCTGCCCTAGGCAGGTTAGCCACTTCTGGAGGGACTAAAAAGGAAGGTTGCAGCTGTCAGGGGTAGGGATGGGTGCAAGGGCCTCTCCGATGGCTTCCTGTGGCATGGAGATAGTCTCCTCTCATCCCAGGAGAATTATGCCTGTGACCTACTAACCTCCTCCAGTTGGGATTGTGGGTTTGGGAAATGAGTGCACAGATGGCTACTCTGGATGGCAGCAGATGCTGCTGATCTCTAATGAGTAGGATCAATAAGCATTTTAGCAAAACCATAGTGAGTGGTGTAGGGATGTCTGTAGACCTGCAGTGCTGCTCCCTTCTCCCTAATACCAGTCATTTCTGGACTCTTTCCCTTCTTCTTTTGGCACATCTCTCCCCGATTTATTTCCTCCTTCAGACTGGGCTGGCAAAAAGATAACACAGATAATTTTGATTGCACAAGGAAGCTGTTAGGAAATTAGATGATTAAGAAATGTGTGGAGGGTGAACCAGAGATCTTGAGGCCAAAAACCTGTTTGACTTGAATGCCAGTAAGTTGGTAAGACAAAATGGGAGTATTAATAAAAAGAAAATCAATTGTATGCAAAATACGCTGCTGACAGCAGAAGTCTCCCTACAGAATATCACTCTAGCATGTGCTTTGCTGGAGCTCTTGCTTGCATAAACCTGAACCCTAAAATAAATACACTTCCATCATCATTCACAAGAAACAAGCTTCTTTATACCCTTGCAAATGCTTTTGAGGAAAGCTTTGTGTTCAGGCTGAGTCTTCTGCAGCTGTGGGTCTTGTCCAAGGAGCCACTCTTGGGTTTCTCTTTCTGCCAGAATTATTTTAGGGACGGTAAACTTGCTTTGAAGTTTCTGTTGCATTGGAGCAAATGCTGTGTTGTGAATGTGTTCATGCCTGGAAGAAAAAACAACTTATCGAGAGGCAAGACCTGCCATTCTTTTATCTCTTCTAACTCTTTTATCTTTTATCTCTTTAACATTCTGATAAGCCAAAATAAACTATTTCACCTATGACCTGAAGGACTGGAAGCCAAAGAACCACCACCAAAGGCAAAGAAAATTGAACGACACATAAAATTTCAGTGTTGTGAGCCTGAAGAATAAACAAGATAGGGTGGAAAAGGCCTCATCCCTGATACCTTAACCATGGCAAATGATTTCCTTTCTTTTTTTTTTGTTAGTGTCAGCCATTTCCCAGAGAAATGGTGTATTCATTAAATAA
This sequence comes from Urocolius indicus, assembly GCA_013401255.1. Taxonomy (NCBI): domain Eukaryota; kingdom Metazoa; phylum Chordata; class Aves; order Coliiformes; family Coliidae; genus Urocolius; species Urocolius indicus. Next base: position 986,957 of record WBNH01004850.1, read on the forward strand.
GTCTGTATGATATCTGAAAAGAAAGCTTTGAGAGCTGTGAGCTGTTCTGTGCAGCTTTGAATCTTGATCCGACATCTGTTCAAGCAAGGCAGAGTCTTTGGATTTATTTTCTGACTTCAAATCCACCGAGTGAACTTAAAAATAATGATATTAAGTACATCAAAATTATGTGTAGAGAAAAGCTTGGTCATCTGAAAGCTGAAGAGGAGGGCAGATGGTAACTGAAATGTAAGCGATTCATATATAGATGTGTTTGTACTTGTATCACCAGTGTTATGTCTATAAAAAGGCAGATCCCTTTTGGGGCATTTTGCCTTATGGTTAGTGTACTCACTGGAGGAGCAGTGTAGAGCTCAGCAGTTAAATGGAAATAAAAGTATGCATAAATCAGCAGAGCCTTTCCTTCTGTTTGTGAAGAAACATATGAATGGACTAGTCTCAGCCCGAATGTGGTGTTGGGCTTGAGTTCAAGTCTGGCTTCCAACTGGAGACCTTGATATTTAAATATAGTAGTGGGAACTGAGTTCATCCAATTGAGGATGGGTGTTGGATTTAGCTCTGAGCTATGGGTATATAATACCCTGTGAATTGCATGGCTGTGCATGAAAGGAGAGGTATTTTGAGCATCGTGAGACCTCCAGCAATTACCCTCTGTTGTGTTCATGCTCCGAGAGCAGTTTCATAACGATATGACTTATTAGGCTTGGATTTCAGGCTCTGATTAATAACTTGGCTTCTCTGCGATGAGCGACGTGGGAGTTTTGTTTTGCTAGGTGGAATGCGTGTCCTTATTTTGTACTTGCACTTCTGCTAGGGGAACGTGGGATCAGCAGCAGAAGGCTGTGGCTGTTAAACCTGTACTTTCGCTTCCTTGGAACCAAACAACTTTCCTAATTTAAAAGCAGTGGCGAGTGGAAGGATGCTGGAAGGTTGAAATGAAGCAGAAAGCATAGGTGTCAAAACCTCTTTGCACACAGAAGGGAAGATCCAGGCTCCACCATGAGTCAGCTGTACATTCAGCCTCAGAGAGCGACCCATCATGGTTAGAAATATGTCTTAGAGTGCTTGGCCCTAGGGAAGCTGGACAAATATGGTCTGACAGGAGGGATGGATGATACAGATGATAGATTAGCTTTATGTACACAATACAGGAAGTAATAACAAAAGTTTATAGTCCTACAGTGACAATTTGGTCCTTGGCTGTAGAGCACTGATAACATTGTGGGTTTTGGGGGATATTTTTATTTTTGTTTTTAACATGGATAAGTAACTCTTACAATGTGAAATCAGGAAAAAAGGAGGACACGCAGTAACACCACTCATGGGAAAGAGCAATTGGGAAGTGTTCACTGTAGGCAGTGCTTGGCTTTTTATGCCAAGAGGTCAGAACAGCTATGTTGAAAACAGAAGATTTAGGTACCAAGGTGCTCACCAAATGCCCTGCACCAAATCTAGGCAGTGAGAAGTGTCACACAGACTGGGAGAAGCTAAATTAAGGTTTTGCTGTGGCCTGTAGTCCAGATGAGTGAGTCTCTCCATGTACAGGAGTGGAGGGTGATCAGCCTCTGGGAATTCCCATTCTGAAATAAAGATGGACTTGAAGAGCTCTGGTTCAGCAGCATCAGAGCATTTGTCCTTGCAGTGTCATCGCACCTTAATGAACACTGAAAAAGCTGAATGCAGCACGCAAGGGGACCGGTAGTGTTGGAGGAGGAGGGTGGTAACCATGTTCTGTGGCAGCTGATGTACTTCAGAGTCAAACACTTTGTGGTTACTGTGATCTGTGGGTGATGGTGAGACTGACTCATCACCTCTGCGTGAAAAGAAAAAAATTGAGAGATGGCAAATGATCATAGAATCATAGACTGGTTTGGATTGGAAGGGACCTTAAAGGCCATCTAGTTCTAACCCCCTGCCATGGACAGAGACACCTTCCACTAGGTCACGTTGCTTCAAGCCACATACAACCTGATCTAAGTGATAGATCTGCAAAGTTTTGTGAGCTATCTGAGGGGCCGTTAAGTGGATAGATCTGCTCCAGTTGGGAAGATGAGCTTATAGAAGCTGCACAAAACTGAGTGCTTTCAAATCTATGAAGGCAATGAGTTTCATGTATGTGGGAGGATTTCCATGTGTGACTTTGGCTATTTGGTCCTTAGGCTTCTAAAAACTTTCTGCAACATTTTGTAGATCTGTCGGGCTCCAGATGCTGAATAGAAGAGGAAGTCTGCTTCCTGCTTCTGGCTTGCGAGCAGTGTGCTGACTTGCATATTCAGCTGAGCACAGACTTTTCCTTGTGCTCTGGATATTCCTAGAGAACATGTCTGACCCCGTTTTGTTGGACTTACTGTTATTTGGGTTTCCCTTTATCTATCTGGGACTTGTTCTGCCTACTTTGTATATCATGGTTTTCTTGTTCCAGCCTGTTTCTATGTAAATTGCCTGGGATGGGAAACTTCAGAAGGATGAGTCTATAGAAATAAGAAATGTAGTCAAGTGACTTCATTCCAGCATGCATTTCATCGTGGGAATAAGAGCTCACTCTGCAGAAAAATAACGCTCACCACCAAACAGCATAAACTTATTTAATGGCAACAATTGTTCCTTTGGCACAGTCTAGCTAAAGCTCTCTAGGGGGATTAGTCTAGGCTTTGCATTAAAGCTGGGCTGAAACATACTCTGCATTCCTAGTCACAGAAAAGTAGTGCCATCCAGAACAGTTGTTTCGTGTCTGCTTCAAGAAATGGGAGTTAGTTGGGGATGGACTGTTTAAGATAAATTACTGTTATGACTTGTAGAATCACATTTACTAATTGGAGGCAAAAGGAACAGCTATGTAACCACAGAATATACTGAATTAAATTATTCACGTGGTTGTTTTACTGCTAAATTTTATCAGCTGTATAGTTCAGATATCAAGCTCATGCTCTAAACTCCTAATTTAATGTAATGGTTGAAATATCCTCTTTCAGTAGGACACTTCGGTGATTTTCCTTTGGCGTGGCGGGGAGAGGTTTGCAGCTTCTTGCAGCTCCCACTAATGATGCATGTCATACGTGAATGGTAGAGGGGGTATCAGGAGCAGATATCAGGGTGATAACTGAAGACCCTAGGGGATGAACAGTATGGGGACAGTACAAATAAATGATGCTGTAGACTTTTTATTACTCTGAGCCTGGTTTTCATTCCAGCTGTGTCAGTGTGGCTTTTATTCAGCAGTGAAAATGATAGATTTCTTTTACCTGGTCTGTATAAAACTATATAATCATGTATGTGTAAAGCAGGCAGTATTTTTTAATTAATTGTTCGCCTTCGAGATGAGATTTCTCTCTGTCTTGTGGGTTCCTTGAATGCTTTGGCAATAAATTAGAAGCTTCCAACAGCAGGCAAAACCATGTTTGGGGTTAAATGGGAGCATTTTTTGATTGTCAGGCCCTTTGTTATGAAAAGAGGGCTAACAACCCACTATCATCTTCTCTTGAGGTTTGGTTCTACTTTGTTGTAGTGACTGGAGGGACTTCAGTGGTGCGGGGACAGGCTGCCAGTCCATCTTCTGTCAGCACCTGCTGTAAGAACAGTGCAGGCAGAGAGTGAGCTGTGGTTCGGGACAGCACTGAGGAACAAATTTAACCCAAAGCATATATTTAGCCTGGCTGTTTTCAAGAAGATTTAAATCCATATTTAAAGCTAAGCATCTGCTGAAGTGCTGTGCAGACTGCTGATATAAATAGTCTGTCAAACTGGAGCTTCTCTGTCTACGTGGGGAAACCTAGCAGAGCGTTAGATTTCAAGGAGCGCTTTCGGCTGCGCTGCTGCACTGGGATGATGCAAGCAGTGCAGCTTTGCCAGATGATTCCTTCTGGTACAGGTTTTTACTGTACTTTCGCCTTTTTCTTCAGCTTGCTTTCTAATGACCTTGAGGTTTTAGAACCAAAGAAGATTTTCATTCGTCACAAGTGGGAAAAACAGAACACAAACAGGACTGGAGTTGGACTGTTCATTCCCGGCCTCCTGCCCACCACCCTGGCTGACCCTGGAGTTGTGCAGGGTTTCCAGAAGCGTGGCTCTGCTGACAGCTTTCTGCCCCGTGCCAGAATTTACTGTAAACTGATCCTAGGGAGGATAAGCAGGGCTATCTCTTCACTGGAAAGCTTCCAGAGTGCTTTATGTAGCTCATATACCCTGGTCTCCCTTTGTACATGGTGCAATGTAAAAGAGCTTTCTTCTCCCACCATTACTTATGAGGAACATTCTCATTTTCCCTAATATTTTTACTTGTCTTAATGCCAGGTAAGCTGTCACTAAATTGGCTGCTAGGTATTTTCCTAGTTTATTCCTGTTTTTGTGTAAAAAAAGGGAAACCTAGTGTCCAGGTCCTGGTGGGCTGAGATCTTTCTCCAAGTTAGGGCAGTGAGCAGCTTCGAGTTGCTTTTGGAAGCGGTGATTCAGCTGCTGACCTTCTCCCCGAGTCACAAGTGAGCCAGGATACTTCTCACCTGTTTCTGGGAGGTCTGTGCTGACTCTGTCTTCCACAGAAAATTTGTGTCAGGATCTTGCGGTGGTGGTCACTGCCACTCTGCTGTCCTTTTTGGTAGGCCTGCTTCAGACAGCTGTGTCCATATTGCTCCAGAAAACATTTTCTTTGCATTTATTGGCGGTTTTAATATTAAGAAGCTGATAAAGACAATGACTGGGTAAGGTTTGCTAATGAACATGGTTGTGTTACCCCACTTTTGTGGAATGTCCTTCTTCAGTCACTAGAGCAAAATAGATTTTAGCAAACCGTATCCTCATTAAATCCTCCTGGAGAAGCCAAGTCCCGTGGAGGACTTGAGCACTGTTAACAGCTTGCAGCTGGTACTGGCTGTGGAAAGAAAGTATTGCCTTCCAGGACATCCCAGATTTCACAACAGTTGGAGCTCTAGGCTCCTAACTGAAACTTGGCAGCATCTGGGAAGCTGTAAATGTGTTTTCTTTTTACTTTTTCTTTCTTTCTTTTTTTTTTTTTTTTTTTTTTTTTCCAGAAAATGAGTATAATACCTAATAATAACAAACCAAGGAGTTTTTCTTTGCCCTTCTAGAGAAGAAGAGACAGGTTTTTTTTTTTTTCCTATAAAAATAGTCGGATGGATTCATTTCTTAGGTTTTCCAAAAGTGCCATTCTGCACCAGAAGCAGACCTTAATTCTCTCTTGGTGGCTAATTTTGCATTCTTTGAGAGACCCTAGATATCCCTCAAGTGCAACTGAATGTTATTTTGGGGTGGGGAAAATAATTAGTTTGACTTCTTTACATCTACAGCTAACGTAAGGTTTTTTACTTGACTCTTTTCAATACTGTCCTGGGAGTAATCTCATAGTTTTGTCATTTGATAACATTATCATATACTTTTTTTTTTAAATGGAAAAGTACAAAAGTATTTGCTTCATCATTCTGCAGCCGTTATTGCATACTTTTAATGGCTAAAAACCTATTGATCAAAGTTCCTATGTTTATAGCTATTTTTACCAAGGAATTTGGCACAGAAGTGAGCAGGGCAGAGAAATGGAAGGTGTAATGCCTTGGGAAGAGCTTGTTCACTCCTGTTGTCAAAAGGGAATGTGGCTGCTTTAATGAAATTGAAGGGCTTTGAAGATAGAACTATCGAAAGATGAAGTAATATTAATACACATATGGCATGAGTTGCAAACAAGATGGCTTTCTGGAAGAGAAGAGGGATTCTGTGTTTATGGATTGCAGAAATGCTGTGTAGTATTGCATCTAACAATTGTGTAAATGCTCCATTGATATGTGCTTATGTTGTCTCTATTTTTGAATGCTTGATAATGATTATTTTACAACAGCTTTTGGACTGTGAGGCTGAGGCTGACCAGAAAAGGCCTTTGTATTTATTTTCACCCATTTTCTTTAAATGGAGAACAGCATTATTGACTCATGGGTTACTGTGAAATGTGGAGACTTGGGGAGATTATTTCCTTTTTGGCTGAAGCCTGCTGGTCTTTGGCATATTTTAGAAATAAGTATTATTATTTGCTCTGAGATTTCATCTCTAGGGGAGAGCTCTGGAAGCCTGGGGTTACCTCTGTTCTCAGTGAAGCTGGTGGTGCGTCTGATGACTGCAGAAATCAAGTGACCATCTCAAGGACTTCACTCAAAACATTCTTGTCATCATCACTTTCTCTTTTGGTTGAGCCGCTGGTACTGATATCAATACATTTTTGCGTTTCACTAGCGTGATCAGATGTTACATTTTAGTGACCTAAGTTTTCCTACTTGTGAAATATTTATTAGCAAGTGTAGTTTTTTAGAAGCATTTGAAGTTCCTTCTGCTTTTTATGACAAGCAGATTTTTTTCCAAATCTTTTTTTGGTGAGAAGAACATTTATGAACTATTTAAAAATGGTACCTGTTGAAGTCTTAAATTGCAGTCTGTGTAGCCACAGGCTTCACCTTTGATTATCTTCTGCAATTTTACATCTTTTTTCTTTCTGTGGGTCTGTGTGGGTCAGGCTTATGGTATTTATTGCAAGCAGTTTCACTTGCTGCCTGTACTTGTCTGAACAGTTTGGAAGTGGTGGTGATGCTGTGCTTTTTTGCAAGCATTTTAATCTGGTGCTTGTAAGAAATGGAAAGACATAAAGTTTTTGCCTGGTCAGCTTTCATTTGGACATGACATTTGCAGGAACGGCTGCCGTCAATGACTCGTTTCTGGCAAGGGTTGATCATCGGGACACTGCTACCACTGTAGCTTCAGATTGTAAGAGCAGAGGCTCTAGCTACAAGTTTTAAAACAGCTTGAGACCTTTCTTTGGGTGTAGGACAGTGTTAGGTGGTACTTGGTGTGCTATCAAATGCCATTGATGTAGAAGTGGTAGGACCTGTGAGAGAACACCCTCCCAAGAGATTTATGCAAGGAAGAGTGCCAGTACTGCCTGCCTTTCTTTCCATCATAAACATGGTTATCCATCTGCTTTGGGGGTCAGCATGTGCCCATGAGGAAAAAGCAGAGAAGCAGTGCATGTACTGAGGGTCTTGAGAGGAACTTGTGGGCTCTCTTGAGTTAGTCTGTGGGAGGAAGAAAGAGGAGACAGCAATTCTGTAGTGATATCTAACGCCCTGCCTGTTGGCAAGGGGGATAGGGTGTTTTAGGGTAGAGTGAGCAACACTTTATTGGAAAAATGGTGTCTTGGATACAAAATCCTGACACAAGTGTTTCTGACAGTACAGTATCCTAGAAGTAAGCCAGCATGCATACTTGGTTATGTGCTTATTTAAGAAGGTTATCTGACTGCTTCAAGTTTTGCACTGAGAAGTGTGTTATTTCTTTAAAAAAAACCAAACAAACATTTAACCCTGGACTGTATCTATACCATGAAAAGCAAGAAAATTGGAGTGGCAAGTCCTCTATTGTAACATCCCTGAAGATCAGACCGCATTTATTATGATGTGTGGGGGTGCTCTGTTTCATCTGGCACAGAGTCAGAGTGGCCCCAGGCTTTCCAAGACCTGTATGTGGATTTAGCTATAGGCACACATAAATTGATCATCTACACCTCTACACTTTCCAGGCAGTATACTTGGAGTTCTTTTTCACTCTGGTCTGATGCATGGATGCGTTCTTTGATTGATCTGCTTTCTGCTGTTCTGCGGCCATTTGCACAATTCTGGGCTTCATCTTTTTTTTTTTGTTTTTGTTTTTGGTTTTGTTTTTTTTTTTTTTGTTTTTTAATATATCTGCAATCTCTTCTGGTGGAGGAAAGTATTCACTGAAGGAAAAAAAATGGAAATTGTGCTTTCCAGAGTGTACCAACTGTGTTTTTAGGCACAGACTGGAGATGTCATCAGTTTTCTGGCTCATACCAGAGAAGCTTCATGTGTGTCTCCTGTGTGGGGCCATTGAAGACTTTAGCTCTAGCTAAGTTCATTTCAAGCTGAACTTGGTGTTGCTGTAGATTTGTTGCTCTTGCAGTCAATGACAGCTTCATTCTTAAGATTACTGGGATGAGCTAGGACAGCACCACAGGTGTCTGGTAGCGTCCTTGAGGTCCTAGGGCCATGGCTGACATGGTGAGACAGAGTTCCTTGCACATCTGGCTGGTGATTCTGAACTGTCATCTTCTGACATGTAGAGAGTTCAATAGAGCTTGTCCAAGTGCAGTGATGACTTTCTCTGTCTTAACACTGGAGAGGCAGTGCCTGTTAAAGCCCACATAGCAATTAGCATGGAAGATGCTCTGTTCTTGGAAGCTGATGGCTTCAGAAGCATAAAGCCAGCATGTAACTTGTAAAAATATCCTCCTCCAATTAAATCCTGTGTGACTTTTTAAAATTGTTTTTGAGTTTTTATGTCCTTTATAAACAAAGAACAGACAGATTTTACATAGCAGACCCTGCTTTGCGAGAATTATTTTGCTTCCTATCAAGGTCGTGTATTTTTCTCAGTTATGCAAAGCATGTGCTTAAAATGGGAATCTCTGTTTGAGGACATCTTTCAAATGCAGTAATCTTAGAAAAGAAATCCTTTAGGTTTATTGCTCACAATTTCCTGTCTCTCTTCAGGGATAAAAACCAGACATGTTTTGAAGAAAAGCTTTTTTAATCTTGACCAAGTCCTCCTTTGCCTGTGAAACCGCAGTCAATTGAACCTTTCCCATCTTTGACATGGTGTTGTTGGCAGGCATTTGCCTTCATCTCACAATCAAGCAGAAGAACCTGGGTTGTGGTTGAAGGAACAAGTGTCTGAGCTACCTGCCTTTCTGTGGCTTCTCCACTGACACAAAGTTGAGAAACATCTAGAAAGCAGCTTCTGACTTTTTTTTTTTCCTACATGTTTTTTAATGCATTTCATGGAATCATGTGGAAAATAGTCTCTGCCTGTTTCTTCTGAAGTTACTTTTCCATCTGATGGAGTTGTCCTTAGGATATTTACTACGGTTTGGGTATTGAAAAGTGCAGTGTTGCCCATGGTGGGACGAGGTGCTGGTGTAGTCCAAGTACAGCAGGTAATGCACAACAGATTGCTGGCAAGTTTATTTTATTACCTTTTTTTTTTTTTCCTTTTCCAAGTTTGCTGCCGCATGAAATCCATTTACTAAAAACTCAGGGGAAGAAAAAGATTGATGTGCATGTATGTGCACACGTGCTGTCCACAGTTGGACTTCACATATGCTACTGCATCAGTCAAAGTTTTAAAATTCTTTGAACTTTTCATGTAGAAATAGAAGACAACGAAGACTCAGGAACAATTTCTCTGTATGGGCAAGGGCGGCCCTTTGCAAGAGATTGTCCAGTTCATAGCCTATGCATCTTTTTCACTAACTGCTGTAGCAAGGGTTTATCAGTGACACCAAACTGCTACTCTTTGCTCATTCTGAAATTAGTGAAGCCCCCAAACAAGTTAATTTTCCTTCTTCAAAACTTTGGCATAAATGACATAGCATGGTACAGTAACTCCTGGAAAGGGGATTTCAGTGACATAGTGTTGCTTTTAGCTGTATCCCTGGCAAGGTTTGCCTAGCACTTTATTGCTTGGGGAAATGAGGAGATTCCTCCCTCTGTGTGGTGGCTTGGCTTTACATATAGCTTTAAGCAAATACTTGGAGCTAGAAGACAGAGGGAGATGGGAAATTTAATTTCTCTGAAAATCAACGGAGTATTTCACAACATAATTTTCCTGTTTCTTTTTAAAAATTGACTAGGCTTTAAGCCAAACTTTCTTGTTTTGGTTTGGTTTGTTTTTTAGAAATTCCTTCTGTGTGTGTATTTACATAAACAAATGAAACTGTTAAAATTCAGCAATCTGAGATGCTGAGGTGGATGCATTACCCTTCTCAATGAATTCCTTTCCACTCTGTGGCTTCACTACTGCCTCTTGCTTGTAGACTGCTCCTTTCTTCTATGTTTGGGGTAATGTTTCTTTTTTCCTGGAGCCATGAAACTGTGTGTCTCACACTGAGAATTTTAATCAGTAGCTGAAGTAAGGTATGAGACAGTTCATCAGGGAATCTGGTTTGCCTTGAAAAATAAAAATGGAAAAAAATATCATGCTGTTATCAGTGATTTGAATGAGCAAGTAGGAAACTTTCATTTAAAGAATGAATTTTAATCTGGCTATATAATTATAATGATTCCCTAAAGGGAATTTGATTTTCGGTGGTTGATTTGCTGTTAATATTTCTTTCACACTAAATCTACTGTTCTATTTTGATAGTCAAGTTACACTTAAAAATACCTGTTTTAATTTGAGAATGGAATTCACAGACACTCAACGTCTTCAGTTTTGTGCATTATAAAGTAGGAAACTGCATTTTTTACTTACTAGAGGCAGAACACATCTAAATGTAAGCCTCATTGTGTGGGTAGCAGCACACAGTATAGGCCCTTGGAAATGGTCATTATGGTCACTGGAGATGTGGGTAACTTGCACAGTCAAGTCTGGGGAGTGATTCAGTAGACCCCGAAGGAGATGCTTGCTGCTCAGACGAATTGCTTCCACAGGTCCATTGCTTAACTTGGTTTTGACTCTCCTCAGAGCTTGTGTGCAAAATCCTGCCTATTGATGTCCAAGTTCAGCTGTTATCCAGGTGGATTCCTTCTTTTTAAATCATCTTTGTCAAATTCGGTGTGGATTGAAACTGAAATTCAGTTAAAAATGTACAGAGAATGCTGCCTTTATAGTGCAACTATTGGAGGGTTTTGTTGTTTACTTTCCCCTCCCCCCCAGTCTAAATCCCTTTAGGAACCACAGGAAGTATTATCTGAGCTAATGAGCAAGTGGTGTTCCCCATTCTCCTTAGATCTCCTCTTTCTGTTCCTTCTTTATAGCTCAGAATTCAGAAGTAGTAAACAACCTCTTCTGTTTTGTCACCTCCCATTTAATTTCTTTAATGAGTTGAATAATTTCAGAAAATAAATTGAATGTAATATTTTTTCCATAGTGTTTTTGACAGTTACCACTGTCAAAACCTAGTTTAGCACATTTGCATAGTCTTGACTGAGATAATTAGTGATTCTCACTTGAAGTAAGCAATTTGACTTGCTGTAGTCTTTGGAATCAAACACATGCTTTCACCTCTTTATTCAGTGCCATCTTATTAGTTTTCATGTCCTTGGTAGACTATGGTACAATTCAGGTCTCAATTCCATTTGTTAGTTTTTAAATCTGTTTGTTAAGGAAGTATTTTAAAGCAAAGGATTGGAAAAAAAATCTGAACACATTTTGTATTACTGTCTTGAAGAAGTAATCATTTGATGCTCTAGTCTTGTGGCATCACAAGGGACTTTCCTCAATAACTAAAGGATATGTAGTAGTTGGAACATCAGTAGAGAAAAGCCTGAGCTTTGTAGCAAAAGCAGGAGTGCTTTATGGCTGCAGAGATCTCCTGTTTCTTGGGGTTTGCAAGTAGTCCTTAGTGTTGGGATCTGGTGAAATTCTTCTTGCTGCCCGTTTGTCAAATATAAGATGAAAAGGAATAACCTGCCTTGCATGTCTTCAAGAGATCCTATATGAAGCCTGTTGTCATTCTCCAGGGGTTTCCTGTATTTCTTTGAAATTAAAGGGAAAGCAGCAAGCTTTTCAATGCTCAGAAAACCAATTTTCTTTTTCATATCTGTCCCTAAAATCACTTTTTGCTTGAAAATATAATTAACTTCCAAGCAAAGGATACAAACAGACAAATAACAAGTTGCTTTCTTGCCAACAATCTCAAAGACATTGACAAACAAACAAACAGATTAAAAAATTGCAATTTCTTCCTGCCCCTCTACATTCTACTTTTACTCATCCTTAACTCAATAGGAGATGAATTCATTTTGGGTCCTGTGCTAAAATGTATTCCAGGCAACGGAACAGAACCACCATACCACAGCTCTGTAATAGGCAATATAATCTAATGGGGAAGACACTGCAGTGGAGTCAGCCTAGCCAAGTTGCATTTTTGGCTTCCTGTCACTCACCCTCTGGGTGATCCTGGCCAGTTTACCTTCCCCATTGCCTGCTTCCTTCCAAAACTGTGTGTTAAAGAGCTATGAAAGAACAGAGAGGCCTTCCCCAGAATTTCTCCAGCAACTCTGTTTTTTTTTCAGCCCTCTCATTTTCTTCTATATGTTAAGTAGCTGTGATGTAAAGGTACTTGAAAGTTACTCTTTTTTTGCATAATTTATTTATAATGCAGGGCCTATAGGCATATCCTGAGACTTACACTGGAGAATTTGCACTGCTGCAGTTAGCAAATGCTCCAAGAGTTCTAGGGAAATAAGAAACAGTGAACATTGTGAGTAGGAGCCTGAGGAAAGTAGGAATTGTCTGTTTGTCATGCAGGTAGATGATATTTTAGCAGCTACAGGCAAGAGCTAAGGAAGGAATCGTTAATACAGAGATCATGTGAAGCTTAAAAATTAGCCAGTATGTAAACTAGATATGTTTTAAATGCAAGTTCTGTTTGGAGAAATGACTGAGTGAAGTTGTCATCAGTACAAAACCATGACTGTGTTGAAGTCTGGGACTGGTGTTTGAAGGACCTAGCAGTGTCATTGTATGAGGGATAGTCACCTGCATTTGTAAACAGGAGCTGGCTTTGCTTCCTTTCATCTGTGCTTTTATATCAACAAGGTCATTATTGCAGCAAAAGGCCGAGTCTCTCTTCCTGCAAGAGACAGCTGATGACTTGGTTATTCTCACTTGAAAAGCAGTGGGTGCTGACATCTTGCGCAGGCTCTGGGGATGCTGCAGTTGCTGGCTGGTGCACGTCATTCTCCAGAGATGGGGAACACGTTCAGCGTTACGTGACCCAGGGTGCTGCCTTGGCCATGGGCACTGTCTGCAGGCAGAGCCTCTATTAATAGAGCTGACAACCAGATGATTCCTGGCATTACGTGAGTGCTGGCTCTTGAGATTACAGGGGAAGGTGTTTTGAAGTACCAGGAAACCAACTCTACGAGATGTGTGCGCTCACATTTCTTCTGGGGAAGAGGATGGAGAAGAAAATCAGGGATACATTTCTATTTAAAATTTTAGAAAAGATTTCAGAGAACCTAACAACAACAAAATTGTAGTGATCCTCATCTCTGGAAACTAGATTCCACCTGTCTTTTACATCAGATACCTGAAAAGAAAACAATTGTCTACATCTGCCAGTCATTGCCCAGGTAAAAATTTGTCCAAACTACCAAAAAGTCTAAGCTTTGTGAAAGCCTTCTTGCACATGTGCCGCAGAAAGGCCTTTGAATTTCATAGCTGAAGCCTCTCAAGGCTTTTGCTCTTCCCCGGGGATTCAGCCTATGTGCGGAGTCCCAATACACCTTAGGGACTTGCCTCAACATTTTCTGCCCCTAGGCTAAGCATAAGGAGCAGGGATTGAATAAAATTTGCTCTGGACATAGGACAACCATGTCATTCTGATTTTTGTGCACACCACTGGATTATGAAGATGGTAATGAACTGAGCTATAAAGTGGAATTACATTTTGGTTGGACAGAAAAGGGCAGTCCTGAAATGTAGTTTGGATTGGCTGTGTCCGTGCAGTTGTGCTCTTAGGAGAGCTGCAAGTGAAGCCCCTTGTCTTGCTGATGCACAGAGGCCCTCAGAAGGTTGCACAGTGATGGGTCCAGAAGGAGTAAGCATGAGCTGGTCCAGGGGAAATTCTGTCTGGGCATGAGAAAAGTATTCTTCATCGCGAGAGCAAAAATTGGAGCAAGAAGTGGTGCAATTTCCTTCACTAGGAATGTTGGAGATTTGGCTTGATGGATTGATGGCGCCCTTGGAACCTAATCAAAGGTCCTGCTTTCAGCACCAGGTTGGAGCAGATGGTTTCCAGAGGTTTCTTCCAATCTAGGCCCACCTGTGATTCTGTGGTTTGCAGGTGAAAATCTGAAAGAGGAATTTGACTACTGATTTGTGACAGAGATGCTATTGGTGTGTGCAATTAAAGCTGTTTGCTTGTTAACAGAATCCGAGCTGTGTTACAGAATCACAGAATCTTAAGGGTTGGAAGGAACCTTGAGAAATTATCTAGTCCAACCCTCCTTACAGAGCAGGACCACCTGGAATAGGTCACACAGGAACTCATCCAAGTGGGTTTTGAATGTCTCCAGAGAAGGAGACTCAATAACGCACCTGGGAAGACTGTGCCAGTGCTCCCTCACCTGAACAGTGAAGAAATTCTTCCTTCTGTTTCTTTGGAACCTCTTATGTTCCAGCTTGTACCCATTGCCCCTTGTCCTATCATTGGACATCACTGAGAATAGCCTGGCTCCATCCTCCTGACATCCACCC
>WBNH01004850.1:1002023-1033243 GCA_013401255.1 Urocolius indicus
CCCCCCCCCCCCCAAGATCTTAGCCTCTTAATTTTGTGCTCTAGGAAGGCTTCTGTGAAATGTATATTTTTTCTGTAGTTTAGCATTGTATTCCTGCAATTAGGTTCAGAGGTGCAAGTGTCTGATCTCTGGGTATCTGCTTTGTCACAAGTGTAATTGTTTCCAATTTAGAAACTGCTTTGTGCAACAAAAGGTATAGATAGCTAGGCTAGATGTACTATCCCTTGATGCATTGCAAAAGTTGAGTTTTAGTACCTGTGACAGCATTTTTTCAGGGGTAATGATGTAATTTTTAGCAAAAGGGAGAATTTTCAAACACTGGGCTTTGATTCTGTGAAATTTGGAAAACAAGACAAGCTTTTGGGCTTGCAGGCAGTCCTGCAGATCTCTCAGATCGTCATGCAACGTGACAGTTTGCTAACTGAGGAGCTGTCGTCTCGACAGCGACATGTAGTCTGATGACTTCTCTGCCAATGGCTGCTTTAGCTTTGTCCAGCCTGGGCAGTTTTGTTCCTTGAACCAAACCAAAGAGTTGCCCTTATTTGTGGGACCAAAATGTTTACACAAATATAACGTGTAATGTATGCTAGGGGCATCAACAGAAACTTGTACAAAGTTGGTTTTGTTTTTTCTGGGAGTTTTGAACTTACCAGCAACATAATTGGTATAAAAATTGCATCTCTACCTGAAATGGCTCATCAGTAGCTCTGTACTTGAGAAACAGGCCTTGGGCACTGTATTCAGTGCAGTTGTACGGTACCTTGCTGATGATGGTGAGAATTACGTCCTGACTGGGCTATGACCTGAGGGTTTTATCTGGAACTCAGCCTTCTGGGAGACATCCTGCCCCTGCTCTTGCAGAAGTGTCTCCTTCATTTGATGCTCTCCGGCAATACCGACCTTCCTGAGGTGAGACAGCAGCATGGGAAGTGTCAGCAGCAGTGTTTGGTCCAGCACTTTCATCAACCTGGCTGGAAGAAAATTGTCTGTATGCTTGCGTTTGCGTACCTTTAAGAAGATCTAGGTAGCTGGATATTGTCTTGTAACATCTCAGGAATTCAATTTTTTGTGCCATTGTAGGTATTATCTTTATCATCATTATTGTCATCTTTATCATCATTATTATCAGCACTGTTAGCTTTTCGCTCTGCCACCATCTGATCTTGAATGAAAAGCTTCTAACCTACTATTCCTGCATATTCCCTTTGGAAAGGCCAATGTAGCTTATAAGGGAAAATTTCAGTTTTTAAGGTTGCATTTCACTGAGAATAACTTGGCAGGCACAGCTTTGACTCCCCTTATTGCCATCTAGCTGTAAAGTATGTCCAGTGCCTTTTTAGCTTACCCTATAGCAGCCTTGTGCTTGCTTTGCTTCCCGTGGCAAGTTGGCACACAGGGAGGTCACGGATCAGGGCACAGGTGACTGGTTGGATAGTTCAGCACATCTTTGGCTGTAATGTTGTTTTCTTCACTGTCATTGCAGATATAATCTGGTGTTAATCCCCCAAGTCTAAACCTGTGACTCCCCAGAGAACCTGAAGCTTTTTCTTGATTTTGATTTGCAGCCTTATTATAGACAAATTAATGTACATGAATGACAGCACACCAAACAGAGACGAGAAGAAAATGAGTAATTAACATATATTGGGTATTACCGATTGCTTTTATGATTATCTGGATTTTAAGGTATTAGCTGGAAAATTAACTCCTAATCCCTTATTAAAGATAAAAGGCAAGTCATTAAAAGTAGAAAGTTGTTTTCAGTCCTGAGAAGCACTGGAAGTATGTCTTGGCTCCAGCAGCAAACTAACCTTGAACGCCTTGTAATTCCAAGTTACTCAGTTTAGTTGTTCTCCCTGGCAAAAGAATTTCTGAAGTTTCCCATGTGCTGGGAGGTGGAGGAGGGTGGGAGACAAAGCGACCCTTGTCATAGGAGCTCCGTGCTTGGCACTGGGACAGGATCCTTTCAATATTGGTATTAGCTGAGCCCTGCCCAGCTGCTGGGCTGTGAGCTTTAAACAGCGCAGCCTGAGCTCATTTACCCTCACGGCATGCTTCTCCTGGGGGCTTCGGGACTTGAACTTCACTCTGGGACACAGCTCCTGTATGAAGCTGCCATCCTACCCCAGCTGCTTTCTAGTTTGCCGACAGCAGCACCTGGCCTCACCGTCATGGCCATCTGTCAGCTTTCATAGCCATTTGACTGGTTTTGTGACCATCTGACTGGTTTTGTGGCCATGAGCTAAGCTGAGTCTGCAAAATGGACTGGTCCACAGTTGGCTGATCCCATTGGAGAAAGGGCAATGAGTGGCTGAAGCACTAGTCGCAGAAAAGTGTTCAAGCTCAGGAAAGGTGACGTTTCACTGTTGCTCTTCTTAAACCCTCCCAGAGCGTCTGCATGTTACTGGGGTCAGAAAGAAAGCAGCAGCACCCCTTGCTTGGTTATAATAATTAATCATTTGCAGAAACTTGACACACATTGAGACTGTCTTAATAATCAAGTATTTTTTTAAAAAAAAAAAACCAAGTACATTTCTTATTTCTGGCAAGTGAAATTTCAGCAACAGTCAACCAATAGTTTTTAACTTTAATTCCTGTACTTTATCAGTTCAGTGTTTCTATACATCATGTTTATATACTTCTATACTTTCAAAAAGCAATTTAAAGTGCAGTGGGACCAATTGAAAAGAAATAAAGATAGCACTTAACTCTTAAGGAGATCAGTACTTGTAAAGTGATTTACATTTGAGGGAATGCTGTTCTGATGGAATACATTGTGGAAGACTGCGCATTTCTGGTTTGTCCCTTTCATCCCAAGTGTTTGAAAATATTGTTTAAAGATTATTAGTAGTACCTGGATAGTTTTTTTTTTTTTTTTTCTTTTTCTAAGTCTTAAATACTGCTTTTTTGGGCCTGAGGAGGAATTTGAAAAACACAGGTGAAATTTGGCTCCATGTTGAGTTCATCAAGGTCAATTCCCTGAACACAAAGCAGTGGTGTTGTCTTCTGTCTGGTCTTCCGGGACAGCAAGTGGAGTCAGTCTGTTTGTGCTAGGGCTGCCCTTGGTATTTTCAAAGACTTAGTTAGCAATTGAGAGTCCTGGAAAAAGAATCTTCCGTGAAGTATATAATTACAGCAGTCAGGATGTATCTTATAAAGGTCACTTCAATCCTGAATGAGAATGTCCATATAAGAAACTTATGGAATTTCTCTAATGCATTTTAAATCCAAGTCCCCTGTCAGTTTGATTTCATGTCTTCTGGTGTCTCCTACTTCAATGTGTCTGTGCAGCATTCAGAGTAATTTCGGTGTGGTCTCCTGACTTAAATATTTTGATTTGCCACAGGACACATGGTTAGTAGTAGCTCCATCCTACTAAAAGCCAAAGAAGTTGGAGTTAGATCACTTGGTGAGGAGAAGCTATGAGAATGCTGTGCATGGAAGAGACAGTACAGAAATATTTCAAGTTGGATGCTTTTTTTTTTTTTGCAAATGCTTCTAATATACAGTGTTGGCTTTTGTTACTTTAGTTTCTGATCTCAACTTCCACACCATGATGCCAAGCAGATCATTAAAACCAATGTAGGGTTTCCAGTCTCTCTTCATTACTAAAAGTTGTTCTGAAAACCTGGCAAAGTGTTCACATTTGGGCAGCAGATGTGATAGCTGGAGTGGAGATCAGCTCTTTGTGGAGTTCACTAATTGAATAGAATAAATTAGGTTGGAAGGCACCTATGGAGGTCATCTGGTCCAAACCTCTGCTCAAAGCAGGGCCAACTTGGTAATTAAGTTATTAAAGCTAGTTTCTAAGTTGTGATACTGTGTCCAAAGCACTCACTTGTTAGACAGGAGTGCAGGTGGAGTAGATCCCCAAGGAGACACACTGGTTTGGTTTGTTTGGGATGTTTTCTCAGCTCATTTTGATCTCTTCAGATGCATCTGGGCTGACAGTGTTCAGAACAGAGACTACTTAGAGCTTTTGGAGCTCTCTTCTAGCATGAGTGGTACAAAATTGTTCTTGCCACAGCATACTGAGATGTGATCTGAGTGTGCTGTAATCAAGAAACTGGGCAACATGGATACTTGATTTTGTTCCTCTGGGGATGGCCCAGGCAAACGTCGCTCTGGATCCTCTCTGTATTTCTTGTTCCACCCATTTTATGTGATTTGTTTAAAAATACGGACTTTCTCTGTTATGTTCTTCATGCCAAGTGCAAGGAATTGCATCTTGTCTCTGTCTTCTCATAGGTCTCAAGGGAGATAACTTCATCCTGTAAAACATACCATTCAGTCATGGCATGCCAGCTATGGGGCTGAACATGGGGTTGACCATTAGGAAGGTCAATGCCTGCAAAAATCACCCCCCTTCTGCCATTTTGCTAATTACAAGCAGCCATTCCATTTGGTCCAAGCCATCCTCAACCTGACCTCTTACTTGTTTTTTCCTCCCAACTGTCTAATAATTAACAAGCTGCTTAATGCACAACAAAAGACCAATTAACCCTAAAGCATTTAGTGAACTACATGTAAATTAGTTGTAAAATGTTGCTGTAAACATTAAATGTCAGGCAATTACATAAACCAATAATTGCTAAAGTTACATTTATAGGAGCTTAAAAGAAAGAAAGAAAAAAATCTGCTTAAGTAGTGCTTCACTTCCAGAACTCTGCTAATGGCTTTGTTTTTAACTACAGCAACCCTGGTCTGTGTAAGTCCCAACAGGCTCTGACAGCTCAGATTCGCTGTGTTTTTAGCAGTGGAAGAAAAAGGCATGCTAACCTTGTGTGCTTTTTGAAAGTGCAATGTGGTTGAACAGTGGTAGAAAACCTCCAAAGGGCAGTACCTGGTGTCTAGAAAGAAATGGAAATCAGACACTATAATTTGTTTCTTTCTGCTACAGTAGGTGGTATCCCATAGAAAAGTGTGTTCAATTAGTTGGGTACCAGTTCGTGGTGATTTCAAAGATTGATTATTGTTTTATTTGGTTTCAGGCTGTACAAATTGTTCCAGACCTTGCTAAAACCTCAGGGTCTTGTGCGGTGTGAGATAAAGTGATCTTGGCCACTTAGTGCTGTTGAGTTTGTCTCTACCTTTTCTTCCTCTTGCTGCAAACACCTTCATGTCTGAACTGCCTCACATTTTAGTCTTTGAAGAGTTTAAGTGTCTTTCCACCCACCTATGTGGTGAAGTTTCACTGAAGAAACTGCTTTGCTTTTCTGAAAAATCTTTAATCCTCTTAATTGGCTGTCTCACTCTGAGGTGGTCCAGTTCACTCACTGGTTCTCAAGCTCCTGCTGCTAATGTTCTTAAATAATTCGTTTTGCTGTATGCCTTATGTGCTTGTTCTTCAGTTTTTGGTTACATCTTCCTTATGTTTCATGTTTGCTAGTTTTGCTTTGACCTAGGTTTGTGGTGGACTAATATGTAGTACAGTGAAGTGGGGATTTGCCTCCTTATCCTGTATATTTGTGCTTTCTTCTCTTGGGCCTCTTTGTTGCTTCAGTAAAAGTGTACCTCTGTGTGTCACTTTGCAATAAGTGTGTACAAACATGCTTCTAGATACCACAGTTCTCATTTTTCATGAAAAAAGAAGTTATATTTGTTAAGAATCCCTTCCCTTCCCTTCCCTTCCCTTCCCTTCCCTTCCCTTCCCTTCCCTTCCCTTCCCTTCCCTTCCCTTCCCTTCCCTTCCCTTCCCTTCCCTTCCCTTCCCTTCCCTTCCCTTCCCCCAGTCCCTCAGTTTTGGCTGTATCCTTTTCATGAGTATATCAATCTTAATTACAGGCCAGTCATTTACTGAAAGATGGCCTATGGTTGGTTTTACCACAGAAACTACATTGGCTAATGGTCTGTTAGTTTTCTTGCACACAATTTTACTAGTATAGATCCTGATTGTATTCCTTTCCCAAAAGTGGAAATATTTTATACTTACATTTCATTGATTGAACTTACTGCTTAAAGCAGTAAAACTACCTTCCACTATAGGTGAGACCTTAGCAAATCCACTGAAGCTATTGCCTTGCCTGAGTCCATTTTCCCTCTTGCACTTTGGAGTCTCGTAAGAATAGCTCTTTCCTCTTCTACGCAAGAGGTGCTATGGTCAACCACAAAATCTGGCCAGTTGACTTGCAGCCAAGGGAGGGTATACATTGCTGGCTTTTCATGAACTTTTCATTCTCTTGATTGCTTTAAGAATTTTTTTTGTTTTCCAGACTTCCTTTATCTCAAGTTGTTTTCCTTTCTCTGACATGAATTTTGCTGTCAATGTTTGCTAAAATGCCTGCTTGTGTGATGCCCTGCCAGTTTATGGCCCTTCCTCTCAACAATAACAGATCATCTGCCATTTGGAAGCTTAGATAACACAACTCAAAATATCGACCAGTGTACCCCTCAGGTCAGCAGCTGATCTAACTATGTAAACTTCCAAGTTCACTGTGTGAGGGATACCGAGCAGCTGAGTTTTTTTCTTCTACAGAGGGATGGGATCTTGGTCTGTCCTGGGTTCTGCTTCAGATTAGTGGGGCACATCTAAGGGCGCAGAACTTGTGCAGATCTTGTCTGTGAACCAACAAGCTTGTTTGGTTTTCCAGCGTAATCATGTTCTGTGGCGGTTTAGTGCTCATGTAGGAGATGGGGGCTGAGTCTGTGAAGCTGAGAGTAAAAAGGAGGCAGAAGCTTGAACTCTACTTGCTGTTGCAAGGGGAAACCGGTGAAGAGCAAGAGCTGCAGAAATGTCACCAGGCTTTCGAAAACAAGTTGAACTTGGAGTTTCTTTCTGGGAAGGCAGTTGGAAGGAGGGTGCTGTTGGCAGCCTGGAGCCACTCTGAGCCTGAAGTTAATGGTGGTTAATTTTTAAAGACAGACACGAAACTGGTTATTGTGTCTGTATCTCAATAGAGTCTTTCTGCTACTGAAATACCATTGCAAGAGCCTTGTTCTGAATTGTTTTGACTCAAAGAGAAAAAGAAAATGCACACAGAGAAGTGATTTATCCACCAAAAGCTTTGCTTTGCTGTACTACTAATGATGACAATTTCATCAGGATGATCACATCACATCCAGGGGCGCTGAGGGAGGGAAGTGCTGGGTGAGGAAAGTGAGCACAGGCTTTTATCAGGATTTAAAATACAGAACAAATGTGGTCACCTAAGTTTCAGATCTGAAGAGATTGATCTACTTGATGGAACTTACTTTGCTGCAGTAGGGAAATATGAAGAAAACCAGTATCCAAACATGAAACTACCTGGTTTTGTAACTACTCTGCCAGGCCAGTTCCTGCTGCTATCCAAGTCAATGAAAGCATTGTCTGAATTCTCATGCTGGCCTTGCAGCTTTTTAGATAAGTAGCTGTTAACCTTCAAGAGCCAAAAGGGCAGTTTGTCACTGAATGGAGCTTTTCAGATGGTGACGGAAAAAAAGCAAAGCTGAGCTTTTTCAAAGCATCAGAAAGAAGTTTGTGCCTTCTCCTGCTGATACTCCAAATCAGGTGGCCTCCAAAGTCTCCAGTGGTTTCAGGCTACTGAATTCACGTATTAATTCTTCAACTGTAGAGATGTTCATTTGTTAGAATACCCAATGCATATCCCTTGTCTCTGTCACATGGAGAAAGAGGGTGCTGTCCACATGCACCACCACCTCAGATGAAAACCGAGTTCTCCTTACATCAGTAACAGACACATCTTCATGTTACTTTGTACCCTAATTTTCCCTCTGTCACCCACTGCAATGCCCTTTGGCTGTGCTTGATGCAACCCAAGGAGAACAGTTGCATTCATTGCTGCTGAAAGCAATGCCTAGTAACCAACATCGCCTTTGATAATTTTATGCTTGGTGGTGAAAAGAAGGTCATGTTATGAATGCTGAAGAAGTATTTGTCAGCCTTGAAAATGTCATTCACCTCGATGGAACTTTTCTTACTGCTTGTTCTGCCAGGTTTGTTGTACCCAGCTTTGGTGTCTGACCCCTGGCACCCCATGCTGCCACTTACACACGTGCCAAATGAAACCACTCAGATGGCACCCAGCTATTGGTACCCCTGTCATAAATGTGAGATCTTGTGTGCAAGGCAGTGGAAAAATTAGACAAAGTTCATTTAACTCTCCCTTCTTCCTCTCCTCCAGCAGTAATTTGAGCTTTTGAGCGTTGTGGCTGGTGAGAGTCTGTGGCTTCTCTCTCCTGTGTGATGTTTGAAGGTGCTTATGAAGAAAAAGCAACTTGCAGATCCCTCTCACTGTATGTGTTTTGCTTTTGTACATGGGTTGGTCTGCAATGATTGTAAGGAATAATAATGCATTATCTTCTCTGTTCCTCCAACATTTAAAACAGAGGGAGCAGAATGAAAAGAGTTGAAAGCAAAAAGTGTTGGATGCCAAAGACATTCAGTACTCCCTGAAATACTGCCTGGCAATGAAAACGGGCTCCATTTCAGCCAGAGAGACTGGCTGAAAAGCACGTGGGACAAAGGTCTGGGCACCCACTGAAGCTGCAGGAATAAAACATGAGAATCCTCATGTGCTTGTGCTTGGCTCCCTTCCTCTGTGGGTTTGTTCTCTTCCGTTGAGCCTTCAATGAAGAAGACTTCTAGAAGTGCTGAAGTGGTCAGAGCTGATGCAGAGATTGATTAAACAGGACAAACAGACAATGATGAAACCCTGCTTGTAAGAAGAGCTTAATAGGCATAAAATTGTCTGTTGCGGCCGGAGGGCTGGTTTTAAAGCGCAGAGGGAGATGGAAAGTTTCTTGTTGCCACTGTATAGAAGCTTAAATTCAGCAAAAGAGCCCAAAGATGTTGTAGCCGTGTCATTAAAAATATCCCCATACTCTCACTATTATATAAAAAAAGGGGCACGGGTAAACGATCTCTGGTAAACTGAATTAATAGTTCGACAGGAAGGCTTGTAGCTAATGCAAGGAAATAACAATACATTATGACTACGTCACATTAAAGCAGCTTTAAAATGGTCTTTTAGGTAGTCACATCACAATGTTGGAAGAGAAAATGGTATAATTTTTGGCTTGCTAGAGGAACAGAAATTTTCTCCTGTGCTAGCTCATGTTGAGCGGTTGCTTTGTGCCCATGTTGTGCCCTTGGTGCCATTGGAAGTTCAGAGGCAGTTGTGCATGATCACTAATGTGATTAAGATGTTTAAGAGACTAGAATCGGACCACAGCAGGGTTCCAGAGACCTAAATGGCACACGTGTCTGCAAAAGAGATAGATAAAGCCATACAATTTTAAAAAGGAAAATAGAGAAAGGCTAAAGAAAACCACAAAGAATTAGGGAAGAGTTTTTGAACGTTGTTATATATGGCAGCCACTGTGCTGCTAAATGGTTTAACTGGAGACTTGACTGTTTTTCAGGTCCAATGGAGGAGTGATGCCAGAGAGCATCCTGTATCTGTGTGACACTGGGAAATGTTACAAAGCTCGGAAGAAAGCTAGGCTTTCTTTAGATGCTGCTTTTTCTTTATTAAAGTCTTTTTTGGCAATTGTTCAGTAATAGCTCCTTAAAAATGTGCTGCTGTAGCAGTTTCACACAACTCAAAGTAAGATGGCTGACCTCCAGGACTAGTCCAAAAGTACCATTGTTATCCTTATTGTGTAATGAATTGCTATTATGTATTTTATGTCCTGCCAGGGCTTATAAACAGTATGGCTTGTTACAGGGCATAGGCTATAGTACAGAAGCATGGGCTAGTTGTTCAGTAAAAAAATGTGTGTCAGAAGCATCACTGCCTTTTATGTAATTAAGATGGCATGTGGTGATTCTAGAAATTTTTTAAAAAGTGATGGAGAATTTTCCTGGTTTTTTAGCAGTTTGGAAGCTAGTCACTACTGATTAGCATCTAGCTATGGCATACCACAGAGAACTGCGTGGTCCACGTACGCCCGATTCCACGCCCTTGGAATCAGTGGAACCTTGCATTGATTTCAGCAGGCAGGGACTTGAATTGTTAAGATATTAAATATTCAGTCTAGCTCAACTTGCTAATCATGTATCTGTGGGAGGTTATCAATAATGCATTTCATTTGGATTGTGCAGCTGCCTCTGCTGCTGATGTATTACCTAGATATTACTGTTACTGTCTGCAGATGGAAAAAAAAAAGGCAATTTATGAAGATAGTTACTGACTGTGGAACAATGTTGGGAAAAGTTCATAATTAAGCTGATGGTGTAACATGCAACAGTCTATCTATCGTAACTGTTCAGTTCGAGTTAGAAGACTTTCTTCTTTAATAGACAGTGCCTTTCGTGTTAAGGTTGACCCACTTTTCTGTTAGATGATGCTGGTTTTGTTTAAAGCGTTGCCAAATCAATTGTCCACATCACATACCTTGACCACATGAGCTGTCTACTATAGATGAGTTGATTTGAGACATTTTTGGAAGAAGGATCTTTTTTCATCCCTGTATCTCAAATGAATGTTTCTGTAAAATATTTGTAGATAAAACTTTTGTACGTGATCTCAACGGCACTGAGGAAAAAGGGAGCTGAGAATGCTCAACAAATAGTTATGTAAAAGCTGCCAATCTTCTGGCACTTCAGAGAGTATGTTATTTGGAAGCATTTGTCTAATACTGAAGATTTTTTGCAGATCAAAGACTTAATATATTCCACGTGCTGCAGAGGAGCTTGCAGTAGAACATGTACAGTCATACAGTACAATAGTCTAGCAAAAAATGGATTATTCAAGAGGCAATCAGTGCTCTTTTTTATGAGCTGGAAAGGGTCATCATCAAGGGATGAGGAATATTTGCTTCAAGATGGATCAAGCAGCTTGCATATCATTATTCACTGTTGCACCCGATAGTCTTGAAACAAATGGCCCAGGGTGGGATTTAGGTGGCATGGTGAGTGTTCCCTGTAGGCTGCCAAGTTCAGCCTGTGGACAAGTCTAATCTGCCTTACAGTCAGCCAGCCCCAAGCACAGGGTCAAAAATTCTTTTTCTCTGTAAGAAAAGAAACAAAATAAGAAAAAAAAAAAATCTCGTGGTTGCTTAGAGCGATTAGCTGGAGTGTTGATCATTGAGACCCTGAGAAGGGCTCGAAGTACTGTCATTGAGCAGCATTTTCAGGTGCAGGTGTTTCTGTGAAGCAGATGTCACCTGTAGATCTTCATGCAGTTGACTTCTGCAGAGGCTCTTAGTTGCTTTCACTTGATCAAGCTCTTGGGGAGTCAGGAAATTACTCTGTAGAAGTTGATATTACCTAGTTTGACTGTTAGCTCTTCTGTAACAGGAGTACCAGTGCTTACCCATAAAGGTGCCGGAATAGCACGGAGAGTCTATGCGCTGTGCTTCAATGAGAGCAGTGCTCCAGAAACGCTGGATAGCATTGCCAGTAAACTGAGAGTATGTTCTCTGCCTTACCCTGTGGCCTTGGTTTGGTGTGGCAGATGCTGGTGTGAAGTGGTGGAGGTGTCCAAGATAATGATTTTTAGTGACTCCTGGATTTAGGTGTGACTCATTTGAGTTAGTCTTATAAGGAAGCTGATAAAACTGTGAGCCATAAGAGCCTCCACTGCTTGCTTTTAGATAGTTCTGTTAAGTCTCATCTCACATTCTCACTGTCAAAGTCTTAGCCTGGTCTTGATTCAGAAGCTTTCCTCCACTATTTTTACCCAGCTGAGTAACTGAACTAGCTTTTGCCTATATTAATCAAGCCAGGTTGATGCAGAGCAAGAATCTCACCACAAAATCAAGATAGCATGAGTTCTGGTCTTATCAGTAAGGTGTAATCAGCACTGATCCAGGTGACTGCTGCTTCTGATGACATCCCTGTTGTGAAAGGGGATCAAGAGGAGACAGTGATTGTCCACAGTCTGCCCTGCAGCTGAAAGTTGTATGAGAGAGAATAAAAATTCAAGTGAGTTGCAATTACTTTTGTTTCTAGTCTCGCATCCTTAGGGGCAGTTTTGCACAGTCTGTATTCTGTGGAGCTCTCTGCTTGTGTTTCACCATTTGTAATCTGCCAGGCATGGAGCCTAGACAGAGGTTGTTGCTCTCAGGGCGATCAGAATAGTAAAACTACCTGGTTTGCTTCTCTCATGGGTAATGCTGACTAGAGCATGGGGTTCTGTCATCAGTTATCCTGAGTAGAAACTTATCTCCAGATAGTGCCTTGAATTGCATCTAAAAATGCCCAGAGTGGGGTTATCTATCCAAGAACGGTTGGGAAAGTGAATGGCAATTGATCAAAGGTATAAATCATAAAAAAAATGATTAAACTGTGTAAAGTCATGTATCGACATTAACACACAACTAAATTTTTTTTGGGTAAAGGATTAATTTTGTAAGAAAAGTCAGCTAAACAAGCAAGAAAACAACTTTAAATTGATAAAAGTGTCTGTGTATGTGTTTCACTTAACTATCTCACTCTGACTTCAGATGGGTTTGAACCTAATTTTGGCTGAGGGCAACCCCAGAAATTAATGGGAGTATAATCATGTCCTATTTTAATAAGTGTATTGGGAAAGCACATTTGACAAATAACCTTCCTTGGTAATGTTACCACAGGCTTTGAGGAAGGATTTACACCAGGTCTCTTGGGGTCTCTTGTGGCTGTGTATGTACTCAAATAATGGAGAACTTTGTGTTCACTGGTCTCTTCAGCCTTGAATGGAGGAAGCAGTTGTCTGAGGTGCAGGTCCCAGGGTACTTGCTAGTAACCGCAAGCTGTGAAACAGTAGGGAAGCCATTTTGATTGATTGGAGAGAGGTTGTCTTATTTGTACATCACAAATGAATTCTCCCCCGATCCCTCCATTCAAGGCAGCATCGTACACTTGAAGAACCAAGCTATAGCCACCTTCTGCCCACGACAAACAAGGCACTTGTCCCTTGGTACTGAAGCAGGGGCTGACTTTAGGATTCCTGTGCTAGCATGGAGCCCCCTGGCATTTCAGTGTGCGTCAGGGAGAGCTGTAGGCGCTGTGCCTGCTCCTCCACAGCACCTGGCATGAGGGAGGGCTGCCTACCAGAGCCAGCCGTGGCTGATGTCGGGACTGATGTCGGGCCAGGAAGTTCAACTGCAGACAATTTGAGGTTGTCATGCTAGAATGTGTCTCTCTCTATTTCTGAGCATCCTGAGATTTCTCTCTGTTGATGGAGATTGATTTTGCCTTTGGGAACCTGAGGGTATAAATTGTATTCATAGTTGGCCTGAACTGAACTAGGAGAAAGTGCTGATGTATTTATTCTCTTCTGCAAGTGATGTATTTTATAAGCCACCTCATGGGCCGCTTGTGACTGAACGTGAGAACTGGAAAGGGAGAAGGGGGAGGTAGGAGGTGTTGCTTTTATATGACAGTACCTCTGTTTAAATGTTGTGCTGGAGCATTTTACCATCTGCCATTAATCCCTTAATTCTTCTCCCATTCAGGGGAAAAATACAATCTTAGCTATGAAAATCTGTGGATTAGCATTTTCTCTGCTACATATGTCTGTTGATCACCAGACATTGCTTGAATGAAGCAGCAAGGCAAATATTATTAAAACGACTTAGTGTCAGCGGCAGCCGATCCTGTGGGTTAATGGTGCTCCTTCCAGCAGCAGCTAAACTGCACGGATTAGGTAGAAGCGAAGGTGATGGTCAAGGCTGGGGCAGGCTGACGGGGTTGGTGCTCAAAGGTCGGGCAGGGGGAGGTCTGCAGAGTTCACCCCCTGGGTTAATTGCTCTCCAGTTTTTAAGCCTGATACTCAGCTGTCCAGCCCACACTGAGCACACAGTGTTCACTCCGGAGATTAAGATGAAAATATGTTCTCCTTGCTAAAGAGAGCACATAAACAACCCATAAACGGCCCATTAACCTACAAAATTGCAATAAAGAACATGTGGTAAAGCAAGCCATAGGAGACCTGTGACCCAGCAAATTTCCTAATTGGATTTTGAACCTTATCATCTGTGCTAAATGCAGCTAATAGGAAATTAGCAAAAACAAAAGCAAGCTGGAAAGAAAAAGGGAAAGAAAAAGGGGTGATATATGATGAGTGTCCAGCTTTGTGGGAGCATTTCTGTAACTCCTCTTACCATGCAGTTCAGGGGATCAAAATGTTGGATGGTTCTGGAATTATCATGTTATGGGGTCAGGTATCAGGGTAACACTTCTATGTAATAAAACCACTTCAAATTAACTGAAAAGAGATAATTTTCTGGTCGGCTGCAACTGAAGCCTTCAGCAGTTCTAGAAGTTCTGCAGTCACCTCACTTTCAGGCTGTGCACCATGTTGCTTTCTGAAATGATAGGATGTCAACTTATTCTACTACTTTTCTGGCTGTGATATTGAAATTGTGCTCAGAATATAAAAGTGTCTTGAGAGTCATTAGTGCAGATTCAAGGGAAAGATGCACATTATGGGTACTCTGCCAGCAGATCTTGCTCTTCATCTGGTGGATGACTATAGAGTTGGGACACCATCAAGCAGGAGCTGTTGTTGTAGAGCTAAAGTTCTCCATGGCCTTTGCACTGCTGTGAGACTACCGAATTAAGAATGACGATCACTTGATGGTGATGTTCTTCAGATAAATTCAAACCAAGTAAGGGAAGATGAAAAGGTAGATTATGGAAATCTGCAGACTCATGCAATAGGCTGTTTTGTGTCCTTTTTGTCAGGCATCGTCTTCTAATTATCCTGGGTACTGTCTCCAGGCATTTAAAGGACAAGAGGGTCATTGGGAGCAGTCAACATGGTTTTACCAAGGGAAAGTTATGTTTGACCAACCTTGAGAGCCTTTTATGAAGATGTAACTGGGTGGGATAGATGGTGGTAGTGCAGTAGATGTGGTGTAGCTGGATTTCAGTAAAGCATTTCACACTGTCTCCCACATCATCCTTGCAGCAAAACTGAGACAACGTGGGCTGGATGATCAAGTAGTGAGGTGGATTGTGAACTGGTTGAGAGGAAGAAGGCAGAGAGTTGAGATCGGTGGGGCAGGGTCTAGTTGGAGGCCTGTATCTAGTGCAGTCCCTCAGAGGTCAGTGCTGGGACCAGTACTGTTCAATATATTCATTAATGACCTTGATGAGGGAACAGAGGGCACTGCCAGCAATTTTGCTAACAATACTAAACTATTTGAATAGATATTTTTTTCCTAGATACACCTAGTGAGAGATTTCTGCTCTGATGAAACATGTTCGTGAAATTGAACCCTGATTCCTGGTGCTCGAATGTGTTGATTTCAGCATGAGCTCTGGCACCAGTGGTTGTTTGGGACTGCCTATGTAAGGGTGAGCTCAAGTGTTATGCCTAATTGCCTTTTTAGAATAGGATAATGTTAATTATTTATACTAATGTTTGTTTATAATGAGTTTTAGATGTAGATTTTTAGTCCAAATTGTTTTTAAAATTGGACAGAGACTTTTCATGTGTGAGGTTATGTATTTGCAGATATATTTTGGAACTGTTCTGCAAAGTGACTCTGTTGCATCCAAGTCAAATAATCAAGTGCTCATTATGCACCTCACAGATTCTGAGAAACATACCTGATAAAAAAGGTGACTTCTGCAGGAACTAGTGGTTATGGAAGAGTACTAATTACCAAGAGTGTTAATGCGTATTGTTCTATAACTAAATGTCTGTGGATTCAGCTTAGCAATATTTTTCTTTCCTATTAGAAGTGTATCTAAGGAAAAGTGTTGTTTTTTTGTTGGAAGTGATGGATTTTTGTCAAAGAAAATACTGATGGGAAATATGAAAACCTTTGTGTAGCCAGCCTGGGAATTTTACTGAATGATGTGCAACAGGTGGCTTAGGTGATGCTAGAGCGGCAGAGGCAGGATCAGTTGGTCTATATTGGAAGGCTGCTGTTCTAAGACAGTTGTGGTTAAGGTAGGTGTGATGATGAAATGTACCCTTGAAATGATGAACTTAGGTGATAGGTGAGGGCTGTGCCACACAATGCTACTAGGAAGAGCAGTAGAGTTCACATCTTGGGGTGATGAAAGTGGTGGGGGATAGTAGATGGGGATTTCTGGAAAGAAGACTAGTCCAGCATCGGGTTGTGGTGCCTTGGTGGGTTGCAGCTGTGCAGACACAATGGTAGTGGTGGAAAACACAGCTTGATACACGTAGCTGGCAGGGAGAGATTTTCTGAATGGGATTGTGTTTCTGTGATGAAAGACAATGCTACTGAGGGCTATAAACCTATAAACATCCCTGCTTCTGTTTCAATGAGAGAAGGAAATCGCTTTATAACACATTTATCAAACATGTAGTAAGACTTCTTCAGAGGTTGCTTTGCTGGATTGGGATCTGTGGCTCCTACATAAGTGTTGAAAGCCAAAGGACTTGTAGGTGCTTGGGTGCCCAACAAGCTGTACTCATGCTGCCACCCTGGCTCAAGGGCTTCAGGGATTTCCAGCTCTGCATGTTATTATCTCCCCTCCCTGAGGCACAGAGCTGGTGCAAGGCAGTTTGCTTGAATGCCCAGGGAATTGTAAAGGCATTTGTGACTGCAAATATACTTTCAATAGAAAAGAAGCCTGGTTCATATTATGAAAGCATCATCACCCTAAGCAATGAAGAAATGAATTTGCATCAACCTTTGATGAGTAATTTAAGAAGAAAGCTAAGAAAGTTTCTTAAAAAAAAAAGGGGGGGGCATGTTTTATACTGATTCCTTTTTTCATGTTACAAATTGAGACTTTGTTTATCCTGGGAAAATCAATGGTGGTTGGACACCTGCTGTAATTAATTATTTTGCAACAGACAGACAGCTGATCTTTTAAAAAGAAAGGAGTTTTAAGCAGAACTGTTCAAAGTTCATAGTCTGCTCTTTAACTCTAATGCTAATAAACATTCAGCAGAAAGGATGTCTGTCTTAAAATTTCACGTGATTACACCTTCATTTTAAGATGAGATGATCAGAAAACAACTGTACACCCCAAAAAATCCCCCAGCAAGGTGACACTTGTTGCATGAGCTCCAGTTGCCTTTGGGAGATGCCTTTTGGTCTTGGGATGTGAACAGCGACATTCTCAGGTTTTAATTCTGTGTCATACACGTTTCTTCACCAGAAAGGAGTTTCTGCTATTTTTTCTTGAGCTAATAGTGCAAATGAACATTACTTGCTCTATTAAAAGTGCGTATATTGAGCACGATTTCTTTTACCTAAATGGGCAGTCTTTTCCCAGTGGTAACAGTTGTTTTTTTTCAGTGCATTGGTGCTTGACTAAATGTGTTGGTTTGCATTCTTCATGTATAGATGAGACAACCTTGCTGTTAAATATTCCTGTGTTTTCCAGCAGTAGGTCTGGGGAGGTTACAGCCTGCCTTGCACACCAATGAGAGCCTGAGCCTGGGTGGCAGGGAGGGAACAGTCAACTGTGGGATGCTGTCACAGCGAGCCCCAAAATAGTTTGGCTGAAACTGGTTTTACGTCATATAAAAAAGGGGGTGAAGGATCTCAGCTGATCAGAGTACGAAAGGTCCTTGGGCACGCACCATAGAGCATATTGGTTTTGAGCTTGATAGCACTTTTTTTTACAAGGGCTGCAAATTGCTGTGACATAGTTAAGGACTGTAGGAAGAGGCAAATTTTCCTGAACTTTACTCCCAGCTTGAACTTTTAAGAAGTTAAGTGAGAGGCAAGGAAGGGGAGAGAAGGGAGATAGAAATACCCTTGCTCACACCCCTCCGTCCGCAGTGACTAGGATGTCAAATGGAAAAGACAGCCTGGAGAAACGGCTGAATGGCTTTGGGGAAAAGGGGAAGGAGAGGAGCCGCACATCTCTGGTCATCTCTCAGGCTGTTAACCGCAGTATTTTCACCTCTGCAGTCTCTCCTGCTGCTGAGCGCATCCGCTTCATCCTCGGAGAGGAAGATGACAGCCCGGCACCCCCACAGCTCTTCACGGAGCTGGATGAACTTCTGGCTGTCGATGGACAAGAGATGGAATGGAAGGAGACTGCAAGGTGGGTTGGTTTTCATTTACCCTGAAAGAGAAGGGCAGCAGCACAGGAACCTTATGGGAAATTCCTTAATATCATTTAAGTAGGATAATATCTGTGCTACAGGGTTGCTTGGGGTATCCACAGAAAGGAGCCTCAATAATTCAACTTACTTTTTTTGACAAATGAGAGAATTTAAAGCTTTGTTTAAATACTCCTTTAAAAAAAAAAAAACTGAAAAAAAAAACCCCCAAACCCAGAGTACTGGATTTATTTGAATGTTTGGCCTGTGGAGAGCCAACAGACTTATGGACTCATAGTGCTTTGCAAAGAATGACAGTGCCTTGGCCAGAGTTGTCAGAAATCAGTGCCTGAATAAAGCTTCTGCAGGCATGTCAAAACTGCTTCAATTCTGTTGCCCCAAAGGAGATTTTATTCTCACCCCACTACACACCACTGATTGGGAAATTTTGACTGTGCCTTTCTTCTAGCCAGTTACTAATGAAATTCATTTTAAGCAAGCAAAAACCCTAAAGGTTTTTTCTTTGAAGGAAATTATTCAAGATGTGTGTTAAGTGTTGGATTGGGTTGCTTGTTTTGAGTTTCGTTAGGTTCTTTGCCCATTTCTTTCATGCTACTGTTGGTTTGGTCAAAAAAACTATGCCAAAATTATGGTCAAAAAAACATGCAAAAAAACCTGGCATGGTTTCTTGATCTGGTTAACACAAGTTGCATATGGTTTATTTCTGAACACTACTGAAAGAGCCATTGAATTGGATTCATAATCTAAATGCTAATGTTCAGCCTCTAGCTGTATAAAATTCTGATTTTCTTAACCCAATAAAAATATTTGGCTTGGATTTGCCTGAAAAGTTAAACCTCTAATTGTAGTCTGGTTGCTATGAAGATCTGAAATGTCCTACTAGAAAGAGATGCTCACCCAGATGAGTCTCTGCTTTCCCTATTCTCAATCCTCCTCACTTAACTTGAGGCTTTTCCTTTTCCTTTATTGTGGCTGGGCTAAGCTCTTTCCCCTCGTCCTAAGGGCACATACTGTGTTCATAGTTAGCCCATGCTGTTTGGTTACCTTAATAATCTTTACCTGTGATTTAATGAACTGCTCCACCACCCACCGCTTTACTCTCTTATCTTTATTTTTACTTCTTGGTCACTTGGAGAGCCTATTTTAAGACTTTCCACTTTTTACTCTTTAACTTGTTGTTGGCCATCCTTTTTTTTCCCTTATTGCTTTTCTTCTATCTTATCATGCATTCAGTACTGGCATTTTGTCATCTATACTGCCCACCTCTGCTTTTTAGAGCAGATTGTGCTTTCCTCTATCTGTGCACAGGTCTTTGGGAAGGAGTTTAATGACAATTTGTTAAAGCTTTTTCACGATTCAGACCTTAGTGTGATAATTCTTATCAAGCAGTCGCTCCGGTATAGTGCAAATATTGGGAGGCTCTGTTTTCCTTAAGTCCAGAAAAGTCAGCTATCAGAAGACAGATGCCCTGTGTCCTGCATGGCAGGTGACAAAGCTCTGCTATTTATTGAGAGACGTTTGTCCAGAGCCCTCTGCTCATAGCTTCCAAGGACCTTACCGTGAGATATGCCTGCACTCTTCATACTGTCAGGTGTCTGTAGAGAAAAGGGAGGTTTTCTTCTTGTCTGGCAAATGATTTCTAGTATTATGTGTTTTCACACATCTGTGGTAGAAATGCTACATGGAGCTGTATACATGATTCTCTCTCTTTAAAGATATATGTATACATTATATGCAAGGAGCACCCTGTTGAGGCACTGTGTCAATTCCTAAACTTGGCCCAACCTCCTGACTTGCACGCTGTTTTGTTGTGATAGTGATCTTGCTCAGGATTTTCCAGTATCTTCCTGAAATGACTTCATCTTGCACAACAAAACCTACTGTAAGCTGTGGAGCAGCTGCTACTGCAGGATGTACCAGATGGAGCTTGCTTAGCTCTGTGCCTCGGCGGGCAGAGGAGCTGCCAGCTATGCCACTCACTGCAGGCCTAAGACTTGAAACAGCCTGGAAGCTTTCAGGAAAGTGTGTTTGTATTAAAAGGGTTTAGGAAGTAGTACTGTCCCTTCCAGAGCTGTTCTGGGCAATAAAAAAGTAACTGATACGTGTCACAGAAAACTTTTATCAGGAACCTTAAAGCTACTGAGTAAAAGGTATTTCCAGAAGGGGCCCTTTAGTTGCCCCTCCTGGTTCTTAACTGATGTGAGTTCAGCTGTCTGCATTGCAGACCCAGGATAATGGGCTGTAGTCATTCCCCTACATATGGTAATATTTCTGACCATAGGTGAGGTCAGCTGTTCACCAGTGCTTGAGGGTGTCACATTCCTTTCTGCTGTCCCATTGCCTGGTAGCACATCATGGTCTTGGGCTGTGGGTCACAATTGAGGGCCATTTTGGGAAACCATCCCTGGCCTACAGTAGGTTTCGCAACAGAGCCCTATAGAGGCATTAGAAATGGAGTGCTAAAAGGGAAGGTTTACTGCTGGTATAAGGTAACCTGGAGATTTGAGTCACTGGGCGCTGTCAGACCGTTTTGTTGGTGCTCCTAATTGATTCAACTGGTGCAGATGGACAAGGTCTTGCACTAACAGGTGGATATTTGCATTTCAGAGGCAGCTACAGGAAATCAGGAAAAGACTTGAAATAGATGGAGGCCACCAGTGTATTTTGAGGGTCAGTACTATATATTTGGTGTGTCAGCTGTAGTGTGGGGATTGTCATTGTACAAGGCAGGAAGATGGTAGAAAGATCGTGAGATTACAGAGAAAAGGAATGAAAAGACTGTGGAATGGGGGATAGCTTTTGGTTTTAATCTTTCATTGTCGTGTGTTTTTTATTATACAAGTTCTGTCAGGCAAGACATTTCTATCCTTCATCCTTTTACACATTACAATATTAACACACCTTTATTACCAATCATTTTTGAATCTCCAAAGATAATTTTTAAAAGTGGCTCCTGCATCTTGGTCAGCAGAGATCTGGCTGGTGGTCTTCACATATATTCATACATAGACTGTCTTCTTGTCTCCCAGATGCACATTTGAAGTGTAGGTTGTTATTATGGGGACAACCAAGTGCACTGGTGGCAGATTTTTCTGCCAGTCCTCAGCCCTTTGGAGCCAATGATGCTGGTAGGTATCTGAATTTGGAAGTCCCCAGTGCCAGGATAGCCTTGCTGGAGCCATGAGCAATGTTTCCAGAGCCCAAGGAGCATAACAGAACTTGGGTGTTTTATGTCTCACCTTGCTGTTTCTCTAGCGTGGTCATGGGAATGCTTACAAGCTGTTTCAAGTGAAATACAGCTGGCAGACAGGAAGAATATGTAAATGACAAGAACAGATCTACATGGAGGTGAGGAAGGTAATTTGATTGCTCAAATAACAGTGGAGGTAATAGTTTGCCTTGAAACAGTAGGTTGTTGCAGACAGCTTTGCTTTCAACACTTGGGGAAACTGTTGAAAGCTGTGCAATTCCATGTTAATGTGATAGGAAGCATTAACCTTGTGGCTGCCTCTCTCACCCTCTCCATTCTTCTCAACCCTCAAAGTCCATCACTTTTTTTTCTTATGCTCAGCAGCTGCCCATGAAACTTTCTAGTTGTGAATGAGCTGTTTTGCACAAGCAGGTGATTTTTAAAACAACAAAGCATAAAGATGAAGGTATTTGTTAAACGTATGGAAAGCCACGAGGATTGCTTTGCTTAACTAAGGACTCACCTAGATCAGGTCACCTAGGAACACGTCCAGGTGGGTCTTGAAGACTTCCAAGGAAGGAGACTCCACACCCTCCCTGGGCAGCCTGTGCCAGGGCTCCCTCACCTGAACAGTGAAATAGTTTTTTCTTATATTTAACTGCAGGGGGGTTGGACTACATAATCTCTAAAAATCCCTTCCAACCCTACCATTCTGTGATTCTATGACTCAGTGTTTTGTGTGGGAGATAGTGTGCATTGGGGTTTCAATGGGAACTTGAGAACCTAATGCTGTTCCAGAGTGTTTGGAAGGCAGCTGGCTGGTGGTGAGTTCTGTTTGGAATGAGTGGGCCTAAACTCTTCCCAGGAAAGGAGTTATTCCAGGGACTGCAGTGAGTTGGGCAGGTGATAGTTCAAACAGTTTGGGAGTTACTGTTTGTTTTATTGTATTTGTATTGGGGATTATAATGTGCAAAGTAAACAGAAAGCAAATATTGATGGTCTTTCACTGAGAAGACAAATGCTTTGTAATTTGCAGGATAGGCTGTCACCTCAGTCATTCATAATATGTAGCCTTCGAAAAGTCCCTTCTAGGAAATACCTAGATTTTGTGAACTTAATAGAACCTTGTTAGTCGGAGATGAAAATCAGTCTTTTAGCTTGAGTTCAAAAGCAACTTTAAAAAAAAAACAAACTAAAAAAGAGATTATTGCAATTGAAAAGCATAATTGATTAATCTTCAAGTAATAAATTTTTCAGCATTAAATATAATTTTGCTTGGTGTTAATAATATTCTTTTGAACCAATTTATGTTACATTCGTGGTTTCTGTCTTAATCTCCTTATATTAATCACTGGAATTTTAATTTTCCACATATATTAAAATAATATCTCAAGGTAGGATTAAAAAGCATTTCTGCATTGCAATTCGATGATATTAAAAAACTTTCCTTTTCCTGCATGCCGAGCCTATAGCAGAGCCATTGCTGGCTGCTGCAATAAAGGAAAAAGACTTGTGGCATTTCTTTTCCTGGCCCAGCAAAGGCACAAGCCAGGTGAAATCTCCTTTTTCCAGGGCCCAAGCTGCACACCTCTGCAGCGCCCAGGCTGAATACAAAGGAGCCAAGGGCAGGGTCAAGGCTGGAGGTGGAGGTGGGCTGCATCCTGGTGCTCAGGGAGGTGAAACCACCTGCTTGCCTGCTGTTAGGACATGGTTTTAGGGGTGTAAAAAGTATTTTGCACAGAACAGGATTTAACCTTTGCTCTAATCTCCAACTAGAGGTAAGCTTTCTGTTTTTTTTCAGACCAACTTTGTTAAATCATTAAACCGCTATAGAGCAGACAGAAAGAACAAGCGCCTTGATTTGTGCCTTTTCCTTTGTCTCCTTTCCTTGTTCTGCTAAGAACAACTTCAGATTTGGTTGAGAAGTGCTCCTCTACTCCACCCACAGAATCATAGAATGGTAGAGGTTGAAAGGGACCTTCAGAGATTGTCTAGTCCAACCCCCCTGCAGAAGCAGGTCCACTTAGAT
This sequence comes from Urocolius indicus, assembly GCA_013401255.1. Lineage (NCBI taxonomy): Eukaryota > Metazoa > Chordata > Aves > Coliiformes > Coliidae > Urocolius > Urocolius indicus. The sequence continues at coordinate 1,025,173 of WBNH01004850.1, forward strand.
CAGGTCACACAGAAACATTTCGAGGCAGGTCTTGAAGACCTCCAGAGAACGAGACTCCACACTCTCCCTGGGCAGCCTGTGCTAGGACACCCTCACAGTAAAATAGTTTTTTCTTATATTTAAATGAAACTTCTTCTGTTGCAGCTTCACCCCATTACCCCTTGTCCTGTTGCTAGCTACCATAGAAAAAAGGGATGCCCCAACCTCCTGACATCGACCGTTTAGATATGAATGAGGTCCCCCCTCAGCCTCCTCTTATCCAGACTAAATCACAGACACCCTTTGCCTCATGCCAGCCTGTAGGGATGGGCAGTATTACTTAGTGCTGCTGATTTTTGGCAGCAACTGAGGTTTTTAGATTTTATTGTCTGGATTTGAATACTTGAATACAAGTTATCTTCTTTCCAGAAATGCTGATATATGTTTCCCTCCCTTCTCCTCGTTTTCCTGGAGTTGTGACATTTACCTGACTTTCTCGCTGTTGGACCTGGGCAGTCGAGCTGTGGTTGGTTTGGTGCAGTGTTGGGTTAGGGACTGGGTGTGCAAAGCCAGGAGGGAATGACCAGGTCTCAGCTGAGCTGCTGAAGCTACTCATGTACTCTTGGCCTCGAGCAAACATCAGCTAAAGGGTGTCAAAGCTTAAGTCTTGGTGAAAGCTATTAAAGATAACATGTTTTACCTCACATTTGCAATAGCTTACAATCAGGCAGTGCATTATCACCGCTCAGCTGACACATACCAATTCATTAAGCCTTTGCAACTTGATCATGGATTTGTGGCCTCGGAGATGTGTGGGGAAAAGCGTGTGCTTGAACTTGTCAGCATGCCACCATGGTTCAGCTGTCTCGCTTCGCACAGAGATGTGTGTCTGCAAGGAGCCAACAGCTTTAACACAAGTTGAATTGCTCTGCTCTCTCCTAGATGGATCAAGTTTGAGGAGAAGGTAGAACAAGGTGGGGAGCGATGGAGCAAACCTCACGTGGCCACCTTGTCCCTGCACAGCTTGTTTGAGTTAAGGACGTGCATAGAGAAAGGCTCAATAATGCTAGATATCGAGGCCTCCACTCTCCCACAGGTAGTGGGTAAGTAAAACTGCCGTGGCTCTTTCCCTCAACTCTGCCCTACACATTTTTATTAACTGATGGTTTTAATGAAAAAGCACTGTTTTTTCCCTAGAAGAGGAAAGTAGAGAGATAATCCTCCAAGGAATAACAGGGAAAACTAGAAAACACATGGAGAAAGATAACAGATAAATGAAAGGAGTTGTTCTCAAATTGTGGAAAAAGAGTAAAAGAATCAACTTCCTTGACAATTAGTGTGTATCTTTAACTGGATTTTTGTGATTATATAAAACCATTTGGACCCTGAAGCACATAGCTTAAGATATATCCTAAGATAATGTTATGTGCATGTGAAAGGAATTGCAGACAGTGGCTTAATTTCTGTTTGCTACCAGAAACATAGCATGTAAAAGGCCAGAGATACCTAGCAAGTATGACTTTGTGCAGAATGTTGGCCTGGTTGCCCAGACCACAGGCTGCTTTCAGAGGAGGTCTCATGCTGGGCCCTGAAGGCAGGTGAGGCTCTGGTTGGGATGGGTGCATCCTTCCAGCAACGGAAGGTGAAGAGCAGCCACAGTACCAGCTGCTGCTTCACTCTGCTGAAAGGGATGGCAATTTTTTTTGCAGTCAAAATAGCCGTGGCCTGGGATGCCACTCAGTGACATTGCTGAGAGCTATATTGTGTTTCCAGTGATGTGTGAGAAGACATATGACAATAAATTTTAAAAGTGAGCCATCCAGTGGAGGTACATTTAACTAAAATGTACCTCCTTCTAAAATGAGAAGCTGTTATGTGAAAAGGTGTAGAAGAGCAAAATGAAATAGAACTCCCACAAAACTCAGTGCTTTATTTTATGTGATCATCTCAGGAAGCAGACTCAAAATCATCCTGGTGTGAAATTACCATATATAAGGTGTTGCACTAGTTTGTAAGAATTGGAATTAAAGAAGCTGCCTCTGATGTTATCTGCAGAGTTTTGAGCTTAGTTTTGTAGGTGCTTATGGTGGCATTTATCTTCCTTTGTTTTTGTGTCTGTGCATCCAAATGCACAGCTTTGCAAAGTTTAAAAAAAACACCACCCCAAATACCCCTGAAGTTTTGTGCTGAAACCAAACGTGCTTGAGAAGATAGCAGCTGATGTCAGTGATCCAAAACTTTAACCCTCAGATATTAAATTTCTTTTTGAATTGACTTCAAGATGTCACCTTCAATATCCTTCTTCAACACATAAATTAAATCTAATTCCTCGGAGATCAAATTACAAATCAGCAGTTGCTGTAACACCGTCCTGAGTTGGGGCATTTTTTCTGGTCCAGATCCTTAATCAGATAGGTAAGTACGTCCGAGAAGCCTGCGGCCTTGCTTTCCAGAATTGTTTAATCATGATCACTTGGTGGATGTCTAGTAGTGACAGGCAGGAAAGAAAAGCTCAAAGAGCTCTCCTTGTTGAGTTGTTATATCAGAAACATGGAAGGAAAGAAGTACTTGCCAAATGGAGAAGGATAAACTTGTTGAAGACAGGCGTGTTGTTCTGAAGGGAATATTCCAAAAATCACTAACAAAAATAATGAACAATCAAAGCTTACAGAAAAAGAGGGCTTGACAAAAACAACTCTTTGCCAAACATTTTCTGTAACCATACCTACATGCATATAGTCATCCTTTTTGGACGATGGGCAGAAGAACTAGACTTCTTTTTCCCTAGTGATCTGAAGAGGCATTCATTCTTGGGCAGCATATAGGGAATGACTTTCTGACTCACTGAGTTAGCAAATGTGATGCATGTTCTGCCTCTTCTTTCACATAACTTTTATTATTAGCACAAATAAAAGTTACTGGTAGACAAATACGAACTGCCACTTTCCCTCAGGGGACAGCACGTTAACTGAAGTAATCAAGGGAGCAGCTTAATGTGAGATGTAATACACAGTAGAGGTTGCTAATAAATCTGGCTACCTTTTTTGCTTCCTCTTCTGGGACAAGGGAGAAAGGAGAGACTCAATGGAAATGGAGCAGTCTTTGTAGTGGGTTTGGGAGCTTTTTTTCCTGGTGATTCAGTTAATGGCAGAGGCACGTCCTGTGACAATTGGAGCAAGTTCTGCCTTTTGTAGTTGCCATCATTTTACTTCAGTTCTGAGAGTGATTTAATTAGTTACTCATCTCTAGGACTTTTTACTGTTGTTAGATTAGGTTTTAGTGGAGGCTTGTGAGGGTGAACTCAGGACTTGATGAATCTGGTAGAAGTTTTAGCTGTTATTTTTGGGAGCATACTAGGACTTGCAACATAGTTGCAGCTTCTTGGCAAAAATATAGGATCAAAGCAGATTCCGATTCTGAACTAACAGCCATCTTATCCTGGGTATAGTCTATTAGAAATAGGCTCAGTGGCATGTATGAAAATAACAGAAGGGAGCCCTGGTGCAATAGGTGTGTGTTGGTGGCTGATGGGCTTTGCTGTATGGAAATGCTTACGTTCTGTTTCAAAAGAAATGTCTAAAAGACATTCCTGTTGAAAGCAAAATGTCAAAATGTGGTGGCGGTTTTGAGATGAGAAGGAAAGTCTTCAAACAGATAGGGTGAAAATGATCTGTCTCCTTCACCCCCAGCCTTGATGTGGCCGAGTTGTGTGCTTTGTGATTAACTGCCCTCTCTTCTCCCTCACCCCCTTTTTTGTGCGTGACAGAAATGATTGTTGACAACCAGATTGAGACAGGACTTCTGAAATCAGAACTGAAGGACAAAGTCACCTACACGTTGCTCCGGAAGCACCGGCACCAGACCAAGAAATCCAACCTGCGCTCTCTGGCCGACATCGGAAAGACCGTCTCCAGTGCAAGTAGGATGTTTTCCAACCCCGATAATGGTAATGCAGAGGCTAACTGGCTATAGCCTTTCCTGTTAAAGCAACCCACCAAACTTGCCTGCCAAAAACTAACTGCGTTGCCTTGACAATGCTTTTCTAACCCACAATTAGTGTAGTGAGACCCGAGCTGATGACACATCAGTGGTGGGCTCTGAAGGCTGCTTTGGCCGTGGCACATTGCTCTAACCATATCTTCACTGGACTGAGGGGTAGAGGATGGGAGGTGTCAGGCAGGCAGCTGGGTGCAGGAGGCACAGCAAGAGACAGAGAGATGCTCTTGCAGCTGGCAAGTAGGAGAAGATGTAGGAATGGTGACAGGAAAGAGAGATTTACCAAAAAACTTCAGCCATGCCTGAACCTACAAGGCTGATGATCTGAAATGTTTGGGCAGAGACAAAGCTTCTGTGCGCTCTTGATTTCTGTAACAGATGGTGTCGCTGCCACTCTTGGTCAAAAACTACCTGATGATAACATCTAGCTTGCATTTTATTACCATACAGTCGTTGTCCAGTGTGGGTAAAGCTGATTTCCATCTTGCTTTATTCATCCTAAAATTGTTTTGTGGTGTATGTTGTAAATATGTCTCCCTGTCTCTAAAAAGGGCAGAATAGATAGTGGTGTGTTTATAGTGGTGTCTGTAAACGTGTGTGCGTGTGTGGATGCAGACAGCTATAGAGGCCTTGGCAGTGAGACTGTAGTTACCCATACATTGAGATTTGCAATCTTGATATTAGTGGTTATCAAAAAAGAGGAATTTTACGCGTGCTGTCATGTCCTGGAGTTCCGTCAACTGCCTCCCGTTGTAGTCTGAAAATTTGTCTGAAAGTTGCCATTTTGAAATACCCAGAAATGAAAGCAAGAGAGGAAATTATTTTCTTCTTGCTACACTTACTTAAGGCCTCTTAGCTTTCTGTGTTCTGCTTCTAAAACTTAACCTAACATTTCTCCCTAACCTATTGTCATACTTGATTAATACTTCATATGTTTTATCATCCTTTGCTTTTGCAATAAGGGTGTGTGTGCATGTGAAGTATATTTATTGCTCTTAATGATGCATCTTGTCATGTACAAGTGCCTTGATAATGCGGTGATTAAGTGAATAACACAGAGAGACAATAGCTTAAATCAAGGGAATGTCCTGGGTATGTAGTTTTTTTTTCAGTATCCCCTCAGGAGTCGAGTGGAGCAAAGTGAGGGATTGTGCATTGGAAAACACTGTAAAAAAAATGCCACTTCTGGGGAAGGAGCATGCCCAGAAGAGGTGGCTGGTGCATGCTCAAGAGAGGGAAGCCTCTTCTACAGCATGCTGCAGTGAGGGGAAGGGCTCTTCTCAGTATCACTAGACTTGGCTTTTGGCCTGCAAATTCCCATGAGCCTGGAGCAAGTGCCATGCTAACTGTGTCATACACATGAGTGGGAGTGCCTGTGGAGGGCTAGATCCAAGAGAGGTGGTGTGTGGGAGCGCTCACCAAGTTGTTGCCCCTCAAGCCCCTCTGCTCATTTTTCTCAAGCCTCAGGCATAAATGTATAGGTCTCTCAGTTTTTTGCCCAGTGACAGGCACTTCAGATGGCTGGAGATGCCTCAGCCATATCAGGACTGGGCACCTAGCGAGTAACTCGTGTTTGATTTCAGTTGGGATTCCAGCACATGCTCTGGGGCTTTCCATCATGTTCTCCCCACTGTTTGTATGGGAGGCATCTGCTTCCTGTTAAAAGGGAACAGCTGTTTCAGGTAAATTGCATATTATTTGCAGTGGTATCTATAGATATCAGTGACTACCACTCTTTCTGGACCTTTGGAGAGATGAACAAATTTGCTTGAGGAGAATGATCCTGGAATGTAGCCATGATGTATGGGAGGCAAGAGACAAGATGGACTTGTCTTTGGCAGGCTTTGCTTGGGTGCTTCAGTCACTTTGTGTGTGGTGTAGAGGAGGCCCTCAGTTCTCAGCTCCAGCCCCAAACTCATGTTCTGCAGGCAGGCATTGCCACACCAAGGGTTAAGGGAACACACAGAGATGTTTCCAGGCTGGTGCATGGTATGCTTGTAATTCCACAGGAAGACCTAACACTGGTAAAGGACCAGGGAAGTGATTATGCTCCTGTACTTGGTGCTGGTGATGTCACATCTTGAATACTGTGCTCAGTTCTGGGCCACTCACTGCAAGAAGGACATTGAGCTGCTGGAGTGTGTCCAGAGACAGGCAACAAAATTGGAGAAGGGTCTGGAGAAATAAGTCTTACTAGGAGCAGCTGAGGGAGCTGGGGATGTTTAGTCTGGAGAAGAGGAGGCTGAGGGGAGACATGATCACAACTACCTGACAAGAGATTGTAGGAAGGTGGAGGTCAGTCAGTCTGCTCTACCAAGTAACAAGTGATAGTGACAAGAGGAAAAGGCCCCAAGTTGTGCCAGGTTAGGCTTAGACTGGAGATTAAGAAGAACTCTTTTCACTTAGAGGGTTGTTAAACACTGGCACAGGCTTCCCAGGGAGGTGGTGGAGACCTCATATCTGGACATGCTTAAAAGCTGTGTAGATGAGGTTCTGAGGAACACAGCTAGTGGTGGGCTTAGCAGTGTGAGGTTAGTGGTTGGTATGATTCTCTCACATTGCCTGTGAGATGAGCAGCTGTTGGGAGGGCCTCTGGGTTTAGGCAGGAGTATGTTTTACAGTTGACAAATAATCAAGTTGAGTGTTTATTCTGAATACCCATCTCAGTGAGTTCCTAAGGCGCAGAAATGTAAAAAAACATTTAGGATTGACTGTATGGCTTTGCTATGATTAGTTCTACCTTCAAACACAACAAGAGTCTTAACTGGAGAGGTTAAAATGGGCTCTGTTTGCAGCATACATCCACTTTCCACCTCTGTATTATGTATGTTTTTACTGCACCATATGCTTCTAACAGCTTCCTCTTTTTCCAGCAGCTGGTGAATGCCGAATTCTTCCTTTCTGCAGTTAAAGTCATTCCTTGAGGAGCCATCAAAACCTCAGGGTGTTAAAGACAAATTAAAACTTACTTAAGGGGTTTGAAGGTAAAGCATGCTCAGCGTATTATTTAACTATACCTTGGATGGTAAGCTCTGTCCCTTTAGTGGACTGGTTAAAGAAAAAGCAATAGCATGCTTATCCTGGGAGGAGTGATGCTGACAAAGGGCGTTCATCTAAGTTCTCACTCCAGCCTCTGCTTATTTTTCATGGCTAAAGGCATCCTTTACTCGGCTCTGAGGTGACTTGATTTTTCATTCATTTTTTTGTCTGGTTCGAAGAGGCTGTGAGGGTGCTGTCTCAGTTGGACTGATTGTCAAGAAATACTCTCCTGTCTCTGCTTAGCCCACTGACTGACCTTCAGCCTCTGCTTTTATGTTGTTTTGCCTCTCTTTCCCTACTCGGGATGTTTATGTATTGTGAGAACATATCATGCCTTATGTTCTGTGACAGTTTAAGTGCTTCGAAACTTACAAAGGGAAATACTTCATGAATAGTTGTTACTGTTATTTATTATTTACACTTTAATGAAAAAGTAACTCCAGAATGTATTTGATCAAGTTGTACCACGCTCTCTGGAATTCAATGAGTACCTCTGATGTGCTTCTAAAGGCAGAATTTGTCCTTTAGACAGATAAAAATTTAATGAGGTCGACAGGAGTGCAGCTGTCTCTGAACACAGTTAATCCCAATCATGAAAGTGTCATCAGCCCCAAGTGCTCATAAATTTCCCTGGTGTTTCTTTCCAGGTGGGTATTTCCTTTCAGTGTCTACCTTTCATTTCAGTCGGGAATGCTTTCATCCAATATTCATGGTGCTGCCAGGTCCCTGAGAGCAGCAGCCCCTCTGTGCTTGCTTCTCACCCCTTGTCTAAGGAGGTACACAGGCTGGGGTATTTGGGAAGCAGCTCAGCTTTCTGCTTAGCAGATGTGTACTGCTATTGTTGAAAGGGGAATCTTCACAGCTCTAGTTTACCCATAACACACCATGATGTAAATTATAAAACACCCTGCTCATTTAATGACCACAGTTTCCTGTGAGTTCATTAAGGACTGTTAATTACTGAAGCAGAATCAGACCTTGCTGTAGGTTATATGTAAAATATGCAACTTACTGGCTCTTACTGGGCAATCACAATTGACAATATTTACAAATACCT
>WBNH01004853.1:2105-20590 GCA_013401255.1 Urocolius indicus
GTCAGGTGCAGGGTCCAGCTTAAAATTGACTGGCGCTAGCCCTGTCAGCTACGCGGGAAACTTCTGGCAACTTTTAAATTTTGTTTAAAGAAGCCACTCCTGTAGCCCCTCTGCTACAAAAAAAAACCTGGCCCAGGCAAAACGAAGCACTGTGGCCTGAGGCAGGAAGGTCCGTGACGGCTGAAGTGACCACTTTGCTGGAGTCTAACCATGAAGGTGGCAACTTTCTATTTCTTCCTCAGAAACATGTGGAAAAAAGGAGATGTATGTGTACTGTGTGAGGGAATACTGTCAGCCAGGGCTCGTATGAGGACATGAGAAATGTGTTGACATTTTAGAGGGAAAATTTGCAGCCAGGAAAGAAGTAGATGTGACTGCTTGCAGGCACTGCATAAGCACATCTATGACCAGTTGCTTGACACTCACAAGCAATATAAAGCCATTGTCTTGCAAGAGGCTTTGCCTATAGGAAAAAAAAAAAAAAAACAAAACGAAAACAACCCAAAGGAAAAAAAACTTGAACATCTGAGTAATGTTGTTTTAGGCCCAGCTGGTCACACTGACCATGTAGCCACTCACTTCGTGGCAGGACAGGGAAGAGAAAAGGTATTGAGGATCTCAGGGAAATCCCTAAAGACAGGGAGGTCTCGATCACCAATTATGACCCCAGGCAAAGCAGAAAGAACTGCTTGACTTCAGGAAGAGAAGAATATTAGTTAAGTCAGCACCAACCAAAAGCAAAATAAAAAGAAATCAATACAGAACAGGATGATAATGAAGAACATGACCAGCCCTTTAAGATCACCTTTCCCCTTCCAAGCAGCGCTCAGGCACCTGATCCTGGTATCTCCACCTTCAGCCCCTAGGGGCAGGGAATGGGGGTTGCTGTCCATTTCTCACTGATGGCTCCTACTGCTTGTTTCTCCTCAGGGCAGGAGAAATCCTTGCTTACCCTCTGGCTCCAACACAGGATCTTTTGCACATCAGTCAGTCCTGCCTGGAGCTCTCAGCTGTGGGTTCATCCCAAGGCTACAGGTCTCTGCTCTCTGATCCTCAGCCCAGCTCAGCCTGTGGTATGGCCGCCTCCACACACAGTCTTGGCATCGCTGGGTGCAATCACTGCTGTGGTGTCCTCCTGGAGCTGCAGGTGGGTGTCAACCTTCCATAGGTTGCATGGGGACAGCTGACTTCTCACTGTGGGCTACAGTGGGATCTCTGGTCTGCCAGTCATCCTCCTCTCCTGTTTAACTAACTGACTACAGGACTGCGCGATCCCTTCCATCTTGTCACATTCCTTCTATTTCCTCTGCTACTGCAGATTTCTTTTTTTAGATAGTGATGGCAGAGGTGCCCAATGAACCTGGCAGGGCCAGATGTGGGTCTAACTAAGAGATGAGGGGAGTTTCAAGGACTGCTCATGGAGGCCACCATTGCAGTCCCCTCTCCGTTTTGCCACAAAAAGGGCCCTACACAAACCCAACACACTGAGTAATAAAATCTCATAGCTTTTCTTGAAGTCTTTTTTGCAAATGACTCCAAGCGTTGCCAGGAAGAAGGATTTGGGAGTATGGATGGACAAAGAGCTGGATGTGAGCCAGCAATGTGTGCTCACAGCTCAGAAAGACAACTGTATCCTAGGCTGCATAATGAGAAGCATGGCCAGCAGGTTGAGGGAGACGATTAAGCTCCTCTACTCCACTGTGCTGACACCCCATGTGCAGTGCTGCTCTGCTGCTCTCAACATAAGAAGCAGATGGAGCTGTTGGAACAAGTCCAGAGGAGGTCCATGAAGATGGTCAGAGGGCTAGAGCATCTCTCCTATGAGATCAGGCTGAGAGAATTGGCATTGTTGAGTCTGGAGAAGAAAAGGCTCTGGAAAGACCTTATTGTGGTCCTTCAATGCATAAAGGGAGCTTATAAGAAAGATGAGGGCAGCCTTTAACAGGTTTGGTAGTGACAGGATTAGGAGAAATAGTTTTAAACTAAAGGATGGTAGATTCAGAATAGGTATAAGCAAGAAATATTTTACAGGGAGAGTGGTGAAACACTGAAACAGGTTGCACAGAGAGGTGGTAGATATCCCTGGAAACATTCATAGTCAGATTGGATGAGGCTCTGAGCAACGTGATCTAGTTGAAAATGTCCCTACTTCTTGCAGTGGATTGGACTAGATAACCTTTAAATCCAAATCATTCTATAATTCTATGATCAAGGGCACAATGCACAGCTAAAAGGCAGTCACCAGAGGAGGACCCCAGGCTCGGACCAATGTGATTCTCCCACTCCTTTAATGTCTCAGATGAGTGACAGAAGACATCATCACAAAGCTACAGAATGTCCAGAATGGAGAGGAGTGGCTGATACACCAAAGAACTATGCTGCAGTTCACAAGGAGCCAAACTGTATGTCATCCTGAGAAACCTGTTCTAGTTGACCCTTACTTTGAGAACGAATTTTGGACTAGATAGTCTGCAGAGGTGTGTCTGAACTATACTTGATTTTCTGTACAAGCTTGCTATATTTTTTAGCAAGCTTTGGCATATATTTGCCTTTTACTAATGTTTAACTACTTTGCTGACCTCTCATGTGTTTGTGTGTCTGTGCACTGGGGGTTTTTACTGTTTGTCTCAAGTTGACAGAGGTGAGCATGTGATAGCTCAGGCTGAGTGGGAGAGGAGGTATGTAGGAGCAAATTATATTGTCATGGCTATTTTTTCTTTTTACTAGTATATATCAAGCTGCCATCCTCTTGTTAGTATTGACAATGAATAACGTTTGCTGTATTTATTTCATACAATATTGCTTACAGGAACCTCACACATTTTGCCTTTCTTCCTTTCTACAGCAAAATGTTCTTCTTTGGAGTCCCGGCAGCTATTAAGTATTAGGGCTGCCCCAGTGTTAGAGGACTGGAGAATAACATGTCTTCAGTGACACAACGGGCCATGGATCCTTGCAGAAATGGACACATTTCTATACCGTGTCCACTGCAATGAACAATGTTTTTCCATTACAGAAAAAAACTTTTGTTTTCTGGAGACTTCATCTGTCATATAAACCACAAAGCAATGGTTCAAGACATCCACATGAAAAGCCTGTTTTCTTCACAGCTGTGAAGATCCAAATGACCTCTTGGATCCCTGCTACTTTATGTTAGGATGATTGTAAGGTTAATTTAGGCTCATCTTTTCAGATGGGTTGTCAGACCATACTTATTTGTGAAGTTATGTAGTTTGTTTTTTTTTAAGAAAAAATGATAAAGCAAATGATGAGTGGTTCACCAGAGCTGGTGTGATTAAAAATGTTCTAAAAAAATCTAAATTGTACTATGTATAAGCCCAGTTTCACTCTTTGCTACAAAGAGGGAATCCACATGCAAGCATGTGATTTTGGCTGCCCCAAAAATAAAAATGTTATCTTTTCTTTCTGCCTTATTTGCCATCACAGACTCAGGCAGGTACTCTGTGGTGTCTGCTGGAGCATGGACTGTCTTCTCCTGCCTGGATTAATCATTGTCTAATGAGGATCGAGCTTATATTGTATTTTGATCTTTAGTGAAGTAATGGTAGGATCTCTGTCTTCTGTCTAATACTTCTTGAAAATTAGGATTTTTTTACTACCTTTTCCTTGCTGTTAAGTATTTTTAAAATTGATTGAATACAGATTTTTTTTTCAAAAGAAGGAAGATGTCACTAGACAAGGAAAATATGATCATGTATGCTGGATTTTAAGATAGCATTAGAAACTCAGCTGGGTTTAAAAACACAAAAAGTTCATTACATTTGCTGGTCTCTCAGGATGTGACAGTCTTTTATGAGTCACTTTGGACAACAATTTCATGATATGAAAATGGAAATATCTTTTATTCAACAAATGTAAGGGTTTTTTGTTGTTTTGAGTTTATTTTGGGTTGGGTTGTTTTTGAGGATTTTTTAGTGAAATACAGAAAGGGAATAGATGATTTATCCAATTTTAGCCTCGGTAAATCACAATGCTACTTTACTTGCTAAAACCCCAGCTGACCCCAAAACACGTTCTATATGGCAACATCAACACTTTCCTATGGTTTAAAGGCCAGGTTGAATATCTTGGCAGTGAGTTGTTAGACCTGCATTTTGTAGAATGTCATGGTAATCAAGAACTTTTCTCCTACCAATTGAAAGAAATTTTCACTGAATTTGCATTCTCTAGAAAAAAATTTGCTCATTAGGAACTATGAGATTTTTAGTGACACCAAAGTTGTTAAATGCAGTAAATCCAAAGGATACAATTCTAAGTGCCAACAGAATGTCTGTGTCCATTTAGGTGTTGGCAAAACCAGGCAGGCTGAGCAATAGATCAGGCAGCATTTCTGGAGCCACTCTTTCCTCATGGGTATGAGACTGATAAGCTGCAGGTTGTTTTCTCCTTGCTGTTTCAAAAGGAATACTCTCAGCCTGAATGCCTTGTTAACTTAAACTGTGCAAGCTGCTGATCGTTCACAGTTGAGTAAAATGTGCTGGATGTTAAAAGACACAAAACCACTTAAATTAAATTTACGTTCTTTTATTTCTGCTCATGAGGCCATAAGGAGGACAGATCTGGTTCTCTCTGTAAGACAGGCTGCTGCACTGCCATGGGCTTCCCAACATGGTTAGTAGCACTGTCAATGGTACTCTCCTCTTCTGAACACTCATGCATAAAGCAAATCAGTTAAAATCCAGTTGTTGAGGAACTACAGTGGAACTGAACGGGTTTTGCTTTCATTCCTGACTTTGCTGTAGATAGTCTGTATGACTTTGGATGGAGCTTACTTTCTTTCATATGGAGATGGATGGCAGGTAAGTCTTCCTGTTTACTTCAGCTGAAGCTTCAGGGCAGAGGCTGAATCTCTGTATTCTGCAAGACAGAGAATGGCAGGACCTCCTCATCCACAAATTCACAATTGATGTATTTTTGCACTGTTGAGGAGGCACTGACTCCTCACTATTTTCTGGATGTGGCTGCTCACCACATCCTTGCTCACTTCTTTGCTATGGAGAGGTCTGCCATCACACTAGATAGTGCCAGAGCTTCATGAGTGGGAAGGTCTCATTCTTGACAGCAGCCATGAACAAGAGAAGTGCTAGAGGTAGCCTTAGCTGAGAAGTGAGTTTAGATGATTGTCTTTTTACCAGATTAGTCATAAGTATGTCATAGTAGGGCAGTCTGGCAGAACTTTGTTGCATATACTTGCAGTAGAAAGTGGAAAAGCATGTTCAACAAAAGGAACAGAAGTCAAGCCAAATCCCCAATGACCTATTCTTCTTCCTGCTAAGTGGTTACATGTGTTCTATTGCTGCGCATCCAGCTAAAACTTTCAGGGAAATTTTGGTAGGGTGTGCTTGGACTGCTGACTCAGTGGAGCTCTTGCAGCCTATTCAACAAAAACATCTGGTACAGCTCTGATTTACACTTGTTTGAAGAGAGAAAAGCAGGTGCATCTATTGCTGCATTAGGAAGCTGTCAAAAGAAGAGACTTTCTCCCAAGCTGCCTCTCATCAGGGTGACCCTACTGTGGCTTGAGTGCCTTTGCTTCTGTAACTGTTACACTTCAGAACCCCTGTGCTCTGTCTCAGCACACAAATGTTAGGCATCCCTCAATCAAGTGACAATTAGAAAGTACCATTTCCTTTTTACATGGGTAACATATCACTACTGCAGTATTTTTCTGTTTGGTGTAAATGCCTGGATTGCGACTGGTGTGATGAATTTAAACTGACTGATTTAGCTCAATGGAAAAAGATCTTGTAATGACACAGAAATATCCACCCAGGAATTAAATTACTGTAGAAATTGTTAAAGTTTTCTCCTACAAAAGACACCTGACCTAATAGGAAGTATTAAGAACTAATCACTTCATTCTGCTACCCTGCCAAAACCCAGGAAGAAAAGAGTTTTGAGGTGAGTTTCCCCATCTTGTGCTAGTGCTGAAGAAGATTAAAGGCTATCCCTGTCACAAGTGGGAGCATGCATGAGCACCAGTGGAATGGTTCTGTTTTATAGCTTCTTGGGCACCAGTATAGCCATCCATGAGAAACATCAGGGTATATTCACATCTGGGATGTTCCTTTTCCAGCAGTCTGGCACAAATTTACAGTGTAGTGACTGCTGTCATTGTAAAGCTAAACGTAATGAAGTAGATAATTTGATTTAAAGGTTCCAGTTCACCAGCACATATCTGCAGGATTAAGCTGGTGTAGTTTCTTTGACATTTATGGAATTAACATTGACATGAAATTGGAATAAGTGCCAAAGGTAGCTCTAATCCTTTGTCATCAATGAGCAATGTGCTCTTGTGGTAAAGCAGGTAACTACCATGCTGGGCTGGATCAGGAAGAGTGTTGCAAGTGGATCAAGGGAGATGATCCTTCCATTCAGCTCAGCACTGGTGAGACACATCTACAGTGCTAGCTCCAGCTCTGGGCTCTCCAGGACATGAAAGGCACAGACATACTGGAAAAAAAAATGCAGCAGAGGGCCATAAAGAGGATGAAGAAGTTGGAGCATCTGACATAAGAGGAGAGGTTGAGACGGTTGGGACTGCTTATCCTGCAGAGGAGAAGCATCAGGGGAAATGTTACCACTCTGTATGAATTCCTTTTGAGAAGGAATAAAGAGAATGGAGCCCAAAACTTAGCAGAGGCATCCAATCAAAGTACAAGTGGCTATGAGCACAAAGGGGGGTTTTATGATGAAAAACTATCATCACCTTATGATGAAAGGCTGAGGAAGCTGGGGCTTGGAGAACAGGCGACTGAGGGGTGGTCTTATCAATGTTTACAAATACATAAAAGGTGGCTGTCAGGAGGATGGAGCCAGGCTGTTCTCAATGGTGTTCAGTGATAGGCAATGGGTACAAGCTGAAAAATAAGAGGTTCCAAAGAAATTCTGTGGGTTGGGTTGAGGTTTTTGTGTGCGTGGTTTTTGGTCTGGTTTTATTTACTTTGATTTGGCTTGGTTTCCTGTTCTGGTGGTTGAACAGGATGGCCAGAGAGGTTGTGAACTCTTTGTCCTTTAGCATATTAAAACCTGACTGAATGATACCCTGAGCAACTTGCTGTAGGGAACTCTCTCTAAACAGCAGGTTTGGACTATACTTCTCTGTAGGACCCTCTCAACTTCAACTATTCTGGGACTGCCATTGAAGAAAAGCCATAGTGTTACAGCCAGCTGCACAATGAGTATTAGAACTGCTGTGGTCTTAAACTCACCTTAATCGTGTGTTGATCATGTGCTGCCTAAACTTTGCTCATCAGACTTTCATATTCTTCTACACATGGTTCATATTAATTCAGATAATGAGAAAACACTGTGACAGATTCTGTTTGGGCACAAAGGATTGTCTGAAGTGTAATTAACCCTGAGAATTACAGAAACATCCAGTCAGAAGGATAAACAATGCCCTGACTGTTACGCAGCAGTGGTCAAGGCCAATGAGCTTACCTAGCAAACAGGAAGTTCTTTCCTGAGCCAGCCAATCATACAGTGGAATCTGCAAGTCAAACCATGATTCAGTTTTTAATGTCATTTTGCTATAAAACTCTCTGTATGTTAAATTTCATGTACAAGTTTAATTTTCACAAGTTTACTTTCCAAGTAAGATGGCATTTCTCTTCTCCAAAATGAAAATAAGGGTGAGAACAGGGTCCCAGTTTCAGCCTGTGATGCGTGTAGTGGAAGACAGCCTCAAGCATCCAGCTAGACACTGTAATCCCAAGGAGTTTGGCCTAGGCTGCTCTGTGATTTGGGAATGCAAATTCACTTGAACCGCAGGGCTGTACTTTTTACCCAGCAAAGGCCTTGCTTTTGAAGACTTCCCAAGTGGAACAAAAGCATGGTATTCTAATATTTTAGGTGATTTCTAAGCTTCTGAGAGGCTGCAACGTGAGACATCAGTGAGTTTTCTAGAGCAGCTTCTTTAAAACACTATACTATCTATTAAAAAATGCCTCCATTGCAACATACTAGCTATGTTTAAAGGAAAAAAGAACGGAATGTTCTGCAGCAATGGCAAAGAACACTGGAGATGGCCTTGCAGGATTTTGATGTTGTGAGAAAACATTTTGACTGGTGGAACCCATCAGATTCATACACAGATAGTGTTCCTTTGTGGTTGTAGGTGCTCGTCGTATTCCTGTTTGTCTCTTGAGTGTTATTGTTTCAGATGCATTTGGTCTCTTGGAATACTGAACGTGCTGTGGAATGTAGCTATTATTTTAAACCACATACTCTAACCCACAATGAACAAACAGGCTGTAAAAGCAAGGTGACTTTTTTTGTTCATGCATGTGATAAGATCTCGTATCTGGACATTGACCTGTCACCCATTGTACTCCTCAGCTTCAGCTCAGTAACTGCAATTTCTGTCAATTACTAGGTAATAGAATATATGACTGTGGCTTAAATAGAGAATGAAGAAACATGGTATTTTCTTCCTGAATTCAAGCATGTGATTGTAGTTTTCAAAAGGCTAATGGTGCTAAAGGTGCTTAGGGTCTCAGGACACAGACAAGGCATTGGCAAGGCCTTCTCACTCTAAAGTTCCAGTCACGGGTATCCAACATTATAACACAAGAGGTACAAAACAAGTGAGGTATGTCAGGGTCCTTGCCTTTGGAGTGCACCCTCCACAGCAGAAGAGCTAGGATGCCACTGGTACTGCAGAAGCCCAAGTCTTAAGCCTCCATATAACCATGTATGGCTTACATGTATGGCTTAAAATCCTTAAGAATAATATGACTGACAGATACTTCAGTTTGGAAGAGACCAAATCTTTGTCAGTGAGGTCTTGAAAAACTCTAAAGATTGACACTACACAACCTCTTTGAGTCCCAGCTCCACTGCTAGGTTGTCTGTGCAGGGAAAAACTTCTGTTTATCCCTAATCTAGTGTGCTCTAGTTCAGCTTTTACCCATCATTCCTCATCCTCCCAAGATGAGAAGCACCTCAGCCCATCTTATTGATTTCTTCCCCATAGATACCAAGGTGTTGTTAAGCTGTTGTGTATTGACTGCTCCCTGCAATTTGGTGTCAGCTGAGAACTTGAGAAGAAAGTGTCTGCTTCATCACTTTATCCAGTTCACCAATAAATATGGTTTTCCTCTACCTTCCTTACTCCCAGCAATTAAGGTGCTACCATTAATTATGCGTGATTCAGTCTGATTTGTCTCCCTAGAAGTGCTCTTTCAGTCTGAGTCCTGTCCCATAATTGCACAGGGAGTAGACAAATATTTTAACCTATGCAGTTTTGAATTTCAAACTTAATTTCATTTCAATGTCCTTTTGATCTTTTGCCCTGAGAGAAGCAGAGTGGTGGATTGCTGACTTATTTTCCTTGTTTATTTTTAACATACTTTTTTTTTTTCTCTTCCACCTTATGAAGGTAATCAGTGCCTTAAATCTTTTTATTCTTTCAGGATAAAGTCCTTTGAGAGATGGGATGACATCTGATTCACCCCACTGCCCAGACGACAATTGATAGATGCTCTTTTTCTGTATTATCACTTATTTCTTATGTACTCTGTTAGGTGTCTAACTTTATAAATCATTGTTTTATGTGGAAGATGAATTTTGTGGAATTGATCTTGCTAGGTGCCTTTCTTGGGCAAAATTGGTGAATCTTAGACTCCAAGGAGTGTGCAGAATGATTATGTGAATACACATATGCACACATACAAGCACAAACATGCCAAATAAATTTTTTTCATCTTGCAACATAAAATTTTGTGTATAAGAATGTTTTCTCCAACTGGCATATTATGTCTGCTTCTGCTTTTTAGTATTATAATTATGTAATGGTCACATTGCTCTTTCTCATGGATTTAAAGACTCCAGCCAGTTCCAGTTTTCTTCCTTCCCAGTAGTGCTGAAGAAGGTGTCTAGAAGGTGTCATGGGCTACAGCTCATGAAGAATAGGATAGCATATCTGATTGGGATTTCTGACCTACTAAGATGAACACAGGTTAATTGGTATGATCAGACAGTTATGTGGTCTCCAGGAAGGCTGATCCAGGCAGTTGCTGTGGAGCAATGAAAAATGCCTCTGTGAAAACAGGGAGCATTAAGTCAGACTCTCAGCTGCCATAAAGCAGCACAGCTCTGGAGAAGTTAAAGGGCTGTTATTTATTTGTTTGTTTGTTTGTCACCACTGAGATGAAAGCCCTTGGTCCAAGCTATGTGTAGGAAAAGAAGTACAAATGCCATCCCATAGCAGTAATGCAATGATGTATGAAGCAAGACTTAAAAATATAGTGTGGATGAGGGAGAAAGAAGAGGAAGAAGTGAGAAAGAAAGGAGAGGAGAAGAAAGAAAGAGAAAGCAAGGGAGTGAGGAAGGGGGAAATTGAGGAAAGTGGCTTTGGGTTTCCTTACACAAATACCTTTCTGCTTGATGCACCATTGATCATCCTGTGGCTCTTAAATGAGCAGGTTCAGGTGCATCTATACAATGGGGTTACCTCATGTGTTTGATAGCTGTCACTGCTGTCCTTACTGGTGACCTGGAAAATGTGCTCTTTCTGTGAATGGTGTGTAGAGCAAGAATGTAGAGAATAATAAAAGTAGGGAACTGACATTATGTGGCTATCACAAAGCCTTAAAAATACTAAAAATTTACACCTTAAAAAAAATACAGAGTGACATTGAACTAGAGAAAATATGAAGTAATCCGAAATGAAGCACACATACGTTCTCTGTGGGTGAGAACAATGTGGGAAGCATGGAGCTGGAGGAGTGAGCTGAGCAAGGCACTGTTGTCAATGCTGAATTAGCAATGACTATGCTGTATTCCCTGCACTGCCTGAGCAAAAGCATCGTCTCGGAAAAGGGAGAAAGTAGATACTGTCTGTACCTACTGCAGTTCAGTTTGCTGCATTCTGGGCTTGGCAACAAACTTCTAAAAATCTATTAAGAGACTGGAGGGAAGAGCCAAGTGATGAGGGTCTGTGAGGACTGGCTGATGTGGAACCTATGAAATTGTGAAGGCTGAGAGCCTGGCTAAGTGCAGGGGTGTGATTGCAGCTTGTCTGTCTTCAATACTGAAGTGGAGAAGTGTGTGGCTGAGTTACAGACTTCAAGTTTACCACAGACAGCTCTCAGCTCATGAATTTTCTGCATTTATTATGGAGAACACTAAAATGTGTGTTCACACTTGGTCTGCTAAAGCACTGATGGGCTTTCAGAAGGAAAAAGCTGATCCATAAAAAGATCTCCTTAGAGGTAGAGTATAGAATAAAAGGGCACAAACTTAACACAAAGCAAAGCTGAGTCTTCTGGGGCAATTGAAAACATCCTCAAGCCTTGTGTTTTGCAAGGGCCTGCTTTGGATGGTGTCGTATGTGTCTGTTTAATCTGTACAGCTCACTAGCAAATGCAGGCACAATATGAAATCTCTACTGGTTTCTGCTATCTGGGAAACCAGGATGGTGACAAATTTGTCAGAAGATTTTATGAGGTGCTGCCAGCCACTGGATCTCAAAGAGACTGTCCTGATCAGCATGGACTCTGTAGGGAGCCGAGCACTTGTGCTGACCTGCATTTGAGAGTATATTTGAGAGATGCTCAGTCATTTCAGAGGGATGTGAAGTGAGCTCTGGGTGCCACAAAGATTACTTCTGCAACAAACGTCTTCAGAAGCAGAGATTGTTGTTGATCTGGCATTCTTTTCTACCGAGAGAGAAGCATGGTAGTGTTGTGCTGGGCAGGAATGGTGTTGCCCTCTTTCATATGTCTCAAGTGTTTCTTAAACTGGATTATGAGACATCACATTTGTTTGCAGACTGCAGGTCTTGATCCACTATTTGGCAAAAGATGTTTACCTGCTTGTATCTTTCCTCACAACTTGTTTCAACCATCTTGCACTAGGATTTTGCTTTAAACTGATGTATGGAACATCTCATGTTCAGGCTTGTATGTCTAGGCTCTTATTCAAGCAAACATTTTACTGTGTATTTGAAGATAAGCCTCCTGCCTTTGCTGGAGTCATTAAGACTGCTTGGGTCATTTGTTTTGATATATATGTGCGTCCACATGACTAACAATGTTGCTTGGAGGCTAAGAGAAAATAGTTCCCCCTAGGTAGGTTGCTGACAAAACACAAGACAGGGGCTCTGCCTGTAAAAATCACATAGTTATAAAAACTCTCCCCCTTCAACTTAGCCTGATGAAATCTGTGGCATCTCTCCAGATGACTGGAAATGTTTCCCTTCCTTTTTTAGCTCACTGGGTTTGTGAGTATGCCACAGGCACTTTATATCATTCTAGTATATTTATACTTTCAACTTATTGATTGGTAGATGAGATGATAGCCCTTTAGATTTCTTTTGCTGCTCATTTATAATTAATTTGGAACAGACATAAAAAAAAAATCAACCTTTATTTGTTTACCATCTATTTATCATGATTGTTTTTCAGAAGGCTTAAAAATAGAAGAGACATGTACTAGGCAGCAGGCCGACATGCGCGTGGTTCCAGACATGTTGCCACAGGATCTGGCTGTAAAATTTATCTGCGTTTTGCCCCTACAGCCTTCCTTGTGAGTGCCTCTGCAGGGCTGACAAAGTGTTCATCAGTGCAACTTCCCCCCATTGTGTGGTATGACCTTGCTGTATGGAACTAAAATGGGACAGCTGTTGTTTTGAAAGCATCTCTTTGTTCCCTGCGAGCTCTTGAGGGTGATATGCACTGGGTGAAGGAGGAGGTCATGAGAGAATGATGGCCAGGGAAGCGAGCCTGGGGCTGCTTCTTTGACCACTGGTGGTCCTGTATTGTGCAGTAACCACTGCTCCTGAGATCTCATAACTTGTACTCCTCTGGGCTGATCACACACAGTTCATGAGGATTTCTCTCTGTATCACTTTCCTCAGCTGCCAGAAACAACTGCCTGTAATTTGCCTTGATAAATACAGTAGGTTTGAGCATTTAATTAAAAATGACAATTTAGGGATTCAAAGCAGTTCACCTGCTCTGCAATGCTTTAAAGATCTCCCAAATGCAATCTTTTGTATGTGCCTAATATCTGCCTCTGCCACTACTCAAATATATTTTTAGGCTACTGGTGGGCTGCCTATGAAAATTCACATCCCACAGTTTTTTCTCCAGGTTGGTGAATACTTCTGTGTTTCATGAAGGTTAATGCTACAAAGAGAGGGAAGCAGCTGCTCAGGATAGGATTATAAATGCCTGCTAATCCCCTTAATCTGTGATCTCAGTAATGCATTAACTGCACACTGTAGAAGCACAGTTCTGTATCACTCATGCAGAATCAAAGGATTTTTTCAGTGTCTTGATCTTTGCAGTATGTTCACCTATGTATCCTTTGAATCACTTCTCCAAATTATCTCCTGCAGTATTCCACTCCTGTACCAAAAAAAGAGCTCAGTTCTGCCCATTTTCCTTCCTCCCTCTTTCCAGAGTGCAAGCGTACCCAAGATGAATCACTGCATAATTACATTCCTATTACTTGTATCCTTCCGTTGGCTCTCCCTTTCCCCTCATTTCAGGCTCACTTGACAATCAAGTTGCCTAATGCTTGAGGCCTGGTTCTTGGGTGGGTTTCATTAACCACAGGGAAAACCTTCAGCAGCAGTCTAGGGGAGAGCCGAGAGCCTTCAGCCTGTGCCACAGTCCCAGAGGACATGCTCAGCACAGCTTTGCAGGTATGCCATCCTACAATTTACCTTGAAACATTGAGCCTTGCTTTAGGGTCCTGGCCACAATGTGGTGTCTGATGTAAGAGAAGAGTTTGCCTGACTTTGCAGTTGTGCACAGGGAGGCCCTGTGCACAGGGATGCTGGCTTTCAAGAGCAATGCTGGGTCGCTGGGCTACGATAGTCGGGGTGGGGCAAGGAGAGGAAGGAAGCACTTGGTAAATAAGGTGAGGGTTTGATAGGGGGATTTTGGGCTTCAAGCCTTATGCTGCAAATTCTGCAGAAACACTGCTATGATTGCTGGGATGAGAGCTGCATCTTCCCTGGCACCCATGAGAGGACAACCACGGGGAGCAGAGCAGAATGCAGTCTTAGAAGGCTTGATGCAAATGTGCCTTAAGATCTGCTGTTTAATCTCAAGATTAAACATCAAATTAAGAAATCGGGGCTGGCCACTCATGGAATCAGAGGCCTGATCGGATAGACTTGGTCTTCAGCTTTCCTCTCTGTCAATGAATGACTTGGGACTCCAAGCTCTCAGAGGGACTCCAAGCATGTCAGGAGCCTAAAGCAGCTGGATGCCGTTCCCATGTGTTTCTTCAAATCTCCCAGCTGCAGAACTAAAGTGCATAGCACTGTACAGCAGGAATGAGGAGCCTGTGAAGTGCAATTATAATCTGTTTTATGTGGTGTGAATGTTGCAGGAACACCTTTCTGGTGACTGCTCTTGTTTCTCAGTGCCCTTATTGACAGCCTGTACATTTGTGTGTGCTGTAACCCATCTTTGTTGTTTGAACTCTCTTCTTTGGATTTTATTTCAAGTTGATGACCTTGGGGCAGCCCATCTATAAACCCATCTTACCAATTAAGAACACAGCCTTTTTTTCTGTGGGACTGTAGGTTACAGATTGTCGCAATTGCAGAGTATGCCCAGAAGCTATTTGCACATTGGCCCTTTTGTGCTGATGTAAAGTAGTTCCTGTGGCCATAGAGGTACAAAATAGTGCATGACAGCTGCAGTGACTACTCTGCATTTCTATATGCAATATTTGTTCCAGAATATTTGACAGGAGCCATGCATGTGTGTAATTTTGACATGTAAGCCCTATGTATTGACTCTCCTGGCTTCTGTGCAGGTGGCAACTGTCACCTTTTTGTAATCCAGGCACATCTTACTCCACATAAGTACATAATATTGGTTAAAAAAAAAAATCTGGTTTCACACAGAGGATTGTCTTGTGAGAGAGTGAGCAGTATCTGTTTTTTGGAAATCTGTTACTGTGGCTGGCTTAATGCGAGGAAAAACTGAGATGTAATGCTGGTTTAGTTTGTGGAGGTACACTCAGTCAACACCCTATTTTCTTGTAGTTCCTAAAGAAAAGTGAGACATACACAATGGGCATTTCTTTCAGTGGTACTAAGATACTGTGATGAAATGTTAGCCTGGAAATATACTCACTTCAAAGAAATACCAGCCCAAAAAGTGTTCTTGCAGTTTGAAAGTTAGTCAATTAACATTTTGGCAGCTAAATACCAGCACTTCTATTTGCAGGGACAATGGCCAGGGAATAAGATACTGAACATCACAGTTTCTTTCATATCCACTCTCTCTCTTCCGTCTTGCTGTTTTGCTCAGCCTGTAGTGGTAGTAGGGGTGTTCTTCTAGTGTCTTGTAGCGTACGTCCTGTAGCACAGCCAGGTGCTGCTGGAATACCTCACCCTGTGGTTTTCAAAGTTGCTCAGTATGCCTAGGTCTCCATCCTTGCAGAGCTGTATAGAGACACCAGCCTTTGCCAGCATCCTTACTTTCAGGAGGGGCTATGTTGCCTGGTGGGAACTGTGATCTTCTTATCTCCTTACTCTGGCTGCATCTCACCTTCTGGCCTCATTTTTTGGTGCTCCTGGTTGCAGACATCCCCATTGCATTGCTCTGTTCTCTCTCAGTTCTGGGCTTTGTGGTTGCAGAACACCGGACTGCAGTTTGACCTCCTGCTTTTCCCTGGCCAGTTTTTGTCCGTTTTGGATGTGTCTGAGCTGCTCATTTCTCTGTTTAGGTTTATGTGATGACCTCTTTTTGTTCTCTTTTTTTAAAATATCTTTGTGCTGCAGAGCTCTTAGTGCTTCAATACCCTTTTACAGGTTTATTCAGTGCTTTAGCTCACATTTTGTAGCTGTAAGGTCTTGCAGCCCCCTGTGATCACAAAGCACTAGCGCTTCTGCCAACACCACACCTGGCCTTTCTCTGAAGCAGGGGTGTCCTCTGTTTCCAGGAAAGCAGGAATGCTGCTCCACCTTTGCTCCATGGCTGTTTCCAGGAGAGCAAGACAGGGCACGGGGAGAAAGCAATGCTGAGTTCTTCCTGTGCTGCTGTGCCCTCTGCAGCACCCTTTAGATCTGGCTAGCTGAGAGGAGTGTGTTGTACCCTCGTCTGCAGCACATGCTCCCTCTAGGATGTGCTGGGCACAGTCCTGCCCCTGCTTCACTCTGCCCAGGCTGTGATTTTCCCAAATAGATACAATATGGTTCTTAATGCCTAATTCTTATTCTGAGAGTACTTTCTTGCTTCTCGCTGGAATTATGATTAATACTGCATTGCCCAGCCAGTCATACTATCCTCACTAGAGCTATAAATAAATACCACCCAGCAGTTGCATACAGCAAGCCCTATTTTATTATTTTCCATTCATAATACAAAATATGATAGACAACTGCCATTTGAGAAGAGACTGAGTAATAGCTGTAGTTTAGTAGATACTTCTCTCCTTCATCCTCCAACATCCAGGTGCAAAGAAATCCCACATTTATTTTTCTGCAAGATTTACTGTGCTCTAGTTACGATGGTTATTTGTCTGTCTAGTTGGCTGCGACTGTTTGCAATGTGTTTCACGTGGCTCTAGGTAGGAAGGATTTTCCTGTTCAAACATGAGGTGAGTCCTCCAACCAGGACTTCCTTTTCTTTCTTCTTTTTTTTTTTTTTTTNAATGTTGTAACAAGATCCAGTTTTGAGTATTAAAAATGTCAAGGGAGGATTGAAGCCCTTCACAGGAACAGTTCCCACTGACATTTTACTAATTTATTTAAGATTTGGAGTTTTCATTTTTAAAACAGTAAATCACAAGAACTATTAAACTGCAAGGTTTAGAGATTCCTATCTAAAAGTAATTTTCAGCTGGCTTTATTAACGACCCTGCCTGAGCTCTTCAGCTATGGGGGCAGGGATGCGGGAGATGGAAGGGTCTGGTGTCTTGCCCATGTGGAAGGGAGTGGGTAAGGAGGATGATGGTGTGTATGCCTTGGTGCAGAGAGAGAGTAGTCCAGGGTTGGGATGTGCTGCTGGGTCCCTGAGAACACAAGCACCTGCCTGCCAGAGATCTGCCTTATGAAATCTCAGATGGCGGCACACTGTGTATAGGCCACTTAGGTACCGACTCTTCAGTGAGACTGTAAAGCTTTGCAGGCAAAAAGCAGTTTTAGCTCTCTTACTGTCAGTGTGTGGCTCAGGGATTTGGGAAAGGCTTTCTCTGCTGTTAGGTGAACACTTCCAATTAGGCGGGTTTTGTCTTCATACAGCTGCTAGCTTTCTGAAACGTATTAGGAAAAAATATCTGCCATGACAGTATTATTCACCAAAGCCTGGTTTTCATAAAATGCAATGAAAAAGAAACTTTCAGAAACTACATGATTCATTGGAAAAAAAAAAGTTAAAGATGCCTGAGATGTTTCATAGGATACATTTCTTTGTTTGTTAAACAAAAACCTACACATCTCTAAAAATGAAATCTCCCCTGACCACTTTCCTACAAATTGTTTCATGATCTTTTGGTGTGATAATTTCTTCAGCTCATTAAGGCTCTTGCTTAATGATTAACTGAAAGGACTTAATTGGCCCCAGCAAAAACAAGCTTTCCTAGAAATCAGCCTATGGTAAGTCCTTGTAGGACTGTAGTCCTTATGCTTTTGTTGTAGTAAGACAAACACAGAACTAACAAAAATATTGTAGAACAAATAAATTAGAATGAAGATAAGGATTTACAAAAAGAAAAAAAGAGAGAGTATTACCTTGATTTCATGAAAGCCTTTGGATGGTGGTTGGATAATTAAAGGCTAAATCCTTATTGCTACAAGCTCCTTCTTGCTAGCTTTTGATGAAAGAGAATAATTTTTTTACAGAATGCCAGTCATGAGCAAAAATTGGAAACTTTAGAAAAACACAAGAAAACAAGCCTATAGAGAAACATCCCAGTGACTCAAATTGAGACACTTACGCAGCTCTTTGGCTGCCTGTTCTGAAACGGGAAGAATGAAGGTTATCAGTTATCCATCCTATTGTTCAAAGATCATGGATATGTCTCCCCAGATTTATTAAAAGTCATGAGCTTGAGACTGGAGGGAAAGGGGATTTCTCTCTTAAGGGCACAGACTTCTCTGGTTTTTCTCCCTTTGCTTTAGTAATGTCAAAGCAACAGAGGTATCTTCTACACTGCATAGACTCCAGGAGCTAGTACTGCTGAGGGCACTGCCAAGCCCTTGGGAAGACTAGTGCTTTTGCAGGGATTAGTGACCGGGATGCTTTACTCTGGTATCATGTACAGCAGAGTAATTCATGTTACTGCTTTTAGTTGGGATTTACCTGGTACTGTGACAAGGATTGCTACATCAGTAATTCAGGCGGCAGCTCCAGTAATCAAGGTGCAAGATACAATCTCACCTCTAGATACAACCATCCAAAGAGCCTGACACAGCAAACTCTACTGCTTTCAAAACTTTAGCTTCTGTTTGGGCTTGACCTGGTGGCCTTTTTTTTTTGTGTGTGAAATTT
>WBNH01004854.1:0-16170 GCA_013401255.1 Urocolius indicus
CCTCCTGGAGAAACTGGCTGCATACAGCTTGGATAGATATTCCCTGAGATGCATGGAAAACTGACTGGATGGCCAGGAACAGAGAGTCATAGTTGAATGCAGTTAAATCAAGTTGGCAGCCAGTTACCAGTGGTGTTCTCCAGGGCTCAGTGCTGGGGCCTGTTTGTTTAATATGTTTATCAATGACCTCAATGAGAGGATTGAGTGCACCCTCAGTAAATTTGATGATGACACAAAGCTGAGCAGAAATGAGGGCAGAAAAGCTCTTCAGAGGGACTTGGACAGGCTGAAGTGATGGGCTGAGGCCAGTTGCATGAGGTTTAACAAGGCCAAGTGCAGCATCCTGCACACAGGCCACAACAACTCCATGCAGTGCTACAGACCTGGGGCAAATGGCTGGAATGCTGTCCAGCAGAAAAAGATCCTGGGGTGATAATCAACAACTGACTGAATATGAGCCAACAGTGTGCTCAAGTGACCAACAACATCTCGGCTTGTACCAGAAATAGTGTGACCAGCAGGCCAATTAAGTGATTGATCCCTTGTACTTGGCACTGGTGAGGCTTTACCTTGAATACTGTGTTCAGTTCTGGGCCCCTTACTACAAGAAGGACATTAAGGTGCTGGAGCGTGTCCAGAGACGGGCAAGGAAGCTGGTGAACAATCTGGAGAACAAATCTGATGAGTAGCATCTGAGGAAGCTGGGGATGTTTAGTCTAGAGAAGAGGAGGCTGAGAGGAGATATGATCACTCTTTAAAACTACCTGAAAGAGGAGTTATAGTGAAGTGGGTGTTGAACACTTCTCTCCAGTAATGGATGACAGGACATGAGGAAATGGGCTAAAGTTGTGTCAGGGGAGGTTTAGATTGGACATTAGGAAGAACTTCATCGAGAGGATTATTAAACTTTGGAACGGGCTACCCAGGGAGGCGGTGGAGTCACCATCATTGGAGATATTCGAAAGATACATACATGAGGTGTTGAGGGATATGATTTAGTTTAATGATAGGCCTGCAGTGTGAGGTTAGTGGTCGGACTTGATGATCTTAAAGGTCTTTTGCAGCCATAATGATTCTGTGAAATTGGAAATTATGTGCCATTCTATCCAACAGGGAAACAGGTCAGGAAATGCAATGATGAGTGTTCCTCAGCTGCACACTAGGATGAAAAGCAGAAGGCTGACCACCCTGAGGGAGTATGTAATGGGGGAGAATCCTCCTGCAACTGTCCAGGGAAACCTGTCTGCTAGAATAAGCCCCTGTGTTGCCTGCACACCAATGCATGCAGAAGAAACTGGAGATGTGTGTGCAAATGCAGAGCATTTGGCCTTTCTGTCACAGCTTTGAGGAGTGTTTTTTACTTATTATGTAGTATAAATAATCGGCAGTCATTAAAGCAAAGAAATATGTTTTGATGAACGAATCATGCGGACAGCACAAGAAAATAGCAGCTGTTACCTATATGAAGTTCAGAAAATCAATTACTGCTGTGTTTCTGTCTTCATGATAAATGCATCTGTGACTTACTAGCTAGTGACATTGGGCTAGATTAACATGTGAGATTTTGTTGCATTTAGGAGCATCAACCCTGAAAATCCCCTTCACAGATGCTATCCAGCTCTGTCAATGCCTAGATTTGAAGTCTGTGAGAGAGGTTCTTTATGTGTCCTCCCTAGCTCCCCAGCTGCTGTAGTTTAGATAACACTGGAAAGCTTGACATGTTTATTATTATTCTTACATGTTTATTATTCTAATGTTTAACATAACTCTTTATCAAAGTGAACTCTGTTTACTGAGTTCTGATTCTTGCTGTAAAGGGTACTTGTTTCTCAGTTTCATAAATGGAAAAAGAAAATCTGATGCAGGAAAATCCTCTTTATTCTGCCTAATTCACAGAATGCTGCCGTTAACAATTCAGAAGACACCAAATAGACCTGAAACTATTACTGTTTATGCAAGAGGTAAAACATGATACAGCTTCTAAAATTTACTGTAAACAACCATATTTCTCATTTACATATTTCCTCCCTTAAGCAGAAGATGAGTTACTAGTGAAATAAATTCTATTCATATGTTCTGTTCATACTTCAGTACAGAAGTTATTTCAATATTTATTATCTAAACACTGACAAGACCTTTGACAAAACAAGGCCATGCCTTTCTACTCACAGAAAGCTGAGCTCCTTTATGGTGGTGAGCATGATTACTTTATTAGCCATCATCTGAGCCAGTAGGCACTTTGCTAGTGAGTCCATTTTTCTAAAATATATATACCACTTCTGAAATTAAAGAAAGAAACCCATTCATTTTGTTCTTCAGGACAGTCACCATATCTTGTTTTCATAGTAAGAGATGATATAATAAATACTGTATTTGTTAGTCCCTGTGTGGTAGCTGAAACTGAATTTTCTTTAGCCAGATTGTACAAATTTCCTTCCTGCATTTAATAATTTTTCTTTGTTACAAGTAGGGTTTTAACAGGGATAAGATGTGAGTAAGAGGAATTATTTTATTAGTAGTGTTTATCAGTTTCAGCTCTGATGATTTATCTATAAGAAATCCTCAAGGAAGAATGGGATGAGATCAGAGACAGAAAAATACACTGACTGCTTAAGAGCAATGTGAGATTCCACTATAGAGTGAGATGAATTGGAAAAGTTATGTTGTTTTGCATTGTCTGTTATTAAAGACACTGATTCTGAGGGCTAGCCTGTACTGGAACTGAAGTTCCAGATAAGTGGCCTGTGAAAATAGTAGAAACCAGAGAGTTTAACCAGAATTTCTGTACTGCTGCTCCAGATTGTGTTCTTTTGAATGCACAGAAGAACAAACTGACCACTTCATCTATTAAAAATAACTATTTATTGTAAATGGAAAAAGGTCAAATATAGAAAGATGCAAATCATCTGCACAAGCACTATTTTAGGGAAGCATTTAAATCCTTATATATCCAGGGAGATGAAAGTGCTGTTTTATTACTAAATTGGTGAAGAGTGCTAATATCACTTAAATTAAAAGTAACGGCCTACCTACGGTATTTTTTATTTGCAGTTTAAAATCCTGGTTTATTTCCTTCTTCTTGCTATTTTTTTTTGTTTTGTCCAAAAGAAAAAAAAAAAAGAAACTTAATATTTAATGTTTGAGCTCTCAAAAACTAATTTAGTGAGCGTACAAAAACATGTCAGAGAGCATTATGGAGCTTTAAGAGCCTGGTATTTGCAAAAGAGCAGCACAGTTTTTAATTTTATAAGAAAGAATGTGTCAGAGTCCCTGTTATTCTATTCAACCTTGAGCCCCCACTATTCTCTGAACAGTGAATTTTCCATTGCTGAGTTTGCAAATACGCTTCCATCAGGTGTGCATAGGTCCCAGTGTGAGAAAGATAAGCAAACTCTCTTTGTAGTTGGAAAGATAATTTGGTTTCTCCAATTTGTTTATTGTTAACTATGAGGCTGACAATATCAAGAGTAATTAAATTTCTGATATATAGCCTCAGATGCCAGAGATTTCATGTAGTCTTAGGGTCACTTTTCATAAAGGTCAACACATAGCAATTGACTTAGAGCTGTAAATCTTATGGAGAAAGTGTCTGTCTCTGATGACCCAGCATAAAGCACTCCATATTCCTGAGATACGAAAGGCAGAAGTTACGAGGTTCCTGACACAATGAAGATTTTCTAGCCCCTTTATTAATTATTGAGGTGCCACAGTGAAGTACAAAGGAATGGTAAGGTTATGAAAGATGCAAATAATAACACCAATGGTGATTGGAATAATTACATTGAAATTTATCATCATTAGGGAGAGAATAAAGGAAAATCAAGAGGAACAGAACAACAAATGGAACAGGTAAGATGAAAAAAGAAAAATACAAACGTGAAAACTTTATGTGGTTGCAGGGAGGGATAGAAAAAAGGAAAAATACTTTTGGAGATAAAAGGTGACAAAAAAGGTAACAAAAAAGTGGACAACAAATATTTTTTCTTCATTTTCCTTCTAAGTCCAGATATTATGTCTCCAGCTTCTGTATGTTCTGTGACTATTGTACAGTGCTTCTTTTCTACTACCTTTGCCTTTTTGCTAGTCTGTTATTTCATAATTGAATGAAATATTCCTTAGTGCATGAACCATCTTCCCCTATAGCAACAATTGGAAGTGTGAAGTGCAGCAAACCAAAATCAAAACTAACTTAAGCACTGCATCTGCTCTACTCATTTTTTGTTTGCTTTGTGATTACAAAACATCATTCACTCTCCAGGTGAAAAACAGGCTTAGAATAACAAAAAAACAATTGAATAGATTTAATTTGCTGCAGACAGGGTTCTTCAAGGTGTGTGGAAACTCTCAGAGAGTGGCTGGAGCAGAAGTATATAAATATACTATCACTTTGAAACAATTACTATGGTTTTTTACATAAGGTCTTTTGTGAAGATGATATTTTGCAGTAGTGGACCAGCATGTATAAATATTTCTTAGCCATTGCAAAGCAACATGAGACGAGTTGCCTTTATACTGGTAGATTTTAAGAGACCTCTTGTAACTATCTCAGTTGTGCTTCTGTAATGAGGAAAACCTCTGTACATAAGATTTTCTTCATTAAAAATGACATAGGATAGATTTTGCAATCATTAGTTATGCTGAGCAGTAGATTACCATGTGAACAGATTCACTGAATTCAATAGCTGCATTGAAATATGATTTGTGATGGAAATGCCTTTCAGTAAATGATCCAAAGTTATGTCAAGGCTCCACAGGATGGTATCCAAGGATGGCTTAAGTGAATAAGATAATTACCTTCAAGTGTATTGGTGAAAAAGAGCAAATCATCCCTTTGCTGCCGTAAACCCTGGAAGGCACATAGTTCAGAAATCTACTTATCTAACATGAATGCTAGTATAAATAGGATCAGTGGCTTGTTAGTTGTTTGAGATGAAGATGATGCGGGTCAGCAATGCAGCTTGACCCCACCCACATCTCAAATGCAGAGCTATTTTATAGCTTTGTTTAACATCTCATTCTCCTGCTGTACAAAGAGAAAAAAAAATAGTTCACAAATTCACAAACACAATACTTTGGAAAATGCACACTATCATGTTGATGGCTGCTTGAAATATTACATGAAAATTATGTGCATTGACAAGGCAGGATATTCTTCAAATTACTTTTTAGCACACTTTGATTTGAAGTCAGTCTATCAATCTATACAAGTTAAGGAATACATTTTGTTACAAAAATCTACATTATCATAAAACATGCAGCTGCACCACATTGATGGGCTCTCAAATCTACACAAAAAGTGTGGATGAGATTTGAGAGTGAATGAGAATAACAAATGTTTTTGCACAAATGCCTTTATTTGACCCCTGTCTTATGAAATTGTACCATTGCTAAGAGATCTTTGTGCTTGAAGCAGACATCCACCAAAATATGTGTGGAGAGAAGAACTTGTCTAATCTCATTTTTAGGATTTTGCACAAAGAAAAAATTTGGAACTGGAATTGTGCTATCTCAGGTCAGCATGGCACTGGTATTGAGCCATGTATCAGTATCAGTATTGATCACAGTATTGATCATGTATCAGTATTGATCGCTGATAGGGAACACATGCTAGATTCAAATAGGGCTGTTGATTTTTAATTTCAAACATATATAATTTAAAATCCATGTATGCAAAACCAAAGCTCAATGCTAGCATAAAATTTAGCAAAGAGTAAAATGCCAAGTGTGCAATGGTTATTTCTTTGCTTATGTAGACAGTTGTGGTGAGAGGTTGTGTCAAATGTGTCCATTATCCTCCTTGGAAATTAGCAAGAAGCACTGTCTGCTACTAATTTTCAAATAAGCTGTAAAATGAAAGCTAATCAGTGTCTGCTCATGATGAGTGTAATTTTGAAGGACAATTACAATCAGTGACTATTTTCTTAAAAATATTAGTTTGCAAATAGTTGTGGTCTGGCACACATTCAGGGTAACGAGTCTGCCTGTTTCCTGAATATGGCGTTTCCATAGAGCCTTGGATGCACTTTTATTGTCTGAAATGTCTGGGTGGCTTTTATGATGAACCCATATCTAGTGTCAGAGTACATGAGCACTGCTTTGCTGTTACAGTTAAAGATTTCCAGATATTTGTCATGTTTGGATTTCTTCAATCAACTGTAACACTATATATATGCAATATACATAACACAAAGCAAGTAGTCACAATTTTATCAGACAATAGTTGGAATTTGCTGTTTTGATTGTTTTCTTTTTTTTTTCTTGTGATCTTGAAATTTTACACGGCTCTCCAAGGTGTTTTTTTCCTGTTAGTGGTGATGACTCTAGACCACACAAATCTGCAGAATAACCAGACTTCTGGAAGCTGAATTGTGACAGAATAGTGTGATGCTGGGGAAGAAAATAATGTGATAATGGAGGCAAGCCACTAGAAACTTTAAGTTTAAAAATATTCCTTATATTTTATTTTTTTTAATTAAGCAATAATGTAGGGTGAAAGTGCTGCATAAATGGATGTTATCTATAGATCTCAGTACTAATAAAACTAGTATCAATTGTGAATCTGCAAAATTCTCATGAAAATAGATCCATCATTGTGTAGCAATGTTTGAAGCTGTGAACAGGCTGGCAGCAGAAGCAGGCTGGGATTTCACAACAAACAGCATATAACCTGCATTATTTGACAACAGCAACCTCAACAAAGTGCCTGTTGCCAAACCCAGCCTTCAAGGATCTGTGTCTGAAGGATGTTGTAGCAGTATGTTTACTCAGAAACGAGTATAAAATGTGTTGCCACGTCTGTGTGACCAGCTGTCTCCCTGTAGTGACCCAGAGAGGTGTTTAGGTTGTGTTCCAGAGTGTTTTCAAGGCAAAGCTTTTCACTCTTTTCCCAAGACTGAGCAGTGAGGCTAGCACATGCATGTTTACTAGTCTGATTTTGTAAGGCTGGTTGAAGACTTTCAGAACTTTAAGGACTATTTCTCAGTGGGTGGGTATCTAAAACTGAGCCCACAAAAAAAAATCACCCAAATTTACAGTCAACATTTGAAAGTTGCTGACATATATTGTGGCTCCCTGAACCCAGAGGTGATGTTAAGGCCAGTTTGCACATGGTCTAGATGAGATTCTGGCTGCTCCTACACATGCATAATTGTATACAAGGAAGAATGCTATCCAGGTCAAGACTTCTGCTTATCTAAATAATTTCAGTTGAAATGAAAAACTCCATTAAGGTTGCCTGTTGCATGTGTCATAGAATCATAGAATGGTAGGGGTTGGAAGGGACTTTTAGAGATCATCTAGTCCAATCCCCCTGCAGAAGCAGGTCCACCTAGATCAGATCACATAGGAACATGTCCAGGAGGGTCTTGAAGACCTCCAAGGAAGGAGACTCCACAACCCCTCTGGGCAGCCTGTGCCAGGGCTCCCTCACCCTCACAGTAAAATAGTTTTTTCTATATTTAAATGTAACTTTTTCTGTTCCAGGACTCATGTCTTTGTTTTCTTATCTTCTATAACTTGAAACTACAGTCTATGCAATCAGATTTTTTATATTCTGTAACATTAAGATTATGTCTTCATTTATTTGGAAACTATATTTAAGCTTTTTGCTTTCTACAGTGCTGAAACAAAACCAGCAAGTTGAAGTAAATAAAGAGAATCAATTCTCCACATTCTCTATGTCTAGAAAAGAGGCTGGATTTTATGGACATCTCCTTGACATGTATCTATAATTTATTTAAATCAGAAAGAATTCTGTACTAAAATAAATATCATACTAATACATTTTATTAATAAAGAAATACATGCTAATCAGTCTTAGACTGCTCCTGTAGCTGTGGATGTGTTAAAACATTATACTAGACTTAAACAGCACAGGCAATTTTTTCTCTTATCCCATGAGAAAAGTCTTATGAGCCTCAAAGGAAATGGTATTACTTTTTACTTTCAAAGACTTAATGGATAGAGATAAGCTTTTAGTTTATTATTAACAGGAACATTTCTGAATGTAAAACACCTCTTTTAAGCCTTTTCAAAAGTGTGAGAAGGGAATTACCTCCAGAAATATTGTTCTGATGTTTTAGGTCAGAATGACAACTGCAATGGTAGTAGTAAGAGTCTGTCAAGCAAAAATAAAAAATGAATTTATATGCCTTTATACATTTCTGCAGTTTCATATAATGTGCTTTTGTGGAAGATTTATTTTAACAATAACCTACAAGGAAAACAAGTTACTATTTATAGTAACAAAAACTAGTAGGTCTGGTTGAGCTTCTGACCATTTCTACTAATGTAATATCTAAAATTATGTCATAACTTGTAAAATACAATGTCATATAAGGATAGAATTAAGTCATGTTGCTAATTTTTGTAAAGAAATGGCAGATGTGGACCGAAAAAATATGCTTGTGATCAGGCATAATGTCTCAGCTATCTGGAGTGTGGAAAACAGATAAACTTAATTGTCAATTTTGTACAATCTAGCTACATATGATTATTCTTTCCTTAAAAGTTTCTAGAAACAGTAAATAGCAAAACTGAAGTCATAAATCATAAAAACATATTGACAAAAATCCTATCAAGGTATAGCTGAAAATTCAGAAGCAGGAGAGATAATTCTTTGTTCTTTAAATCCCTTTTAAAGTTTTGGTTATATCTTTAGGATAATAAAAAATAAATTGTAGCATAACTGGCAAGTGGATGCCAATCTCCTGCTTCAAGATTGTTCAAGAAAAGTAACTTGTAAGACACATAAAATAAATAGTATGAAGTAAAACACATGCCACAAGTATTACATGTAAAAAATATATATGGATACATGTAAAATATATATGGATACATATAAATATATAGTGAGAAAAATAAATTTGTCTATATGGCCTGGTTGCTTCGAAAGAGTATAGGAATGTTTCCAGAGTCTGCAGGGATGAAATCAGTAAGGCTAAAGCCCTTAGAATCATAGAACAGTAGGTTTGGAAGGGACCTCTAGAGATCACCAAGTCCAACTTCCCTACAGAAGCAGGTTCACCTAGATCAGATGGCATAGGAACATGTCCAGGCGGGTCTTGAAGACTTCCAAGGAAGCAGACTTCACAACCTCTCTGGGCAGCCTGTGCCAGGGCTCCCTCACCCTCACAGTGAAATAGTTATTTCTTATATTTAAGTGGAACTTTTTGTGTTTCAGCTTCATTCCATTAACCCTTGTCCTGTTGCTAGATACAATAAAAAAAGGGATGCCTCAATCTCCTGACATCCACCATTTAGATATTTGTTAATGTTAATAAGATTCCCCCTCAGTCTCCTCTCTAGACTAAACAGCCCCAGTTGCTGCAGCCTTTCCTCATATGAAAGATATTCCAGTTCCCTGATCATCTTGGTGGCCCTGCACTGGACTCTCTCCAGAAGTTCTCTGTCTCTCTTTAGCTGAGAAGCCCAGAAAGCAGAACTACTGAGTGTTTTCTTTGCTCCAGTCTTCATTGCCAAAACCCACTCTCAGGAAACCAAATCCCTGGAATATAGTAGAATAGTCTAAAGAATGGAACACTTTCCCTTGATGGGTGAGGATGGGGTTAGAGTTCTGTTGGGCAAGCTGGACACCCAGTGTGGGTTGGATGAGTGGACAGTGAGGTGGATTGAGAGTTGGCTGAATGACAGAGCCCAGAGGGTCATGATCAATGGCACAGAATTGAATTGGAAGCCTGTGACCAGTGGAGTTTCACAAAGATCAGTTCTGAGGCCATTCTTATTCAATATCTTCATCAACAGCCTGGAAAAGGGGACAGAGTGTACCCTCAGCAAGTTCACTGATGGCACCAAACTGGGAGGACTGGCTGATTCACCAGAAGGCTACGCTGCCATTCAGCAGGATCTCGACCGGCTTGAGAGTTGGGCAGGGGTCTTGCATCTGGGGAGGAACAACCCCATGCACCAGNCATGCCAGGATGATGGGCAGCACTTTTTTCTGTAGTGTCCAGTGACAAGGGGTACTGGACAAAAGCTGGAATACAAGAAGTTCCATTTAAACATAAGGAAACCCTATTTTACTGTGAGGATGAAAGAACACTGGAACAAGCTGCCCATGAGTCTCCTTCTCTGGAGCTCTTCAAAACCCACCTGGACGTGTTTCTTTGTGATCTGATCTGTTTTAGCAGATGTACCTGCTTTAGCAGGGGGTTTGGACTAGATGATCTGTAGAAGTCCCTTTCAACCCCTACCATTCTGTGATTCTACGATTCTGTGATTCTGTGATCATTATGTATAGTAACTTAAATTGTTTTGTGTGTATACACAGTCCTGCAACTTATTTACATGGATTGTAGTGACTTTTTGATGGAGTATGCCCCTTCTAGAGGAAGATCTAACTTTTTGTTAGTTTTCTTCTGGGATGTAGTACACGTTTCAGAAATTACTATTTAACCACACCCTTAGGTTGAGTTTCTTTTTGGTCTAATAATTGATAAGTGGGGGAGGGGTCTTGTTGCTCTATGCATTTGTTATAAAATTGAGAAGTAAGAAAATTAAGAGACAAAATTTGCGCAAAAAATAATAGCTAAGTAGATTGCAAATACTGATTTCTTCTAGTTGTTAGTATGCTGCTTTCCAATTATTCTGAGAGTGAAGTGCATACATTAGAGCTAGTCTGAAGGCATGGTAGCAAGCCAGCTCTTCTTAGCACATGCCAAAGGAAGTTGCTCTAGAGACCTCATCAAACAGCATAGGAGGGCTTACTGCATTGCAGCACCAGTGGGTTTTGTATTGTTCAGTAGAACAGTTTGAAGTCCCTGATAAACCCTGCCCTTTTGAATAAAAACACTTTAGACAGCTAAATGAGGAGTTTTAAATAATGGAGGAATAAAAGAAGGATGGTAAGCATGCAAAGAGATGTGGAAAATAAATGTCCTGGAAAATGATGTCTCAGAAAAATGGTACAGGGATTTTCAGTAGATAGACAACTCAATTGGAGTTACCAGCGTAATGCTGGAAAGAAGTGATTTTGTTTCTGTACTGGAACAGCATGGAGATGGGGTTGGACTAGATGATCTCTAAAGGTCCCTTCCAACCCCTACCATTCTATGATTCTATGATAGAAATGATTTTTGAAAATATGAAGAGAATCCAAAGAGACATGCAAAAATGAGGGCTATAGAAATTCCCTTTCAAGAAGATGCCTAGAGCTTACTCTGTTTAAATTATCAAAAAGAAGTCTGAGAAGTGAGTTGAATGTTGGACACAAGTACCTTTAAAGGGAGAAAACCCTGGAAAATGTAGGAGTCTCTAATCCAGGAGAGAGAGGAACAGCAAGGACTAGTACCTGCAGACCAAACCCAGGGCAATTGAAGCTTGAAATAAGCCACATGTTTTTAAACAATAAATATCATTAATCACTGGAAAAATGACAAATGGAGTCAATTTGCCATGCCCTAAGCTCTTCATATCCAGAACGAGAGCCTTTCTGCGTAGAGGAAGAAATGCAGCAGTTGAACTGACTGAATTTGAAATGAGTGGAATTGAATTTGAGATTCTGCTGGGAGCAGACCCTGATTATTTCAGATAGTAAGAGCAGGAAACTGCAGTCTGCAGCTCTGCTCTGGATGATTTCACCTAACCTGAGCCCTAAACACCACTCAGGATTTAAAAATCATGGCAAGTACCTGAAATAGGAAAGGAGAAAGAGGGACAAGCTGGGAGAAGCGTGGGTTTAGGTACGTACTTTTGCCATAGAACTGCGGTGCCCTAGGCAGAAAGAGGAGACAAGACATCTTGTGAAATGCAGAGACAGTAGCTGGAGGACAATGTGGGCATCGTCAGCCCTCAGCAATGCCTGTGCTAGTAGTACAGTGAGATTCCAGGACTCTATTATGTGCCAGTGTGTTTCTATGAGTCAGTGTCACACATATGCTTATATATATGCATATAGTCCCTCATTCATTAAAAAAGCCACAAAGCTATTTATTATTCATGGAAAGTCCAACTTTATAGTCATTCTTCCTACCTTTAGTCATAGTCTCTCTAAGTTTGCTTTGTTGGTTTGGGTTGGTGGGATTTTTTTTTTTGCTAATTGATCATAAAAAAATAATTTCTAAAGGGCTATTCTAATATTTTTGCATGTGTATCCTAAGCTATTTTTCTTAAATATACATACAGATGCATATAGTTCCATTTAACTTGTCTATACAATCTTTTTTCTTCATTTTTTTGTCATACCACTTGACAACCTGGAAGGCTTTCTGCTTAACCAAACATTCTGTATTGGGATACTCATAATGAAAAAGAAATAGATACATTAAGCCTCTGATACTGTTGTGGCATCCCTGGCCTTCATCTTAGAAAGCAGAATATGGACAGTATCTGAGATCTTCTGTATTTCAAGCAGATTTATTCTTCTGGAGGGAAATCTATACTTGACTCACATTTCTTTCTTTTTCTCTCTATTTCTTAACTGATTTAAAGATGGATAGATGCACATTTCTGGCAAACATCACTTTTTATGAGCAGGAAGGGGAAAACCTTCTGGTTCTAGTTGGAAGGTTTTTCCTCTGAAAATGTCATTAGACATATAAAGAGATATGACTCAAACTCCAGCACTCATATTTTAGACATCGATATTTTTTTCCCAACATTTTTTCTAGATGCATACATGTCCTTTTTTTTTTTCCTGTGAGACCTATGCAAAATATATATATATAGAAAGTCCCACACAATCCCAGATTTTATTTCTTCTTAGAGAAACATTGGGTAATTGTAAATTGTGGCAAATTGCTGTTGGTAAGACCAATACATATCCTACAGGTTAAGAATATGATAAACCCACTCTTGTTTGATATTCAGATGCTACCACCTTATTTTGGTACTATTGAATCCTGAAAATACATTTGCTGAATACATTTGCTCTGGAAAAAAAAAAAATTACCAGAAGCCCTTGTAAAAATCTTCATACACAAGGTGCTTTCATTACTTCATGGACTTATTGCATCTTGAAAAATCCTGCTAGGTGCTCTGGTCTAACATTTTAGCTGTTTGTGTTGCTGAATCTTTGCTGCTATTTTTACTCCTGTTACCTAAATGCAAATGTAACTACTACTGCTTATAGATTGAAAGCTCATTTCACACGTGTCAGTGCACAGCTTTCAGAAGGTAAAAATTCATTTTAATTTTTTCTCACTACATTCAGATTTGAACAAAAAAAACTGGAAGCAGATTTCAGGTATCCATTTACAGTGCAAATACTAATTGCCCATGCATTAGAGTTTTCTTCATTCTTAAAAAAAATAGTTCTTTTTGATGAGAAAATTATTTAACTTTAAAATAAAATTAATAAATCCTATAGTACACGTTATAAAAATGCCAGTTTAACATTCATTAGTCCTTTTACAAAAAAGCAGAAGACCTTCAAAGATCTATAAACCTTACAATATTATCCACCACAATTCAATTTGGCACTTGTGTCAAAGTAAGCTACAACTGTAACTTGGTGGAGTCAATCCAACAACAACAACAAAGTCCTTTTAAAAAACATATTTTCTCCTCAGTCTTTACTGCCCACCTACTATTTAATGACAACAGCAATGTTAGGCAAGAAAGATACCTCATAACCAACAACATCACAGTGCCAGCCATTGATTGCCAAGTGGGTAAAAATTACAGAGCCAAAGCTTGAAACTCAAGGTAATTCCCTCTAGAAAGCAGCAGTATAATGCAGAGAAGGTGTTAAAACAGTCATTGTCATCATGAGAGTGGCTGATGTCAGAGAAAGAAGGGTGCTTAGCAGAGTTTCAAGGGCCGAGCCTGAGATGTGATTCATGTCTACAAATTATAGAACTTTAATTTAGTGCAGATGACTGACTGATGGCTTTGGCTTGTGCTCTCAGTGGCATGGGGATGTCTGAGATATCTTGGGTATTTGAGGTATTTTCAGGCAGCCCTGAAGGACTTTAGTGGAAACTAGCACAGATTTGGGGACTTCCCAGCTTCTCTCTCTCTTTGACTCAAGGGACAAAACTGTCAGCAGAAATGGTTGGCTGGATTTTTTTTTAAAAAAACCTAAATTTTATAGAGAAATACAGAACAACAGTCAGGTGAGAGATATTTTCTTACATGGTACTAGCATGGTTTTACAGAAGAACGATTTTACTAGAATACCTACAACAATTTTACAGTTCCTGAGACCGGGCCACCTTATATAAGTCTCAAGGAGGATTATTCAATTTAAGGAGGAGGGAAACTGGAAAAGCCTGCCTCTAGAGTTACAGCTCTAACTAGGCAATTAGGCTTCAAGAAATAGTCAATGACTACTTTGTCTGTTACCTTGGGGATGAAGATTTATGTGCTGACACAGCCAACAGTATGAGACACTGCAGAGAGGTAAGAAGAATCATCTCTGAAGAGGTTCACTCATTGCAGAAAAATTTATATCTGTGGCTGTCTCATCAGAGCCAGGAGTAAAGGATTTGTCTTCATCATGTCACTGTGTCCTTCCCGGAAGAAGTACAGACAGCTTAAGGCTTTCATTCTCGAAGCAAAGGAACATTATCTCAGATAAGATCTTTAAGGAACCTTCACTAAGCCAAAGTGCAGTTAGAGCAATGTGTGATTCTCAGGGTAAAGGCTGAACTTGGAAAATCCTTAATTTTAAGGATGGAAATTTCTTATAGACCTCTATAGCTACTAGACTGTTATTTCTTAACATACTCAGAGAACATGCCCTGGTTAAGCAGAATGGCTGTTCAGTATATTGGTGGGTGAATTTATTCAGCAGTGACCTATTTTCAAGTGGGATCATGCAAAGAGAAGCCCTTCCAAGACATCTCTGGTGGCATGGGAATTCAGAAGAGACTACAGACACTCTGTGTTCTGCTGCAAGAGAACTGACTATGCAAAACCAGTACTCAGGCTTCAAATATGTTCTAGTTAACTGTATATATTACCACATTTGGGGGCTAAAATAAACTTCCATTCCTTGATAGGCTTCTGAATTGAAAATGGTACAAACTTTGGGTCCTATCCCACTGCAGTTGAATAATCATTGTAAAATTCACATTAGTGGCATCTCAGCAAACACCAGATCAATTTTGAGGAAAGCTGTGGAGGATTTCTACCTTTTTTTTTTCTTTTTTTTTCCTCTGAAAAGGTGATCAGATTCAGATGTCAAAAAAACATGACTAGAAATCAGATG
Organism: Urocolius indicus; assembly: GCA_013401255.1. Classification (NCBI taxonomy): domain Eukaryota; kingdom Metazoa; phylum Chordata; class Aves; order Coliiformes; family Coliidae; genus Urocolius; species Urocolius indicus. The sequence continues at coordinate 15,170 of WBNH01004854.1, forward strand.
GACAACCTGAATACTGGCCAGCACCTAATGATGAGTCTATACTATTCACACTTGATTAATAGTGGAGACTCCCAAAATACAACCTTCACCACCTTTCTTAAACTTTTTGTAACATGTTTAAAAATATATCATTTTATCTCTCTAAACATCTGACATCTGTCAAAAAAGGCAGATTCCTGGCTCCATAGCAAAATGACAGCATCCTATTCAAAATAGGAAAACAGCTACATTGCAAACACACAAATTGTTTCACAGAGTGATTAATTCCTCCCTACAAATTTATGTAATTACATTTATTGTGTTTGGAGTAAGTTGTTAGTTGCTTAATCTGATGTCAACAAGATAGGAAAGTCAAGATCATTTTCATATGGTATAATCCCATGTCCTTTTCTTTGTTTTTCTACTCAAAAGATGAAGCATGAGAAATACTGCTTTTTTGAATTATATTTATTGCTTTCACCTGCCTGCAATTCTTACTGTAGATGCAATACTTCTTTTCAATGACAAAGAGACTTTCAGAAAAGTGTGCAGTGAGGTGATGAAGAAAATTGCAGCAAGCATAGATTGATTTACATTCTCTGACAAGCAGTATGATGTTGTATTTCCACTTATCTTCCTGAACAAATATGAAAGTCACTCACTTTTCTCTGCAATGTCTTTTAGCAAGCTCTCCTAGCTGTGTAATTACAATGCAATAGAGTCCAGGATAGTAAAGAGCTTCAAATGGAAAAGAGAAGATTGTGTTATAAAATAAAAAATGTTTCTTTTTTCAAGAGCTGAAAAAAAGTTGCCTTCAGATGGGTGTATTTTCTATATTAATCTGGTCCTTGTATTGTGATACATATCAGTGAATGACTAGTTCTAAATGTGAAGAGTTTTAGCTTTCTCAGGAATTAAAGATACTCAGATGCATTTCTTTGCAAAAGCAATATAAAAAGGGATTTTCACATATTCCAGAAAGCCATTATCAGTCAGGTAAATCATAGAATCACTATGGTTGG